>JANAVB010033820.1:14848353-15163128 GCA_029216955.1 Iris pallida | reverse complement strand
TTCTTAGTACTAAACCTATAGTATTAGGTTTTAGTAAGATGTTGTTATAAATACATCTTTTTCTACAAACCTCAAAATCCTAATCTTCCAAAACAAAAGTTGGGACTGAACATACCCTCTTCGCCTACGAGTTCGTTTCATTAGCAACGGAGTTGTGTGTACGACGAACGGAGCATCGGAAGTCAGTCCCGCGTCACCCACGGAGCAGTTTTCCCACTCAAGGTACCCTATTTCCCTATGACGTAACTTTTTACTCGTAACTCCGATTTTCGATCTGTAAAATATTCTGGGAAGTAGACTTGACCCTCTTCGAGATCCCCCAGATGGATTTTGACATGGTCTTCCAACTTGCTCGAAAAATCGAGATGAAGTTGGAGAAAAACCCACTTTTCTGAATATTAAAAAATATTTTGAAACACCAACTTGTCGGCCACTTTTCTTGCTGTCCATTAATCTTTCGTAAAAACTAATTGAAGGCAGTTAAAGACAACCTAACCAAGATTGTAACGCACCTTTTGGATTCACTTTTCATCTAGTATGTAGAAAGTTACACATTGTTAAAGTTTTCCGAAAAACTGTAAATTCTGTTTTAAAAAGTAGAGAAACACCCCGATAGGGCGTCTGTCCCGACAAACCGGGCGACATGGTCGCTCGCTATACACATCGAAAGACGCATATGGATGTTGTCAACGTGTAGGAACTGACGGAACCCGATTTCGTTGCATGTGCGCGACGAAATAAGTACGTATCCGTCGGGATACCCCGTATCGACCCTTTGTAAATTAATTCACAACTTTGTGCACACTCATCATATCGCAATGAAACTTGTGCCAATGGACTCAAAATATTTTTTTGGTGCTGTGAGCCAAGTTTGGTCCGATTCTGAGACCGTTGATCGGGACGCTATTTTGGCGGGCCCACAATCCCACTCAACGAGCGATTTTGTGCACAGCCCACCGGAATCCAAAATTGGACATACCGTTGGGTTCGTCTCATCAAAAAAAATTCGTAGACATGTAGTTTGACGACTTTAGAGACCGTAGGTTCTGGCACACATTTCGGTGCAAAGCGGGTCCAACGGCGGACATCGTTTTGACCCGAAATTATGATTTTGCCCCTGTTCCAGAATTTAACTTTTGGACAGGCGTTTCCTTGGTATATCTTTTATTCCAAACTCGTTCGTGATGTTTGTTTCAGCATCCGGAGCTTCTTGTGAATTTTGACTTTCGTGTTGACGATTCTGATTGTTGGATTTTGCTGCTTCTCGCACCACCCTCAGGCAAGACACCTTGCCATTTGCTGTTTAATTATTTTAGCTCATATTTCATGCATGTTCATTATTTTCTTTATGCAAAATAAACTGTGATACATAGCATGACTGTTAGAATTTACTGTTCAGTTTCTGCTGTGTATTATTTTTCTTACAAATTAACCTAGATTTAAGGGACCACCTTGTGTGTTGCATTCATTGGCCTTGACATGTTGTAAACACGAAGTTGTGTGTCGCATGTAGAACATGGAAGTGCATGATTGGCTGGCCACCAGTACGTACAAGCCGTGCGATAGGAATAACCGCTAATAAAGGTTGCATGCTAGTTTGACTTAGCGGTTATAGTGGTTTGTGTTGTGGATACAACACAGTAGGCATTGGGCGGGGAGGACAATTCCTTAGCGTATGGGCTTCGATGCACTTCCCTTGTGACCCGGACTCTCCGCTGGAGATACGGGGTTGATGACCCATGATTACTGACGGCCACTGACGATTCTGCGGAACGTCATGCTCTTCCTGCTGGGGCCTCTGGTGCCCAAAGGGGGACTATGCCGATCCTATTTAGCCAGGGCCCATGCGTAGGAAGGATTGTTCTTAACTACATTTCACTAGAATGGTAGGCTACCCTATCCGTTAGGTACGAGTACTTTTGGTTTGGGTACTTGTATCTGACCGTGGCTTGGAACAATAACTTGTCGCGGATTAGTTAGTCACATCTTGTCCTTGTTTGATTGTAGGTGTGACTTACTACTTCGATGAGAAGGTATTGAACCTTGTTGGGGTCCGGATACCATATTGGATTCATAGCATGGGAAGATACGTTACCGTGAATTAGTTTACCATCTCCTGTCCTTGTTTGGTTGGGGGGATAGTACGCTCGTTCAGTAGGTGCGTATTGGACCATGTTATAAATTCGATTTACTTATTTATTTGAGCAATATTTATTAAGTTTATATGGCATGCTATTATGTGTCGTGTTACATCCCTCTGAGGACCTGGTTGTCTTGCCAGGTGTGTGCTATTGTCTTTCGCAGGTGCTTTAGCTCTAGCCGTGATCTTCGCTACTTCTTCGAGGATGATTGCATTTGGATCGTCTTCGCTTCGCTCGCCACTCATTTTATTTTCCATGTATTTTATTTCCTTATTTTGTTGGTAGTGGATTTGTCTCCGCCCAACATATTGTATTAAGACAATTCTTTCTCATTATATGACATCTTTATTTTATTTATTTGTGTGGATGAGATTAGTTATGGTTCTACTGCATTTTACAGCTTATGTATTTATACGAGGCTTCCATATATTGGAGTATACTTCGTATGAATACAGCTGGCATGTCTACGTTCCTAGTCCTACGTATTTTGGGACTGGAACGTTACATGTTTTGTGGTGGCCCATGCAGGTCAAGATAAATTGTTTGGTTACTTTATCGTACCAAGCAAGCCTGCGTATAGGATTAGAAGTCTAGGATCTCATCCACATACTTGACCTCTTTTCGTGAATTTTTCTACCGTTTGACTCATCAATTGCATCTCGCTTGCTTCCTTCCATCCCTATTCTTATTTTCCCTTCGTGCTTGTTAGAGATTGACCCTACTAGTTAGTTATCCCAAAATCCATTAGTTTAATTCTTAAGTTGGGTAGAATACCTTATGAACTAGCAATCCATTTGTCCTTGTGACCTATATTAGCAAGTTTACTTAGATTCTAGAATTTAGAGGACCCTAACCAATTTAGCCAACCAAGGACTTGGACAAGAAGACTATAGGACGACTGTATGACTTAGAATACGTAGAACTTCAAGTCTCTTCTTTTAGATAACCCTACTGAGCATTCCACACTAATTGTCATGTCACTTATGACCATGATAGTAGTATATATACAAGTGTTGTTAGTCATCTACCCAGCTATGTGACTGTATTTCCACCTCGGCTTACTCGAACTTCCTTCAATTCTAGAACTTTTAATTGTGACCTTCTAACCCATTTGCAATTTGAATAATGAGTTAGTGGTTCCTTAACTGTATTCATCTAGGAGACTATCTTCTCTCTAGGACTATGTCCCTAAATGATTTTATTGGATTCTCTAATTAATTTTATTTCATGATTTAACTTGAGCTTCTTTATTTTTGTGTATTAATTATCACCTCGTGAACTCCTACTTTCTATTTTCGATCTTTTGGCGTCCCTTACCGTGACTTGGATAGTTGGAGTACAACACTAGACTTTTTCTTCCAACAAATTTTATATGTAAGACCTAGACGAGCCCATCTTCCTGTAGACATATCATGTCCCACTAAAATACGTCTCCTTGTACTCTAATTCCATGATATGACCTTCTGGTCAAAATGGCCAAACTATAATCTTTACCATGATACCGATATATTTTTGACCACGGATTGGGATTCAATCTCGACTCAATTCTTTCGACTGATATGTGATTTTGTTCTACTAAAATTCCTTAAAAGCTTAAATTGTGCTTTATCTTGATTGCTTGACTCGTTGTCCCATCACACTATTAGCTTAACTCTTGTAAGTTGGGTAGAATACCTTACCACCTAACAAACCTTTCCTTGTGAACCACGTTGGTAAGTTCACTTAGACTATAAATTCAGAGGACCCTACCTTATCTAGTCTACCAAGCCATAAATAAAGGAACACTAGGACAACTGTATAGGCCCACACTTCGGGCAAGACTTGATTTTAAAAAGATCTTGGACTAATTAAAATTCCTTCATCAGTACCTCCCTTGCTCATATTTTGACTATCTCATACTGCTAAGGTAGCTTCAGTTTTGCAAGCTTATTTTTTTTTCAAGCTTGATCATGACATATTTTATTGGGTGCACCCACTAACATATTGTCTAATCAGAATCGGTGCATGATGGTCTGATCAACCTATTGCACTTTGGTTCGCTTTTCATGAATTATTCTACGTGGATGGAGACATAGTTAAACTTGCCTTAGAGTCTCATCCGCGACAGCCTTGGCAATTCCCTTTTTGAATTATTTATGTCGCCTATGAACCTCGTATTTCGTACTCGATAGCATCGTCTTTGAACTCCTTACTGTTTTGTCTTATTTTTTTTAGACAAGACACTGTACTTGATAGATAGACACAAGAGATCACCTTCAGTTTTCCTATCAGTTATCTTCCACACGCATTTAGATAGCCACCGACAGACCCATATGGCTATATCCTCGCCTTCGACTACTCTTTCCTTTCCTCAATCCTAAAATTTTTACCGTGCCTTCCAATCATTCTTGAACACACGAGAGTGGTTCTAATCGCCACTTAAACCCAACTCTCCACTCAGATGATTAGTATCCATTTTTCTCCCAAGGAACCATATCTCCCAAATGTCTAATTATCCTCTTTGATCTATTAAATTTCTCACTATTTTTTTGGGTTATCAAATTTTGTCACCTTCACTAGCAACCCTTATTCAATTTCATAACCATGATATATTTTTGTATGTATCGACTCCACAAATTTTCTATTGCATGATGGTGTTGAACATCGTTTTATCGCCTCCACCCAATTTTAATTGCATTTTGGTATTGACGAACTCTTCCTATCCCTCAACCCTATCTACCCTATTAATCACTAAATTTCGAGGACGAAATTCTTGTAAGTTGGGTAGGATGTAAAATCCTTATTTTTTAATTATTTTTTAATTATTTTATTAGACTTCAAATTTAATTTATGCAATTTATGGTTTTTATTAATTAGTAAAAATGACCTTAGCCATTTTTGGTGTTTTGAGCACAAGGCGACCATGAATTTTGGCACGGAAGTTGTAGCAGTGTGCCTTGACTAATGTACCAGACATGCCGGGGGAAGCCTAGCCATGGTGGTGTCCAAACTAGGAAAAATCAGGCCGAGTTGTGCATTAACTTATTTAAATTATTTTAATTAAATATTATATTATATATTGTTTTTTTTGATGACCCGGGTTGTCCAATTCAGCTCGAACTGGGCCTGAACCAAATTTAAGCCCATGTGAGCATGTGGGGTGACCAAGATGGCCATGTAGAATATTTCATGTGTGTACAAATATTTTTAAATAATTTTGAGATTTGTTGAATATTTATTGACTTTTGGTACAAAACTTATATTTTATTAATAAAATAATATTTTTCAAGATGGTTTAATTTTTGGACCCACACATGGGTGAGCGGTAAAGTTCACCCATTGGGACGATTATTATTATTTTATTATAATTTAAGTTATTTCATAGAGATTAAAATATGTTCATTCTATTTAGATATTATTATTATTATCATTGAGATTGATTTATTGTAAGATGAATTTATATATATATATGTAGATATATTTAAATATATTAAATATTTGGATATGTGATATTTAAAGTGTTATTTGTATTTAAATGATTTTTGGATTTATATTTATAAAGTTTGAAAAGATTAGAAAAGAAATGTTTAAGGAATAAGAAAAGAAAAAGAAAAGAAAAAGGAAAAGGAAAAGAAAAGAAAACATATAATAAACCACCCACTAAAAGTGGGCAGGACCCCCACAAAGTATTTGCACGCAGCAAGCTGGCAAGACAAACCACAACCCGTGGGATTTTTTTTCTTAGTACTAAACCTATAGTATTAGGATTTAGTAAGAGGTTGTTATAAATACATCTTTTTCTACAAACCTGAAAATCCTAATCTTCCAAAACGAAAGTTGGGGCTGAACATAGCCCTCTTCGCCTACGAGTTCGTTTCATTAGCAACGGAGTTGTGTGCACGACGAACGGAGCATCGGAAGTCAGTCCCGCGTCACCCACGAAGCAGTTTTCCCACTACGAGTTCGTTTCTGGTGCTGTGAGCCAAGTTTGGTCCGATTCTGAGACCGTTGATCGGGACGCTATTTTGGCGGGCCCACAATCCCACTCAACGAGCGATTTTGTGCACAGCCCACCGGAATCCAAAATTGGACATACCGTTGGGTTCGTCTCATAAAAACAAATTTGTAGACATGTAGTTTGACGACTTTAGAGACCGTAGGTTCTGGCACGCATTTCGGTGCAAAGCGGGTCCAACGACGGAAAATCGTTTTGACCCGAAATTATGATTTTGTCCCCTGTTCCAGAATTTAACTTTTGGACAGGCGTTTCCTTGGTATATCTTGTATTCCAAACTCGTTCGTGATGTTTGTTTCAGCATCCGGAGCTTCTTGTGGATTTTGACTTTCGTGTTGACGATTCTGATTGTTGGATTTTGCTGCTTCTCGTACCACCCTCAGGCAAGACACCTTGCCATTTGCTGTTTAATTATTTTAGCTCATATTTCATGCATGTTCATTATTTTCTTTATGCAAAATAAACTGTGATACATAGCATGACTGTTAGAATTTACTGTTCAGTTTTCTGCTGTGTATTATTTTTCTTACAAATTAAACCTAGATTTAAGGGACCACCTTGTGTGTTGCATTCATTGGCCTTGACACGTTGTAAACACGAATTGTGTGTCGCATATAGAACACGAAAGTACGTGATTGGCTGGCCACCAGTACGTACAAGCCGTACGATAGGAATAATCGCTAATAGAGGTTGCATGCTAGTTTGACTTAGCGGTTATAGTGGTTTGTGTTGTAGGATACAACACAGTAGGCATTGGGCGGGGAGGACAATTACTTAGCGTATGGGCTTCGATGCACTTCCCTTGTGACCCGGACTCTCCGCTGGAGATACGGGGTTAATGACCCATGATTACTGACGACCACTGACGATTCTGCGGAACGTCATGCTCTTCCTGCTGGGGCCTCTGGTGCCCAAAGGGGGACTATGCCGATCCTATTTAGCCAGGGCCCATGCGTAGAAGGATTGTTCTTAACTACATTTCACTAGAATGGTAGGCTACCCTATCCGTTAGGTACGAGTACTTTTGGTTTGGGTACTTGTATCTGACCGTGGCTTGGAACAATAACTTGTCGCGGATTAGTTCGTCACATCTTATCCTTGTTTGGTTGTAGGTGTGACTTACTACTTCGATGAGAAGGTATTGAACCTTGTTGGGGTCCGGATACCATATTGGATTCATAGCATGGGAAGATACGTTACCGTGAATTAGTTTACCATCTCCTGTCCTTGTTTGGTTGGGGGGATGGTACGCTCGTTCAGTAGGTGCGTATTGGACCATGTTATAAATTCGATTTACTTATTTATTTGAGCAATATTTATTCAGTTTACATGGTATGCTATTATGTGTCTTGTTACGTCCCTCTGAGGACCTGGTTGTCTTGCCAGGTGTGTGCTATTGTCTTTTGCAGGTGCTTTAGCTCTAGCCGTGATCTTCGCTACTTCTTCGAGGATGATTGCATTTGGATCGTCTTCGCTTCGCTCGCCACTCATTTCATTTTCCATGTATCTTATTTCCTTATTTTGTTGGTAGTGGATTTGTCTCCGCCCAACATATTGTATTAAGACAATTCTTTATCATTATATGACATCTTTATTTCATTTATTTTGTGTGGATGAGATTAGTTATGGTTCTACTGCATTTTACAGGTTATATATTTATACGAGGCTTTCATATATTGGAGTATACTTCGTATGAATACAGCTGGCATGTCTACGTTCCTAGTCCTACGTATTTTGGGACTGGGGCGTTACAGCTTTCTACAAGGTTTACCTTAGCTGTGACATTTGACCTAGCTTTAGTTTTGGACCTATATTTCTCTTCTGTTCTAATTCTCTGTAGAGCTTGAGGGTATAGTAATAGATCCTTGTAGATGTAGAAGGTCCTTTGCCACTTTAGACCAGGAAGGAGGGAGTTTATCTATCAAGCACCCTATTTTGTGCTCAGTAGAAAAGATGGTTCCCTTGGCTTGAAGCTGCCTAAGGTGTTCTTGGAACTCATGGATTTGGTCATTGATAGGTTTGTTATCTACCATGACATATTGGTTGAATGTGGTGGAATTGAATATATCAATTCCAGCATCATCACAACCATACTCATCTTCCAAAGCATCCCAGAGTTCTTCAGCGCTTTTATACTAAAAAAATATGTCATAGAGTGACTCCGACATAACGCTTAAGATTCTGTGGAAGCGGTGGTAGTCAATTTCCTTAGGGGTCTTAGGCTTGGTAGAAGAGGAGGACTTGGAAACCCCTACATCAGACTCAGTCTCATCAGAATCATTTGAGGTGGGCGTGGAACCATCAATGGCAGAAATCAGGCCTAAAGTGGTAAGCCAAAATTTTATCTGGCTTTGCCACCTCTTGAAGTAGGTGCCATTGAATTTTGCAGGCTTTGCAGAAAAAGTCTCTTTCTTGGAAGTCATATTTTCTAAAGTCTGTAAAATACTATTTACTCAATAAGATGGCTTTTAAACTAAAATTAACAATTAAAATAATTTTAGTAATAGACCTTTAAAATTTTAGTTTTTCAAATTTTGATAAGGTTGGGTAGCTGTAGGGGCCGGATCCCAGCAAGCGGAGGTTCATTAGGTACTCTTAAGTACTGGTCGCTTAGACGAATTTTTGCCTTGTTGACAGAAGGGCCCTTTCGGCTTGTTCCCAAACAAATCTTAACTTTAGAACTTTAAAATTAAAAGAATTTTTACTAAATCAATTAATTGTTTGATTTAGCCTAAATTAAAATATTGAGTAGAAGAAAAACTTGTATTGACAAAAAATAGTACTACAATATTGGGTATGAGAAATGTCAACTTCTAGTTGTCTTATTAAGCCAAAAAATTGGTAAACAAGATTTGTTAAACAATATGCTAATAAAATAAGGATAATTATATAAAATAATTTGTCTAGCAAGGTTTTATATTAAGCAAAATATAAAGTATGAACACAGTTTGCTAGGACAATTATTTTCAACAGTAGACAATTGACAGCAATGAATATTTGTAAGATAGTAATGAATATTTAATAGAACCAGCACAAATATGTAAATTCAGCTGATTAACAGCAATGGATATTTGTAAATTTAGCAGATTAACCAGCACAAATATTTAATAGAACCAGCACAATATAAAGTATGAATTATTTTGTAAAGTATGAACACAACAATGAATATTTGTCAATTCAGCAGGTTAACTTTAGCATATTTATACTTTATTCAAGTTATTTAATTTATTCAAGACAATGTAACAATTAATATTAAATGATAGACAAATTGTTCTTCAAAGTAACTGTTTTCAAAGTATGTAAACAACAACGTAATTTTTTTATTTTTATTTTTACCGTATGAACAGTAACAACCAGGAAGACAAATAATTAATTTGTAAAATTGAATTATCTCTTAGATTGTTAGAAAAATTCTTCAATAATTCTTCGTTTTTATAAATCTGCAAGAAAATAAAATGAATTAAGTGTTACTGGCCTCCGGGGAAAGTCGCGCACGTAGCACTGCCATAAGAGATAGTCCGGGTCTATGTGCAGAAAGTATCCGAACGCTCCTAGTGGTAAAATCTCCGCTCTAACGAAATCTCGTTGTCGCACACGACGCTAAGAGAATGACCCCGACTTAGCCCTGCCCAGAGCAACGATGAATAGCAGCAACAGTACGAAGGAGACGAGAAATTTGGAGAGGTTCGAGAAAAATATTTTCTGTATCTAGAAGAAGGAGATGGGGTCTGTATAAATAGGATGTTGGGTAATAACACCAACGGACAGAAATTAAAATAGAATTTAATTCGGGTGTTAAAGAAAACAATTATATTAAACGTTGTAAAACGTTTACAGCACATGGTTCCTTGAACCTGGACGAAATTTGAATGGTGAACGTTATGGAATTTTAAAAATTATAACGGTCAGAATTTTTGGAAAATAACAAAAAATCTTTTAGGGTCTCGGCTCGAACCCGAAGAAGGAATCGAATCGGCATTCGGCGCCCGCAGATGTGGGCACGTGTCCGCACCCGTTACGCGCGTCGAACCGAACCAAACCGAGCCGATCCGGGCCGGACGGCGGCGGCGGCGCGCGCGTGTGGCCCATTGAGCTCCCACACACAACTTTTAATGAAGCAAAAGGAGAAAAGGTGATATATACATAGTGGAGGGCATCCCACTAGCCGATGTGGGACTAATATGTTATGAGACTTGAGCTTTTGCTCACATAGGAGCAGCAGCTAACAGTTTGGAGCCATGGGATAGTCACCAATTAACACAAAACAAAGTCGAGAGAATGAACTCTTGTATAGATATTTATATTGCTTATTTCAGCTCATGTCCATGCAGTTTTATAGTTAGACTGTTCATGCAATTGCATGGTCATGGACAACTTGTGTACAAGGTATGGTTTTTTTCGAAACGGTATATGAACAATTGGAACCGAATCGACCTTAGGAGAAAATTATGTGAAACGTGCTTCATGTACAAAGTATTATGGTACTCTTAGTGGGGTTTGCAACACGTACTGGAAGGACGCGTCAAAATACCACGTAATAGCCCTTCATGGTGTCGGATTCACCAATACCTCATATAGACATGTTGCATACTAATGTATTGTCTTCTACAGGGACGATAAGTACTTATCTCTTTTTTATGCATGGACGGACACATCCTATGGTCAAACCATTTGTTCGCTGGTACGGAGTTTCTACCCAAGTTCGCTCCACTCAAACTTCAAAACATCAAGCAGCGTTCACCCTATTCGTCTCAATACATTCTCCGTTCTAAGTCCGAGCTTGTTTAGGAAAGTCATCCTACGATAGGTTGTCCTCAATCAAATCGTGCGTCCGCAATAACAATTTTCGTAGTCTATCTCTTCAAGTATGTATGATACAATCCACCTATCTAATTCGCGTAGTCGATCACAAGGTCGTCTAGCCTTGCAATATGTTGCGCTCCGATCTCACGCAAGTCTGATTATCTATGGCGGATATGAATTACCATGTCAACATTCCCGCAGAATAATCGTCCTCATCGGGACGCAACTCTTGCGTTGCGTCTAGATTTGCTCATTTTCGATACGCGGATTGGGTCTACTCAATCCTTAAGTTTTCTCATTCTTCAATCGTAAGTCCTAACAATCCTCGAATTCACCTTCGCTTCAAACCACAAGTCGAAGCAATCAAAATTGCCATGTCATGATATTTTGATTTCGACTATTCCTGCTGGACATAAATCACCATGCCGACGCTCACGCGGAACGATCGTCCCAAATCCGACGTGACGCATGTGCGAGGCTGGAGTTACGCTCGTGCAAGACAAGATCGTTGTCGTTGTGGTTATCATCGAACAATCAAGTCACTTTCCTCTTCATCCAATATTCATTTCTATCAAATCCCTAACATAGCATCCTTCAAAACAATAACTTCTAACACGATCATCATTCATCGAATCAGAATATCCCCGAGTTATCGTACATCGATCTTTGATACGCCTCAATACCATCGATGATGTACATAACCTGACGATCTTCCTTTTGCAACAAATTCCGAGTCGTGTAACTTAATTTTCATAATTCGCATTGTCTCATGCTAGCTCAAGTCTTTGAGCAACATCCATTCCAAATCCTTAGTCATTCTCGTATCTCCAAATCAACGTTTCCTATGCACGCTATCTTCCGATCGTGCTATCTTTGATCTCGTCCATGAGTATTTCACCTTAACTCAAGTTTCAATCCCTTCGACTAAATTCAAAATCGTATGTACGATTCACTATGTTTCCTCGACCAAGACCTCCATTCGTTTCATCGTTCTGACTCTCTATTCAATCGTTTTGTAATTCGTACTATACATTCTTAACTCGTCCGAATGATATCTCGTTTGAGACTATCGAAGTCAAAATCAACTAAGCGTTACTCGTTCTAAGGCTTTGCATGATAGCATCGCTTGCCGACATACTCATTCTATCCGTAAATCCTTTAGTCCCTCTCGAACAATTTCTATAACGTCCATACACCACTCAGGGTTCGAGCCATTCGACTAGTCATCGACACTTGCTCTTTTCCTTCTTCGAGGCTATCACATACACCACTCGGAGTCAAGTCATTCTACAAATTCTCAAAAGATCATTTGATTCCCAATCGATGTGTTCAATCGCGCGTTCGTCCCTTCCTCAAAGTCAAAGAACCATCTCTCGTGCTCGCTTTAGCGTTGGTTAAATAGTGTCTCTATCAACATACGTTCTAAGTCTCACTTATTCTTTTCCGAGCGATAGTCGGTCTCGCTCGCAAACTCGTTCGCACCAGAAGGTCTAGGTGCGCGATACTCCGTACAGCTTAGCCAAAAGGCTGCGTGCATAACCATCCCGTTCGAACTATAATTCGATCTCGTGTACTCGTTCGCTATTGTCAGCGTAAAGTTATTTAAGCACGTCTTGCATTTTGCAAACTCTTAGCATCGGTTCCTTCCAACTCAAGTACGTTGTGGTTCGGCACAAAGGCCTTCGCCTATCGATCCCGTTCAACTGAGTATGCGTACAAGCTTTTGAAAATATTAGACTTATTGTAAGGAACATCCCAAGGTACAACGAGAGAGAGCGTACACTTCTTTTGTTTCAACGAGCTTTCAAAACTGAGAAAATCGAAATGAAGTCCAAGGACGTAAAGCCGTGCTCTGATACCAATCTGTCAAGCCCCGCTCCCGCAGGAGCGATCTTCCTCGCTAAGACGTGATACCGTACGGGCCTAGGTTGCGCCCGTACAAGACTAAGTCCAGAAACGGCCGATTTGAGCTAGGCCATAGAGTCGCACAGAGTGTCTCCATTTGCAGCGGAAAGTAAATGAACACAAATTGAAGCGAATTCAACTCTTTATTAATGTTCAAGAAGTCTATAAGCGGTGCTAGGCCGATATTACAAATCGCTCAAGCTCTCTCTCTGAAACATAAAAGGCGTGCCAAGTGGCTTACAATATGGAATGATTCATGGCGATGTTCCGATACATTATGTCCTGTATATGGTGCTCCTGCTCCTTGCAACGCTCCAAGGCTCCAGAGATAGCTCCGCGCCTAAGCACGTTTGAGGGAAGCTCCGCTCCCGACGATGTCTCCTGCATCCTGCAAGCAGACTGTGGGGTTATCAGTATATTGTTATGCACTTGTGGGGAGGCTAGCTCGCCCACAATGCTATCATTACCAAACATGTTCTACTTTCGTGTACCATCTATCATTCATTGTCTTTCTAATCTTGCCTTAGGATCAGTTTCATGCATATTTTATAACCTATCTCGTGTTGCCAGATTCAATGTGTTGTATGGAGATACATGCACGACTTACACATACTTACCGTCCGGCCTTCCCTGTCCAAAGGAAACCAAGTTAGTCAACAATTCGCAGAAAATAACTTGATGTGATCTATGTGAACTTTCAATGTCAAGGGCGTGTCCTTACCTCGGGTCCTAGCACGTCATAGGCGTATTTTCTAACTCCTTTGCCAAAGTACTCTCGATTATCTGGTGTGTTATATTCAAGCCTGTTCAGAAGATACTTCATTTGGTTATTTTAGACTACTTTGATTTCAATGCAAGGATATGCACGTGGATTGCCACTAGTAAAGCCCACTTAATCTATATGCATCGGTCGCTGGCATCACAAGCCAATTTGGACATGTCTTCCTCCTTGGTAATTTTTCACCTATCATGGCGTGCGGCTTGGTACACCCTGATAGTCTTTTAAAATACCCGACCTTACGTCCCCTGGTGGCCAAGCCCGCACTCAGGCCTGTACGTAAGCTAAATTTTGATTTTCGTCCGGACCGGCACGTCCTTCACACTTTGACCGTGCCGCTGGAAATCCCTTATATCTCCCACCTCCCGTGTACTAGTGGATTGTCCACGACCATTTCGTTTTCTTTTTGTTTGTTATTTTAACTTAACGGCTGTCTCCGATCCGTAGGCTAACCCTTAGCCATAATGCGTTATCGACCAGGTTGGCGTCCGTGCAGCGCAGGTAGCGAGCCCCGTTGCACGTGCCCATCATACCTGTCGCTAACCATTCCTTTCTTTTTTATCTTTTATTCATTCATTCTTTTTTTTTCTTTCTTTTACTTGTTTGTTCGTTCACTGATTCATTCACGTATTCATTCATTCGTTGGTTCATTCTTTCACTTATCCATTCATTCTTTCATTCACACATTATGCAACTCCCCGTACGGGAGTCGCCTTGGTGACCCATCGGACCCATAATCTTTCAATGTTGCTATACTTTACTCGGAACGACTATGTTGATAGTGTTCCCGTTTCATTATTGTAATCCATTCATTGTTTCAATGTTGAACGCATAAGGGACTTAAATGTAAGCTTGTGCCGTAGCTTGAGCGTGGAGCGCGGTGCGAGAGTCCTCACAATTTTTATGTTCTTTTCCATATTCTATACAAGCATACAATATGGGATTATTCCCTTAGCTAGGTACGTTGAGTCATTTATTAGCATGTGCGGTATTATCGCATAACGATTCTAGCAATAGTGTCCGTATCGTTATGTGTCCAGACTAAGAAAGACGGGTTCATCGGAGCCACCCACCTTAGCAATGTTCGAATCGGCCGAGCGATACTCCGAGCGTGCCTTTGAAAGTCTAAGTCTGGATTCATCTTGACGGGCCAATGTAAGCCTTGCATCGATTCTTCATCAGGTCGATGCCAATTTTTCGGGTCGACGGCTCGTTTGAGTCGTTGCACTTGTCGTTTGAATCGGCGTTCCGCTAGGACGGAGCGGGTCATTACAGCTCCAGAATCCAACCACCAATCATCAGAATGGAAAGACAGGTTTACCACAGGTTGATAGCTTACAGACCTGAAGGAGCTGGAAGACCCATTCAGAATTATGTTAGCCTCTGGCTTGCCTTTTTCTTTGAAGGAGTTCTGGATAGGTTCTTTCTTCCTTTGGAAGCAGTTGATGGCTGTATGGTTGGTTCTACCACACACAAAATAAAATTTTTTTGATCTGAGTCTGACCAAAGTTTCTAGGTTTTTGGGGTTGAGGGTTTGGTGGTGATGGTTTTGGTGATGATGATTTTGGTGAGGAGGTTGAAAACTCTGCTTCTTTTTGAAGGAGTTTTTCTTGGATTTGAGATGGTTGTTTGATCTAAATTTTTCATGGCTTTCTACAAGGTTTACCTTAGCTGTGGTATTTGACCTAGCTTTGGTTTTGGACCTATATTTCTCTTCTGTTCTAATTCTCTGTAGAGCTTGAGGGTATGTAATAGATCCTTGTAGATGTAGAAGGTCCTTTGCCACTTTAGACCAGGAAGGAGGGAGTTTATCTATCAAGCACCCTATTTTGTGCTCAGTAGAAAAGACGGTTTCCTTGGCTTGAAGCTGCCTAAGGTGTTCTTGGAACTCATGGATTTGGTCATTGATAGGTTTGTTATCTACCATGACATATTGGTTGAATGTGGTGGAATTGAATCTATCAATTCCAGCATCATCACAACCATACTCATCTTCCAAAGCATCCAGAGTTCTTTAGCGCTTTTATACTAAAAAAATATGTCATAGAGTGACTCCGACATAACGCTTAAGATTCTGTGGAAGCGGTGGTAGTCAATTTCCTTAGGGGTCTTAGGCTTGGTAGAAGAGTAGGACTTGGAAACCCCTACGTCAAACTCAGTCTCATCAGAATCATTTGAGATGGGCGTAGACCCATCAATGGCAGAAATCAGGCCTAAAGTGGTAAGCTAAAATTTTATCTGGCTTTGCCACCTCTTGAAGTAGGTGCCATTGAATTTTGCAGGCTTTGCAGAAAAAGTCTCTTCCTTGGAAGTCATGTTTTCTAAAGTCTGTAAAATACTATTTACTCAATAAGATGGCTTTTAAACTAAAATTAACAATTAAAATGATTTTAGTAATAGACCTTTAAAATTTTAGTTTTTCAAGTTTTGATAAGGTTGGATAGCTATAGGGGCCGGATCCCAGCAAGCGGAGGTCCATTAGGAACTCTTAAGTACCGGTCGCTTAGACGAATTTTTGCCTGGTTGACAGAAGGGCCCTTTCGGCTTGTTCCCACACAAATCTTAACTTTAGAACTTTAAAATTAAAGGAATTTTTACTCAATCAATTAATTGTTTGATTTAGCCTAAATTAAAATATTGAGTTGAAGAAAAACTAGTATTGACAAAAAATAATACTACAATATTGGGTATGAGAAATGTCAATTTCTAATTGTTTTATGAAGCCAAAAAATTGGTAAACAAGAGCAACGATGAACGCAGCAACAGTACGAAGGAGACGAGAAATTTGGAGAGGTTCGAGAAGAATATTTTCTGTGTCTAGAAGAAGGAGATGGGGTTTGTATAAATAAGCTGTTGGGTAATAACACTAACGGACAGAAATTAAAATAAAATTTAATTCGGGTGTTAAAGAAAACAATTATATTAAACGTTGTAAAACGTTTACAACATATGGTTCCTTGAACCTGGACGAAATTTGAATGGTGAACGTTATGGAATTTTACAAATTGTAACGGTCAGAATTTTTGGAAAATAGCAAAAAATCATTTAGGGTCTCGGCTCGAACCCGAAGAAGGAATCGAATCGGCATTCGATGCCCGCAGATGTGGGTACGTGTCCGCACCCGTTACGCGCGCCGAACCGAACCGATCCGAGCCGAGCCGGGCCGGGCGGCGGCGACGGTGCGCGTGTGACCCATTGAGCTCCCACACACAACTTTTAATGAAGCAAAAGGAGAAAAGGTGATATACATAGTGGAGGGCATCCCACTAGCCGATGTGGGACTAATATGTTATGAGACTTGAGCTTTTGCTCACATAGGAGCAGCAACTAACAGTTTGGAGCCATGGGATAGTCACCAATTAACACAAAACAAAGTCGAGAGAATGAACTCTTGTATAGATATTTATATTGCTTATTTCAGCTCATGTCCATGCAGTTTTATAGTTAGACTGTTCATGCAATTGTATGGTCATGGACAACTTGTGTACAAGGTATAACTTTTTTCGAAACGGTATATGAACAATTGGAACCGAATCGACCTAGGAGAAAATTATGTGAAACGTGCTTCATGTACAAAGTATTATGGTACTCTTAGTGGGGTTTGCAACATGGACTAGAAGGACGCGTCAAAATACCACGTAATAGCCCTTCATGGTGTCGGATTCACCAATGACCTCATATAGACATGTTGCATACTAATGTATTATCTTCTACAGGGACGATAAGTACTTATCTCTTTTTTATGCATGGACGGACACATCCTATGGTCAAACCATTTGTTCGTTTGTACGGGAGTTTCTACCCAAGTTCGCTCCACTCAAACTTCCAAACATCAAGCAGCGTTCACCCTATTCGTCTCAATACATTCTCCGTTCCAAGTCCGAGCTCGTTTAGGAAAATCATCCTACGATAGGTTGTCCTCAATCAAATCATGCGTCCGCAATAACAATTTTCGTAGTCTATCTCTTCAAGTATGTATGATACAATCGACCTATCCAATTCGCGTAGTCGATCACAAGGTCATCTAGCCTTGCAATATGTCGCGCCCCAATCTCACGCAAGTCTGATTATCCACGACGGACATGAATTACCATGTCAACATTCCCGCAAAATAATCGTCCTTGTCGGGACGCAACTCTTGCGTTGCGTCTAGACTTGCTCATTTTCGATACGCGGATTGGGTCTACTCATTCCTCAAGTTTTCTCATTCTTCAATCCCAAGTCCTAACAATCCTCGAATTCACCTTTGCTTCAAACCACAAGTCGAAGCAATCAAAATTGCCATGTCATGATATTTTGAGTTCGATCATTCCTGATGGACATGAATCACCATGCCAACGCTCACGCGAAACGATCGTCCCAAATCCGACGTGACGCATGTATGAGGCTGGAGTTGTGCTCGCGTAAAACAAGATCGTTGTCGTTGTGGTTATCACCGAATAATCAAGTCACTTTCCTCTTCATCCAATATTCATTTCTATCAAATCTCCAACATAACATCCTTCAAAACAATAACTTCTAACACGATCATCATTCATCGAATCAGAATACCCCCGAGTTATCGTACATCGATCTTTGATACGCCTCAATACCATCGATGATATACATAACCTGACGATCTTCCTTTTGCAACAAATTCCGAGTCGTGCAACTTAATTTTCACAATTCGCATTGTCTCATGCTAGCTCAAGTCTTTGAGCAACATCCATTCCAAATCCTTAGTCATTCTCGTATCTCCAAATCAACGTTTCCTATGCATGCTATCTTCCGATCGTGCTATCTTTGATCTCGTCTATGAGTATTTCACCTTAACTCAAGTTTCAATCCCTTCGACTAAATTCAAAATCGCATGTACGATTCACTACGTTTCCTCGACCAAGACCTCCATTCGTTTCATCGTTCCGACTCTATATTCAATCATTTCGTAATTCGTACTACACATTCTTAATTCGTCCGAACGATATCTCGTTTGAGACTATCGAAGTCAAAATCAACTAAGCATTACTTGTTCTAAGGCTTTGCACTATAGCATCGCTTGCCGATATACTCATTCTATCCGTAAATCCTTTACTCCCTCTCGAACAATTTCTATAACGTCCATACACCACTCAGGGTTCAAGCCATTCGACTAGTCATCGACACTCGCTCTTTTCCTTCTTCGAGGCTATCACATACACCACTCGGAGTCAAGTCATTCTACAAATTCTTAAAAGATCATTTGATTCCCAATCGATGTGTTCAATCGCGCGTTCGTCCCTTCCTTAAAGTCTAAGAACCATCTCTCGTGCTCACTTTAGCGTTGGTCAAATAGTGTCTCTATCAACATACGTTCTAAGTCTCACTTATTCTTGTCCGAGCAATAGTCGGTCTCGCTCGCAAACTCGTTCATACCAGAAGGTCTAGGTGCGCGATACTCCGCACAACTTAGCCAAAAGGCTGTGTGCATAACTATTCCGTTCGAACTATACTTCGATCTCGTGTACTCGTTCGCTATTGTCAGCGTAAGGTTATTCAAGCACGTCTTGCATTTTGCTAACTCTTAGCATCGGTTCCTTCCAACTCAAGTACGTTGTGGTTCGGCACAAAGGCCTTTGCCTATCGATCCCGTTCAACTGAGTACTCGTACGAGCTTTTGAAAATATTAGACTTATTGTATGGAACATCCCAAGGTACAACGAGAGAGAGTGTACACTTCTTTTGTTTCAACGAGCTTTCAAAACTGAAAAAATTGAAATGAAGTCCAAGGACGTAAAGCCGTGCTCTGATACCAATCTGTCAAGCCCCGCTCCCGCAGGAGCGATCGTCCTCGCTAAGGCGTGATACCGCACGGGCCTAGGTTGCGCCTGTGCAAGACTAAGTCCAGAAACGGCCGATTTGAGCTAGGCCACAGAGTCGCACAGAGTGTCTCCATTTGCAGCGGAAAGTAAATGAACACAAATTGAAGCAAATTTAACTCTTTATTGATATTGAAGAAGTCTACAAGCGGTGCTAGGCCGATATTACAAATCGCTCAAGCTCTCTCTCTGAAATAAAAGGCGTGCCAAGTGGCTTACAATATGGAATAATTCATGGCGATGTTCCGATACATTATATCATGTATATGGTGCTCCTCCTCCTTGCAACGCTCCAAGGCTCCAGAGATAGCTCCGCACCTTAGCACGTTCGAGGGAAGTTCTGCACCTGACGATGTCTCCTGTATCCTGCAAGCAGACTGTGGAGTTATCAGTACATTGTTATGCACTGGTGGGGAGGCTAGCTCGCCCACAATGCTATCATTACCAAACACGTTCTATTTACTTTCGTGTACCGTCTATCATTCATTGTCTTTCTAATCTTGTCTTAGGATGAGTTTCATGCATATTTCATAACCTATCTCGTGTTGCCAGATTCAATGTGTTGCATGGAGATACATGCACAACTTACCCATACTTACCGTCCGGCCTTCCCTGTCCAAAGTAAACCAAGTTAGTCAATAATTCACAGAAAATAACTTGATGTGATCTATGTGAACTTTCAATGTTAAGGGCGTGTCCTTGCCTCGGGTCCTAGCACGTCGTAGGCGTATTTTCTAACTCCTTTGTCGAAGTACTCTCGATTATCTGGTGTGTTATATTCAAGCCTGTTCAGAAGGTACTTCATTTAGTTAACTTAGACTACTTTGATTTCAATGCAAGGACTTGCACGTGGATTGCCACCAGCAAAGCCCACTTAATCTATATGCATCGGTCGCTGGCATCACAAGCCAATTTGGACATGTCTTCCCCCTTGGTAATTTTTTACCTATCATGGCGTACGGCTTGGTACACCCTGATAGTCTTTTGAAATACCCGACCTTACGTCCCCTGGTGGCCAAGCCCGCACTCAGGCCTGTACGTAAGCCAAATTTTGATTTTCGTCCGGACCGGCACGTCCTTCACACTTTGACCGTGCCGCTGGAAATTCCTTATATCTCCCACCTTCCGTATACTAGTGGATTGTCCACGACCATTTCGTTTTCTTTTTGTTTGTCATTTTAACTTAACGGCTGTCTCCGAGCCGTAGGCTAACCCTTAGCCATAATGCGTTATCGACCAGGTTGGCGTCCGTGCAGCGCGGATAGCGAGCCCCGTTGCACGTGCCCGTCATACCTGTCGCTAACCATTCCTTTCTTTCTTATTTTTTATTCATTCTTTCTTTTCTTTCTTTCTTTCACTTGTTTGTTCGTTCATTGATTCATTCACGTATTCATTCATTCATTCGTTGGTTCATTCATTCACTTATACATTCATTCTTTCATTCACACATTATGCAACTCCTCGTGCGGGAGTCGCCTTGGCGACCCATCGGTCCCATAATCTTTCAATATTGCTATACTCTACTCGGAACAACTATGTTGATAGTCTTCCCGTTTCATTGTTGTAATCCATTCATTGTTTCAATGTTGAACGCATAAGGAACTTAAATGTAAGCTTGTGCCGTAGCACGAGCGTGGAGCGCGGTACGAGAGTCCTCACAACTTTCATGTTCTTTTTCATATTCTATACAAGCATACAAGATGGGATTATTCCCTTAGCTAGGTGCGTTGAGTCATTTATTAGCATGCGCGGTATTATCGCCTAACGATTCTAGCAATAGTGTCCGTATCGTTATGTGTCTAGGCTAAGCAAAGACGGGTTCATCGGAGCCAGCCACCTTAGCGATGTTCGAATTGGCCGAGCAATACTCCGAGCGCGCCTTTGAAAGTCTAAGTCTGGATTCATCTTGATGGGCCAATGTAAGCCTTGCATCGATTCTTTATCAGGTCGATGCCAATTTTTCGGGTCGACGGCTCATTTGAGTCGTTGCACTTGTCGTTTGAATCGGCGTTCCGCTAGGGCGGAACGGGTCATTACAGCTCCAGAATCCAACCACTAATCATCAGAGTGGAAAGACAGGTTTACTACAGGTTGATAGCTTACAGACCTGAAGGAGCTGGAAGATCCATTCAGAATCATGTTAGCCTCTGGCTTGCCTTTTTCTTTGAAGGAGTTCTGGATAGGTTCTTTCTTCCTTTGGAAGCAGTTGATGGCTGTATGGTTGGTTCTACCACACACAAAATAAATTTTTTTGATCAGAGTCTCACCAAAGTTTCTAGGTTTTTGGGGTTGAGGGTTTTGGTGGTGATGGTTTTGGTGATGATGATTTTGGTGAGGAGGTTGAAAACTCTGCTTCTTTTTGAAGGAGTTTTTCTTGGATTTGAGATGGTTGTTTGATCTAAATTTTTCATGGCTTTCTACAAGGTTTACCTTACCTGTGGCATTTGACCTAGCTTTGGTTTTGGACCTATATTTCTCTTCTGTTCTAATTCTCTGTAGAGCTTGAGGGCATGTAATAGATCCTTGTAGATGTAGAAGGTCCTTTGCCACTTTAGACCAGAAAGGAGGGAGTTTATCTATCAAGCACCCTATTTTGTGCTCAGTAGAAAAGACGGTTCCCTTGGCTTGAAGCTGCCTAAGGTGTTCTTGGAACTCATGAATTTGGTCATTGATAGGTTTGTTATCTACCATGACATATTGGTTGAATGTGGTGGAATTGAATCTATCAATTCCAGCATCATCACAACCATACTCATCTTCCAAAGCATCCCAGAGTTCTTTAGCGCTTTTATACTCAAAAAATATGTCATAGAGTGACTCCGACATAACGCTTAAGATTCTGTGGAAGCGGTGGTAGTCAATTTCCTTAGGGGTCTTAGGCTTGGTAGAAGAGGAGGACTTGGAAACCCCTACGTCAGACTCAGTCTCATCAGAATCATTTGAGATGGACGTGGACCCATCAATGTCAGAAATCAGGCCTAAAGTGGTAAGCCAAAATTTCATCTGGCTTTGCCACCTCTTGAAGTAGGTGCCATTGAATTTTGCAGGCTTTGCAGAAAAAGTCTCTTCCTTGGAAGTCATGTTTTCTAAAGTCTGTAAAATACTATTTACTCAATAAGATGGCTTTTAAACTAAAATTAATAATTAAAATGATTTTAGTAATAGACCTTTAAAATTTTAGTTTTTCAAATTTTGATAAGGTTGGGTAGCTGTAGGGGTCGGATCCCAGCAAGCGGAGGTTCATTAGGAACTCTTAAGTACCGGTCGCTTAGACGAATTTTTGCCTTGTTGACAGAAGGGCCCTTTCGGCTTGTTCCCAAACAAATCTTAACTTTAGAACTTTAAAATTAAAGAAATTTTTACTAAATCAATTAATTGTTTGATTTAGCTTAAACTAAAATATTGAGTAGAAGAAAAACTAGTATTGACAAAAAATAATACTACAATATTGGGTATGAGAAATGTCAATTTCTAGTTGTCTTATGAAGCCAAAAAATTGGTAAACAAGATTTGTTAAACAATATGCTAATAAAATGAGGATAATTATATAAAAAAATTTGTCTAGCAAGGTTTTATATTAAGCAAAATATAAAGTATGAACACAGTTTGCTAGGACAATTATTTTCTACAATAGACAATTGACAGCAATGAATATTTGTAAGATAGTAATGAATATTTAATAGAACCAGCACAAATTTGTAAATTTAGCTGATTAACAGCAATGAATATTTGTAAATTTAGCAGATTAACCAGCACAAATATTTAATAGAACCAGCACAATATAAAGTATGAATTATTTTGTAAAGTATGAACACAGCAATGAATATTTGTCAATTCAGCAGGTTAACTTTAGCAGATTTATACTTTATTCAAGTTATTTAATTTATTCAAGACAATGTAACAATTAATATTAAATGAGAGACAAATTGTTCTTCAAAGTAACTGTTTTCAAAGTATGTAAACAGCAACGTAATTTTTTTAATTTTTATTTTTATCGTATGAACAGTAACAACCAGGAAGACAAATAATTAATTTGTAAAATTGAATTATCTCTTAGATTGTTAGAAAAATTCTTCAATAATTCTTCGTTTTTATAAATCTGCAAGAAAATAAAATGATTAAGTGTTACCGGCCTCCGGGGAAGTCACGCACATAGCACTGCCCTAAGAGATAGTCCGCGTCTATGTGCAGACAGTATCCGAACGCTCCTAGTGGTAAAATCTTCGCTCTACCGGAATCTCGTTGTCGTACACGACGCTAAGAGAATGACCCCCGAATTAGCTCTGCCCAGAGCAACGACGAATAGCAGCAACAGTACGAAGGAGACGAGAAATTTGGAGAGGTTCGAGAAGAATATTTTCTGTGTCTAGAAGAAGGAGATGGGGTCTGTATAAATAGGCTGTTGGGTAATAACACCAACGGACAAAAATTAAAATAGAATTTAATTCGGGTGTTAAAGAAAACAATTATATTAAACGTTTTAAAACGTTTACAGCACATGGTTCATTGAACCTGGACGAAATTTGAATGGTGAACGTTATGGAATTTTAAAAATTGTAGCGGTCAGAATTTTTGGAAAATAGCAAAAAATCTTTTAGGGTCTCGGCTCGAACCTGAAGAAGGAATCGAATCGGCATTCGGCGCCCGCAGATGTGGGCACGTGTCCGCACCCGTTACGCGCGCCGAACCGAACCGAACCGAGCCGGGCCGGACGGCGGCGGCGGCGCGCGCGTGTGTCCCATTGAGCTCCCACACACAACTTTTAATGAAGCAAAAGGAGAAAAGGTGATATATACATAGTGGAGGGCATCCCACTAGCCGATGTGGGACTAATATGTTATGAGACTTGAGCTTTTGCTCACATAGGAGCAGCAGCTAACAGTTTGGAGCCATGGGATAGTCACCAATTAACACAAAACAAAGTCGAGAGAATGAACTCTTGTATAGATATTTATATTGCTTATTTCAGCTCATGTCCATGCAGTTTTATAGTTAGACTGTTCTTGCAATTGCATGGTCATGGACAACTTGTGTACAAGGTATGACTTTTTTCGAAACGGTATATGAACAATTGGAACCGAATCGACCTAGGAAAAAATTATGTGAAACGTGCTTCATGTACAAAGTATTATGGTACTCTTAGTGGGGTTTGCAACACGGACTGGAAGGACGCGTCAAAATACCACGTAATAGCCCTTCATGGTGTCGGATTCACCAATGACCTCATATAGACATGTTGCATACTAATGTATTGTCTTCTACAGGGACGATAAGTACTTATCTCTTTTTTATGCATGGACGGACACATCGATTGTGGTAAAAAAAATCACGAATAAGTGATATGATTATATTTTTACTGTTTTCATTTATGCTATCGCTAAAAATTGTAAATCAACATAGTTCTAAGTAGTATGATCACTTTAATTACTGCTTTTCTTAATAAAAAGTGTTGGTTTAAGTGAATGAGTTAGTTTCGCGCTCGCTAATGCATTCCCAAGTGTGCTGACCCCCAACTCCACAGGTATTGTTGGAAACCTCGAGGGTGTACAGAGCTAGCTGAAGTTTCGAAGATGCGACTTAAGCTCCTATTTTGAAGTATTTTGAAGGCGGCTAATTTTGGAGGCATTTTGGTTTCAAATGTATACAAGGGTGCAGTGTATGGAATGACGAGTAGTATTTCATGGCAACTTGTCGATCTTTTTGTTATTTCATGAATATAACAGAGACGACATATCGAATGTATTATGATCTTGGACTCCGTTGCAAGTTATTAATGAAAAGCGATTTTGTTTCTACATTGGGTCTTCAACTTTCTGTTGTTATGTGGTTTTAACCTGTTGTTCAAAAGAATGATTACAATGCACGTTCTTGTCTTGTACAAGTACAATTAGACTTGTACAACATCACGTCCGGTAGCGACTTAGCAATTTGACGGAATTGATACGTGAAATCTATAAAGAATACAAGTCATAGTAGAAATTGTTGGAATACCTTGTATTCATAACAAAAGTTGTGTCGGTTGTGTGTGAATTTTTCAAGAGCTAGTATTATACTAATATAACATTTTGAAAAATTAGGAAGCAAACCACTAATATAATGAAGACACTTTTTTAAGATTGCAGGGTAACTCACAAACTAAAATTTTAAAACTTCTGAAGTATTTCAGAAAATCTAAAATTTACTGTACTTCTAATTGGAAGAGATTTTAGGGTTGGGATATTTAGCTGGTTCATATAAGTACCATCCAAGTTGTTCTTGAACTGATAACTGTCTTCTATCTTCATAATACAATAATTTGACAGAGTTCCCCAAATGTCTTCTCTGGGTAATTTTGTCAATTAGTAGAGTTATGTTTCCTTTCTGAGAATAAAAGCCCTATCTAAACTCAGAAATCTAGGGTGCTGCACAGTGTAAACATTTGGCTTGCTCACACACAGTAGCATCACCTCCTAAGAACAACAACAGACACCTGCTCCTGCAGAAGCACAAATAGAATCCTCCTAATTATATACTTTATAATATAAAATTGTACATTTATTTGACAGAAGCCACCCAGGACCATCTCTCCTCCTCTCTGTCACATTCATATACTCTCCACTCAAAAGGCACCCACAAACATTCCTTCCCAAGTTTCTTCTAGGGCTAGCTGCTGAATTTTTCCAGGAAGAAGCAGGCAGAGGTCTAGCTAGCTGGGTTTTTTTTTCTTCCTTCTGAAAAATTCTCTTGCATGGATCATACCACTCAGTGGGCTCAGGTAATTTACAACTACAAGATCTCATAATCAGTTCTTGATCCTGATCTTAGTTATGTGTTGTTGTTGTTGTTGGTTCATTTTATTGTGCTCCATCATCTTCTCCCCCTCTCCTTTTGCCTTTTAATCTTGTCACCAATCAAGCCCCTTTAATGTCTTGAAAGTTGAAAGCACCTCCTTCACTTTATTTTTCCTTCTCCCTTTTTTTTTTTTTTTTTTTTTTTTGCTTTTCCTTTTTATCCTTTTTAAGCTATTGTGATGAAAAGCAGCGACATGAAAAGGGAAGTTTTGTTCTAGTGATGTACAAAGTAAAGCAAAAGCAACCCCCTTCTCTCTCATATCCTTTCTAATTATTTTCCTTCTTTATGATCATGCCTCTTTTTTTTTCTTGATGACCACAAAGAGCACCTAGCCAAAGTTTTTCTTGTGGTTTTTTTTTTTTTTTTTGGTTGTGATGAATCTATGAGTGAACATATGTGTGTTTGTTCCTAGTTAGAATCTTACATCTTGACCTCATGGAATTGTTGTCTTTTGGGCTCAATTCAGGGGATAGGACTCATGAGGAAGCCAATGGAGGAGGAGCTGCTCCCCTCTTCCTTCATCCCCGCCGCCACGACCGTCGCATCGGCAGCCACCACGGCAGCGAGGGCGGCACCGACGGCAATTCCGCAAGGGTCGGCTGGGGAGCGTAAGGCGCGGCCGCAGAAGGAGCAGGCCCTCCACTGCCCCAGGTGCAACTCGACGAACACCAAGTTCTGCTACTACAACAACTACAGCCTCACCCAGCCCAGGTACTTCTGCAAGGCCTGCAGGCGCTACTGGACCGAGGGGGGCTCCCTCCGCAACGTCCCCGTCGGCGGCGGCTCGAGGAAGAACAAGAGGCACTCCTCCAGCTCCTCCTCCTCTAACCCTTCTTCGTCATCGTCATCCATCAAGAACCTCAACCCGCCACCACCGCCACCTCCTCCTCAAATCTCGTCTTCCTCCAACCAACAGTTCGATCAGATCCACGACCTCAACCTTGCTTTCCCGAACCACAGCAGCTTCCTCAACTTGGATAACGGGAACAACAGCATGAGCAATGGTGGCGGTGCCGGCGGGCTTTCCGCCATGGAGCTGCTGCGGAGCAGCGGGATCGCCGCAAGGGGCGGCTTGGGCCCCCTGGTACCCATGCAGATGTCGATGCCGATGCCGTCGGAGGGCATGTTCCCCTACGACGGCGGCGTCGGCGCCGGCGGCATGCAGGAGGGGGGCGGGAGGCTGCTGTTCCCTTTCGGGGACATGAAGCAGGAGCAGCACCATAGGGGACATGGCGGCGGCGGGGAGCCTCCCATGTTTTGGAATGGAATGATGGGCGGCGGTGGCAATGGATCGTCATGGTGAGTACTGCAAGAAACCCTAAATATTTCAAGAATGCTTGATCTTTCAATGCTGCTGGTGGTGGTGGTGCTGCTGCTGCTGGTGAATCTAGAAGTTTGTTTGTTCAAGACTAACATGGAAAGGGGTTGCATTGTTCCATTTACCATCATTTTTATTTTCCCTCTATTCTTCTTCTTCTTCTTCTTCTTCTTCTTCTTCTTCTTGGTTGTGAACAGGTGAAGCTTCTTTTTTAAGCTTGGCTTCATAACAGAAAGTTGCATGGAACTTGCAGTGACTGGAAGGAAAAAAGAAACCCTACTGCATCTTGAAGGTTGTTCATGGAATTTCTCTTTAAGCACCATGTTTTATATATATTTGTATTATTAGTGGCTGGTTTGAGAATAATTTATGCTGTGATTTTGTAGAAAATATATATGTTACACTGCAAACAGTATTTCTTGTTAATGTTTGTTTATCATGAGTTTGAGCGTGATTAATGCCATAAATTTTCTTGTTGGTGACTGAGATATAATGGTACTTATTCTAGGATGAACTTGTCATGAGAGAATGTAAAAAAAAATTTAATTAAATGCTTGTCATTTCTGATTGTTTTATAAAAAAAAATTAAAAAATATCGATCATTTTGGATATAAGTTTTGTATCGGCATGGTCGGCCAAGGGTAAGCCAGACAAGACTTCGGACTTGGACAATTCTCTCTGCTTGGGACAACCCCCAGGATCAGCATAACCTCACAAAAGATCGGAGTCATAGATGACCCTCTGTAGGATCGACTCACAATAAGGATCAACGGACAACCAAAACTAGTTTTGGATAGGAAAACCGGATTCTGTGGGCCGGTCTTGCATATCCAGGGGCAGAATTATCTCTGGTCACGGGTGGGCTGTAGTCCGTCCCAAATTTCTGGAAACTTTTTTTGAGTTTTTTGGGTAATATTTTCACAGTTGTGTTTTATATTTTTTGTTTGAATTTGAAGTATACAACAATTAAATGTAAATAAATTCTCAAAAAATTAATATTTCAGACGGTGCGATGGTAATCCTGTTGTCGTTCAAGATATATATCTAAAGTACAATTCTTCCTAATTTTAGAGACTAGTTCTACCCCCCTCATGAAACATGGGGGGGGGGGGGTGTATTTATTTCTAAAAGGGCAAATTACGTTAACTATCCCTATGTTTTACACTTATTACAGAAACTACCCCTACTTTGAAACTAATTACGCGGACCACCCCTATAGTTTCTATTTTCTATAAAAATATGACACTAACTACCCCTATGTTTTATAAAATTTCTAAAGGAGATGGGTGGTGAGTGTAATTAGTTTTAAATAGGGGTAGTCTCTGTAATACTCATGAAACATAGGGGGGATTGGTGTATATGTTTCATGAGTATTACAGAGACTACCCCTATTTAAAACTAATTACACTCACCACCCATCTCCTTTAGAAATTTTATAAAACCTAGGGGTAGTTAGTGTCATATTTTTATAGAAAATAGAAACTATAGGGGTGGTCCGCGTAATTAGTTTCAAAGTAGGGGTAGTTTCTGTAATAAGTGTAAAACATAGGGATAGTTAACGTAATTTATTTCTAAAAATTATGGTAAACTGATAGTACATACACAAATGTTTACAAATATTTCTAATAGCAAGCAAAGTTGTTTCTTTTTTTTTTTCTATCTTCTAAATTTAACTTTTATATTTTTTTATTGATCTCCTTTATATATATATATATATATATATATATATATATATATATATATATATATATATATATATATATATATATATTTTGGAACCAGGTAAATTATTTCTGGAATCGCTTCCACTGGAATTTAAACTCCAGACCACTCGGATCGCATGCATCTCTCTTACCCACTAAGCTCCTTTATATATGAAATAAATACACCAATCCTCCCTATGTTTCATGCCTCCCCTATATATATTGTGGATGATGATTCTTTATTACTAGTTGGGATTATTTTTTTTTCTTTCCTTTTTTTTTTTCTTTCCTTGTTTAACTAGAGGTTTGATATGGCATGTCTCATCTCCCCAACAAAGATTCTTCCAGCCATGAAAAGCACTGAATGGAGGAGCTTGGGAGAGAGGAAAAGAATAAGTTGGTATGACCACCGCTCATTCTCTCTTTCTCTCACATGGCATTGTATGTTAATATTAGGCCACTTTGGGAGTGTGCTATTGCAGGCAAGTGCACAATTATTATGTTACTATAATGGAAGTGCCATCCTCTCCTCTCCCCCCATTGTTCTCCTCATGGTTTCCTGCGAGTAAAACTTTGATACAGCCGGCTGTATCAAAGTTTTGATACAGCCGGTGTATAACAGGTGGGCCCCCCTATATATATTTAGTTACACGGTTTACGAAGAAATAGGGAGGGCCCACCTGTCATACACCCGGCTGTATCAAAACTTAGATACAGCCGGCTGTATCTAAGTTTTCTCCGTTTCCTGCAGTGAAGGAAACAAACCATAGTGGAAGAAATGAATATGGCCTGTGATGGATGGAGACTGGGAGCTTGCTTGCTTACCTGCCTTCAACTAAAGCTTACCTAATAATAATTCCTCACAGCCCGACCCCCCCCCCCCCCCCCCCCCCAACCCCCCCCACCCCCCCCCCCCCCCCCCCCCCCCCCCCCCACACACACACACACACACACACACACACACACACACACACACACACACACACACACACCCCAAATTCAATCCCAGTACATAATAATAATAATAATAATAATAATAATAATTCATCGATCCCTACTGACCTCACTTTTTCTTTTCTTTCTATATAATATTATGGAAGGAACCATCCCAATGCTTTGAATATCTCTTTCTTTATTGGGGTTCCGTCAGACAAACATTCTTCTAGGAAATGTGAGATATATCAATGCTTAATTATTTAATAAATTGCCATATACCATTTCATTTCATTTCATTGCATAAATATTATTTTTTGTTACACTTGTTATATATATACATGACTGAGTCACTGACTGCATGTGTAAACGTGCATTTCAAAGAGTAAAGTGAAGAACGTAACCAATTTTAACTTTGGAATGATGCAGGTGCTTGGAGCATTTATATGTTCCTTTTTCCCTTTCAGATATTAACATTTTGGTCAGACATAGTTCCAACCATTATTTGGTTTGGTATGTGTACAATCATTATTACTTGGAATATAATTTAAATGTTTCTTTTTTTTTTTTTTAGAAAGGTGACCAACATTTATTTGGTCGCTAGTAATAATGAAACATAAAATCGTACTAATATTTTGTTACTGGTTAGCTCTTCCACAAGAATTCATAGGACGTGTATTAAAAATATGGGTTATTTAGTTTTAGGGTCTTATATATATATATATATATTTTTTTTAGGGTCTTATATATATATATATATATATATATATATATATATATATATATATATATATATATATATATATATATTGGATATATCGGTCATTAGCCTACGTGAACAGTGATTTCGAGATCCAAATTTTAATATCGGTCAATTTCGAGACTCAGCCCCTAAAATCTATGTATATATGAGATCCTAAAACTAAATATCCTAAAAATATTTAAAATAATGTTAGTGTTCCGTCGCGGCTTTGCTGGTCAGCCTAGTCGAACCGTCCCCTGAAAGTCTTATGCCTCCCATTCCTACCACTTATGCTAGCTAAGAAGGATTGGCATTGTTGGAGTGGGTGAGGTTCCCAACCAATGTGGAGAAGACCCCGGAGTGCGACGAGCGCCGTCTGTATGTCAGAGAAGCTCAGGGAGGTGACGAGGCCAGTCGGAGGAGACGAAGAAGCTCGGGAAGCTACCTGGAGACATTCTGGAACAGGGGGGCAGAGTTCGGCCCGAACTCTGCCCCAGGACAGAGTTCTGGCCGAACTCTGTGTCCTGGTTCCAGAACTATTCTGGTTGCCAAACACAGAGTTCTCACCGAACTCTGTGTCGTCGGGGCTGAAGCGTTTTTCAGGGTGATTTTTCACCGTTGGATCATATCTGATGGTCCAGGTTTTGCTACGGATTAGGGGAGTTAATATTAGGTTATTCCTAACTCTAATCATTGTAGAGCACACAAGAAAAGAGAGAGGAAGGAGGCAAGAGTTCCATTACAACTTTGGGAGAGAAGACGGAGGATTGAAAGTCTTTTTCGGAGGAGAATCGGATTCGGGTAATCTCTACTCGTCGTTCTTGTTCTTCGTAGCCTTGTAATCATTGTTCTTGCTTCCAAGTGTTGTGGGGATCCGATTTGGATCGGAAGAAGTTTGTAGATGGTGTAATTCTTCTATTTCATTAGTGGAGGCTTCTCAGGGTTGGACTCCGATCGTCCCGTGATTTTTTCTGCAAGGGTTTTGCACGTCAAAAATTCTCTGTGTCTGCGTGATTTGTTTTGGTGTTTTGGTTTGTGCGTTGTATTGCTCGGTTCTCTCGCAGGTACTCTCTAGTTCAGGGAAAGATTTTTGCGTTTTTTTCCAACAAAGTGGTATCAGAGCCAGGTTTTGGAATTCAGAAAGGTGTCAGGAGTTGACAGAAAAACTAGAGAGGAGAGATGGACGCGAAGCCGGTGCGCACGGTGAACCTGAACGGCACCAACTATCACTATTGGCGGAGCAAGATGAAAGATTAGTTGTTTGTCAAGAAGCTGCATCTGCCCGTATTTGCATCCGAGAAGCCCAGTGATAAATCCGAAGAGGACTGAAAATTCGAGCATATACAGGTGTGCGGATATATCAGGCAATTCATTTACGAAAACGTGTACAACCACGTTGCCAATATTGAGCATGCAAAGACGTTATAGGATAAGCTGGAATCTTTGTACGCAAAGAAGACCGGGGTAAACAAGTTGTTCCTGATCCGGACGATGATGGGTCTGCGGTACAAAGATGGGGCGTCTATTACGGATCACTTGAGTGATTTCCAGGGCGTGGTTGACCAGCTATCTTCAATGGGAGTCAAGTTCGACAACGAAATTCATGAACTATGGCTGCTGTGTACATTACCAGACTCGTGGGAGACCGTACGAGTATCTATGATCGTTTCTGCTCCAGAGGGCATGGTCAGTCTGGAGTTTGCCAAGAGCGGGGTGTTGAATGAAGAGATACGGAGACGTTCTTGTCACGCCCCGACCCGGAAAATCGCTCGTCCTCGCTAGATTTTACCCGAATCATCGTCATCGCTGGGGCGTGATGCCGCACGAGCCTGGAGTTGCGCTCGTGCAAGGCAAGATAACAGGTTCACATAGAACTATCTCAAATCGATAACATAAGCAGCGGAAGAAAACAAGTGAAACATAAGAATCTCTTTTATTAATATTGAACTGAAGGTTACAAAGGCTCTGAATAGCCCAACATAAAATGCCAATTGGCTACAACGCTCATGATCTCTCTAGCTCACAAAGGATTACATTGTTCCATACATCATGCCTCTTTATAGCCACCAAGTAGTCCTCGGCCGAACATCTTCATGTCGCAAGTCCGAACGCATATGCGGAAGCTCCTCTTGAACGCCAAGGACTCCATGCCTCGGCACGTCCAAGCCAAGCTCCGCCCCGAGCCGATCATAACCTGAACCTGCACATAAACTAGTGGGGGTTTAGTGCTTTCGTCCTCGCTTCGCACTGATCAAGACCCGCTCGCACCCAAACCAAACACTTATTCATTTAGTGAAACATGCATCTTACTTTGTGGTCTTTCTATTTAGCCTTAGGATCAATTTCATGGCAACACTTAAACATAGCACATAACTTAAATGTGTCCCACACCGTGTTCCTGCAGCAGATACAGTTAGACATAATCTGAAACATAAACATAGTGTTCGTGCTCATCTCGTCCCATTTCCCTTAGCCTACAGTGGTTAGAACTTAGCATAAGCAAACATACGATTCGTACAACCGACCAATTCATAAACGTAAACTTATGCATAATGGGTGGCAGGCCATGCGCCTACACCCAGCTCTCATCTCATCCCACCGGCCCTAACTATATGAAGGTCACGGTGTTTCGCACCGTAATGGACTTGGCATCTCATATGTGTAAGCCTACAATCGCTCCGATACGGGTTGCTAGCCCAGTATCCGAAGGATCCCAAACTTACAGATAGCATAGCTTATCATAGCACTGGACGGTCGTAATCCGTCCGAATGTTGTGCACCATAAATACCACACATAATTCCCTCCTAGGCCGAACGGTCCCGGCGCCCCGGCGTAATCGTTCAAGAAAAGTCGTACCCGTGCACGGGCAATCCGAGTCCATTGACCATGCAATACGTTCCATATCATACAATCCATAGCATACCAACCAATCTCGTATTCCATAAACATAATCTCGCACATAAACGGTTTCCCGTGCCATAAACGGTTTCCCGTGCCGTAATCATAATCCACCATTCGCATGGGGAGCTCCGTCGGCGTTATGCCCCAACACATCCATATTGATGCACGACGCCCAACGGCTTAGTCATCTCATACTCGTATTCACGCGTCCTGTTTGTAAGTTATTCTCATAGCATAATTTCGTATTACTTAGTCTTTTCGTAACATAAGTGCCCGAAGGCACGCTCAGCACCGTATTCAATGTTCTACGCCTAGTGTTCAATGTTCTCGGAGCCGTGCACCTGATGCACATCTCGATCTTTCTTTCAATGTTCTACCATCTTTGCCCTATTGCGATCCGTGCACTTGATGCACGTCGCTTCAATTGTTCGATTGTTCAATGTTCTACCTTAGTATTCAATGCATATTTAGACACTTACCCGCCGAGCCACGCTCGCTAACTCGATAACATATTACGCAAGCATAACATATTTCATTAGACGTGAAGGAATAGGGAGAGAGAGTCAAGAACCCGCCCACCTTAAGCCGATACGCCTTGCCGTTTCGCCGATTGAAGCGTCTCGCTTCCATAACTCGATCGCATAGCTAACTCTTGGACTTAGCCATTCCTTTGCTCTACTCGGTCGATTTGGCCTATCACGCCCATGCCACAATCCGTTGCAGGGCCTCGATTTGGTTTCGCGGACACTTCATTGCATAAGGCAAAATGCCGACCTCTTATCGTCCAGCGTAGAAGCATAGCCTGCACACCAGATCAACTAAAATCAGCACTTGCTCAAGCGGGACTTACTCTTTTCATCGATTCAATTCATAGATTCCAACCGACTCAAAGCTTACCTTTGGCCAACGCAATACTTGCATCGATTCGCATCGATACCTTATCGGGTCAACGCAACTCTTCGAGTCAACAACTCATCGTAATGCACCGATGCGGAGCGGGGCATTACATAATATACCACTCAAAATCAGGTTCGTCCTCGAACTGAAACCAACACTTAATCCAAGTGCCTCGCATAGATCGCTTCACGATCTCGTGCTACTATCGTTGAATCATACAACTTAGTTTGGATCATACACATATTTTAGGCGTCCCACCAATATATGCATTTCAGCCAAGCTCAGTTGTAGGATATCGGGACAACTTACAATCTCAACTTAAATCCTCAAGCATCAATCAGTCCGTATTTGACTTAGTCATATCTTAGCACCTATTCCCAGATAATTCTCGTATGCATCATCCCATAACATGCGATCATCTTCCAACATCTAGCACATAACTTAATTCAACCATAACTTCAATCTTGTGAGTTTCTCGCCGGCCACCTAACACTCGCATTGCATCGAGTCATTGCGCATCCGATCGCAACAATTCTCTGCAATGCCTACTCGTCCAACCGTTTCCTATCTCTCGCATAACTCAAGTCTTTCATCCAATCATCCATAACGCTTGGCCTTAATGACATGGACTACGTCCACATGTCTCAAATTCCTTTTGCCTACAATCCGTACTAAGTTTCGCACACAACTATCCCAACATGATCCACGTTCTCGAATTACCTACGCATCGCGTCTGGGGCTACCCCCGCTAGGTAACTTATCCAGACATCGTGCTCGCATTCTCCCGACACAGAGGTCAACTTGAGTCTACGATGATCAAAGGCAACAATCTTTCTGACCTAAGGTCTCTTACGATATGCCTATCTCCGATACTCGACCGAGTACAAATCCTTTACTTAGTCCCCGTTTCAAACTCGACTAGTTCGTTTCGTAACATAGATCGCGCTCAATACACATGGCCTAACCGTTACTCCACCGATCTACGACACACTCTTAGGGTCGTTCTACTATCTGTTACTCTCATACATTGCAAAATTCTTGCAATCGCCTTACCGCGTCACTACGCTAAGCACGTTCCTCAACATCCACTTGATCCAACATAACTTTTCTGACCATATCGATTCTAGTGCTCGCTAACTTTCGAGACACGATACTCACTCGCTTAGACTTATCCTCAACATGCACTACCTCATTCCTTATCCTTCTTACGCGACTTCTTTAGGGTCATCCTATGGGACTTCAACATTTACTTGATTTGGCGGTCAAGTCTTCTAGGGTCATCTGCCCCGAAACTACGCTCGATAATTGAAGATCATCAACGAGGGACAGTTACAACGAACCATGCTATATCCTATCGTGGAGCCAAATCAATTCCCGACAATTCCTATGGGACTTTACCCAATCCGACATACCAATCCATAATTTATCTATCCCCGCACAACTGATGTGCCGTTACTACTCGAGTTACTTAGGCACTACCGTTGACAATATCGCACGATCCTCAATTTTGCCTTCGCCTCAAACCACAAGTCCATATCGAATTGCTACGCCTCATAAGTTCGATCATCCCCACTGGATGAATCACCATACCAGTGCTCACGCGGAATGATCGTTCTAATTTTTGACGTGACACATGTGCGAGGCTGGTGTTGCGCTCGCTCAAGACAAGAATGTCAACATAGTGGTGATCCGTGAAGCAATCCAGACACTTTCGATTTCATCCGAGCAACATCCATTCACTCTCAAGTTCTCCGTAGCGTTCCTACCGTTATCATCCAAACTGCCATCAACTTAACTTGCATCTTATTCATCCAACAACAATGCTCAACATAATTTTCGTTCATTTGATCAGAGTATCCCCGAGTTATTGCATATCGTCTTTGATACGCCTCAATACCATCGTCGATATGCATAACTTGAACATCTTCCTTTCTCATAAGCTCAAACTCGTTGCAATCACTGCCATTATCTGAACTCGAATACGAATCAAGTCTTACACACATCAAGATTCATTCTGTTATAACTACCATAATCGTGACACAATTCCCAATTCACGTATCCATTCTCATATCCTTAACTCGTACTTCCAAATCGTGCTACCGATTCATCGCGTTAACCCAAATTCGTTCGCACAATTTCTCCGTACTTACTCAACATGTTCCGAAGAAGTCTCCGTACTAACTCAACATAAGTTCGACCGGGTCGACTATTTCCTCAACTTAACATTCATTCGCATATGCTCGGCCTATCGTTCAACTTACACTTAATGAATCCTCATCCGACGTATCATCCATGGGTATGACTTCGCACATACTCGTTCAACTTAATTCAGCGAAGCGTACTAGCATCGACTTCTATCGAGTCATTCTCACTTGAGTCTCGGTACTACTCCGTCCGTTGCGGACAATCATATCGTAACAACATAATCGTCTCGACGTAACCTATCGCAAGTCACCAACCGGCTTAACATAGCTATCGCCAAGTGGTATTCCATATACCACTCAGGATCGAGCCTATCGTTATCGACACAATACTTCACTATACTTGCTCGCATAATTGGTATTGCATATACCACTCGGAATCGAGTCATTACTCGACATTACACTTCACATAGGTCCAACTCCTATCTCAACTTAACCGTCCCGTATGGCGATCCTTCCGATCCCAGCTCTAACGTTAGCTCAAGTTTGACATACATTCGATCTAACCGTACCATGGCGATCATATTGATCATACCCGCAGCATTCGCTTATTCAAAGCTCAACGCGACATATGGCCATCATACACATTCGTCTACTCAACTCGACTCGTTCAAATCGCATCCACGATCTTCCAATCTCGCTCGTTGTAGCTCGTACAACAACTCAGTCTCAATACTTAAGGTCTTTACTCAATCTCGCACAACATATCGCTATCCGTCCGCATAGCCATATAACACGTATCATACCATACCGACTCGTTGCGCTGATGCAACGAACGATTCACGACTCGCTGCACTCCGTGCAACCAACAACACATAACCATTCGCCTAGCCACATAATACGTATCGCCTCACATATCGACCCGTTGCACTTTGTGCAACCAACAACACATATCTCTCGCACTTCGTGCGACCGCCAATACATAACTCCTCACACTGTGTGCGACCAACAACACAACTCATCGCACTGTGTGCGACCAACAACACATATCATTGCACTTCATGCAACCAACAACGCATAACCATTCGCGTAGCCACATAATACGCATCGCCTCACGTGTTGACCCGTTGCACTTCGTGCAACCAACAACACATAACTTTCCGCACTTCGTGCGGCCGACAACACATAACTCCTCGCACTTCGTACGACCGATAACATATAGCTCCTCACACTGCGTGCGACCGACAACACATATATCATTGCACTTCATGTAACCAATATCACCATATTCGTTGCACTTTGTGCAATCAACATCCCATAACCCGTTGCACCTCGTGCAACCAACACTCTCCGATGGCACCCGGAGATCACGTAATAGTCACGACATACTTGTGGCAGACGTATGCAACTTAATATAGACTTATTGTATGGAACATCCAATGTAGCGTCAAGCAGATCCATGAGCCATGCTGTTGCGGAAACAACTTAGAGTCAACTGAATTCGATAGCGAAGCAACTGAGGGTCAAAGAGATTCACGCACGGTCCAAAGGATGGAACAGCTCTGATACCAACTTGTCACGCCCCGACCCGAGAAATCGCTCGTCCTTGCTAGATTTTACCCGAATCATCGTCATCGCTGGGGCGTGATGCCGTACGAGCCTGGAGTTGCGCTCGTGCAAGGCAAGATAACAGGTTCACATAGAACTATCTCAAATCGATAACATAAGCAGCGGAAGAAAACAAGTGAAACATAAGAATCTCTTTTATTAATATTGAACTGAAGGTTACAAAGGCTCTGAATAGCCCAACATAAAATGCCAATTGGCTACAACGCTCATGATCTCTCTAGCTCACAAAGGATTACATTGTTCCATACATCATGCCTCTTTATAGCCACCAAGTAGTCCTCGGCCGAACATCTTCATGTCGTAAGTCCGAACGCATATGCGGAAGCTCCTCTTGAACGCCAAGGACTCCATGCCTCGGCACGTCCAAGCCAAGCTCCGCCCCGAGCCGATCATAACCTGAACCTGCACATAAACTAGTGGGGGTTTAGTGCTTTCGTCCTCGCTTCGCACTGATCAAGACCCGCTCGCACCCAAACCAAACACTTATTCATTTAGTGAAACATGCATCTTACTTTGTGGTCTTTCTATTTAGCCTTAGGATCAATTTCATGGCAACACTTAAACATAGCACATAACTTAAATGTGTCCTGCAGCAGATACAGTTAGACATAATCTGAAACATAAACATAGTGTTCGTGCTCATCTCGTCCCGTTTCCTTTAGCCTGCAGTGGTTAGAACTTAGCATAAGCAAACATACGATTCGTACAACCGACCAATTCATAAACGTAAACTTATACATAATGGGTGGCAGGCCATTTGCCTACACCCAGCTCTCATCTCAGCCCACCGGCCCTAACTATATGAAGGTCACGGTGTTTCGCACCGTAATAGACTTGGCATCTCATATGTGTAAGCCTACAATCGCTCCGATACGGGTTGCTAGCCCAGTATCCGAAGGATCCCAAACTTACGGATATTATAGCTTATCACAGCACTGGACGGTCGCAATCCGTCCGAATGTTGTGCACCATAAATACCACACATAATTTCCTCCTAGGCCGAACGGTCCCGGCGCCCCGGCGTAACCGTTCGAGGGAAGCCGTACCCGTGCACGGGCAATCCGAGTCCATTGACCATGCAATACGCTCCATATCATACAATCCATAGCATACCAACCAATCTCGTATTCCATAAACATAATCTCGCACATAAACGGTTTCCCGTGCCATAAACGGTTTCCCGTGCCGTAATCATAATCCACCATTCGCATGGGGAGCTCCGTCGGCGTTATGCTCCAACACATCCATATTGATGCACGACGCCCAACGGCTTAGTCATCTCATACTCGTATTCACGCGTCCCGTTTGTAAGTTATTCTCATAGCATAATTTCGTATTACTTAGTTTTTTCGTAACATAAGTGCCCGAAGGCACGCTCAGCACCGTATTCAATGTTCTACGCCTAGTGTTCAATGTTCTCGGAGCCGTGCACCTGATGCATATCTCGATCTTTCTTTCAATGTTCTACCATCTTTGCCCTATTGCGATCCGTGCACTTGATGCACGTCGCTTCAATTGTTCGATCGTTCAATGTTCTACCTTAGTATTCAACGCATATTTAGACACTTACCTGCTGAGCCATGCTCGCTAACTCGATAACATATTACGCAAGCATAACATATTTCATTAGACGTGAAGGAATAGGGAGAGAGAGTCAAGAACCCGCCCACCTTAAGCCGATACGCCTTGCCGTTTCGCCGATTGAAGCATCTCGCTTCCATAACTCGATCGCATAGCTAACTCTTGGACTTAGCCATTCCTTTGCTCTACTCGGTCGATTTGGCCTATCGCGCCCATGCCATAATCCGTTGCAGGGCCTCGATTTGGTTTCGCGGACACTTCATTGCATAAGGCAAAATGCCGACCTCTTATCGTCCAGCGTAGAAGCATCGCCTGCACACCAGATCAACTAAAATCAGCACTTGCTCAAGCGGGACTTACTCTTTGCATCGATTCAATTCATAGATTCCAACCGACTCAAAGCTTACCTTTGGCCAACGCAACACTTGCATCGATTCGCATCGATACCTTATCGGGTCAACGCAACTCTTCGAGTCAACAACTCATCGTAATGCACCGATGCAGAGCGGGGCATTACAGTTCTCAGGGCACTTCATCCACATCACACCACTCAGAGACATTGGTTTCAGAGAGCCGCGGAAGGGGCAAAAGCAGGGGTCCAGGTGGTGGCAGAGACAAGAGCAGGGAGAAGTCCAAGGGTCGTTATGAGGACTTAGAGTGTTACCATTGTGGCAAGAAGGGCCACATCAAGCAGAACTGTTTCGCTTGGAAAAGAGAGAAAAAGGGTGACAAGAGGAAGCAAGATAAGAACACAACAGCGACGGCCTCGATACATGGAGGCGATGTGATCGTCGTAGGTGATGAGGTCATTACAAACCTTGCCTGCGATGACAATTCTTGGCTGGTGGACTCAGGGGCTCCTGCACATGTATCTCACAACAGGGCACTATTTGTCACTTACAGGATAGGCGACTGTGGAGTATTGAAGATGGGCAATGGAGATGTGTCGAAGGCGGTTGCCGTTGGAGATGTACATTTGAGAACGAAGATGGGTGTAGTTTTTGTTCTCAAAGATGTTCGTCATGTCCCTGATATCCGTTTCAACCTGGTGTCGGTTGGAAGGTTGGATGACGAGGAATTCTTCATTCTCTTCAAAAATAATCAGTAAAAAGCTTTCCAGAGGTTCGATGGTGATTGCCAGAGGAAGCAAAAAGTCCGGTCTCTACTATATGGAGGGGAGCGCACATGGGGCACATGAGGTGAACGCAGTTAGTGATGCGTCTATCGAGTTGTGGCACAGACGGCTCGGCCATATCAGCGAGAAGGGGATGAGCTAATTGGTGAACAAGAAGGTGATTACAGGGCTCAAGTCTACAAAGTTGGAGAAATGCACGCACTGCTTAGCTGGAAAGCAAAATAGGGTGTCTTTCCAAAGTCACCCAAGTTCAAGGAAGCCGGCGTTGCTCGAGTTGATTCACTCGGATGTCTGCGATCCTATGAAGGTAAAATCTATTGGTGGTGCTTCTTACTTTATAACTTTTATTGATGACTATTCCAGAAAGGTTTGGGTCTATGCCTTAAAGGCCAAGGATCAGGTGCTGCCTATTTTTAAAGAGTTTCAGACCTCTGTTGAAAGAAAGACGGGCAAGAAGTTATTGTGTGTTCGGTCCGACAACGGCGGCGAATACATCGGTCCCTTTAATGCGTATTTCAGAGAGCAAGGGATACGACACCAGAAGACTCCGAGCTCAATGGTGTAGCGGAGCGCATGAACAGGACGCTGATGGAGAGGGTGCATTGTTTGTTGTCAGAATCAAACTTGTCGGGCAGTTATTGGGGTGAGGCTCTTCTCGCAGCTGCTTATATTATTAATTTATCTGCTAGTGCTCCTTTGCAGGATGATGTGCCTGACAAAGTATGGTACAACAAAGAGCCGTCATACAATCACCTACAAGTGTTTGGCTGTAAGGCCTTCGTGCATGTACCGAAGGACGAGAGGACCAAACTTGAGCCGAAGACGAGACGATGCGTCTTTGTCGGCTACGGTCGGAATGAGTTTGGCTATAGACTCTACGACCCGGTGGGAAGAAAGCTCTACAGAAACAGGGACAAGGTATTCGTCGAGGATTAGACTATGACCAATACTCAGGATTCCGAAACGCCTTCTGAGTCTGAGGAATTGCCTGAGTTAGAGTCATTTCGCTTCGAGCAGTTTCTAGAGGACATCGCAGAGGATCCAATTATGGGGGAGCCAGTACATGGAGTTGCTCCCAACCTTGATCATCAGCCTGCTGATGGTGGTCAAGGTGTCCCTCAGGAGGATGAGCATGCCGGGGAGGCTGTTCCTGAAGAGGATGAGGCTGTCGGTAAACAGCCAGCACCAGTGGCTCTATTGAAAAGGAGTGACAGAGAGCGTCGACCATCTACGAGATACTCACAGGGTGAGTATGTGCTATTGACTGACGGGGGAGAGCCTGAAAGTTTTGCAGAGACTATGAAAGACAAACACATACAGGAGTAGATGGAGGCTATGTAGGAGAAGATGAGTTCCTTGCACACTAATTCTACTTATAAGCTGGTGTGGTTGCCAAAGGACAAAAAAGCTTTGAAAAATCGATGGGTGTTTAGAGTAAAACAGACGGATGATGCTACTCGCCCTCGATACAAAGCGAGGCTGGTAGTTAAAGGCTACGGTCAGCGGAAAGGCATAGATTATGATGAGATCTTTTTGCCTGTCGTCAAGCATTCGTCTATTCGGGTGGTGCTAGCATTGGCAGCCAGTCTCGACTTGGAGGTCGAGCAGATGGACGTGAAGACGACATTCCTCCACGGTGATCTTGAGGAGGAGTTATACATGGAGCAGCCAGAGAAATTCTGTGAGAAGGGCAAGTCATATTTGGTCTGTCGGTTGAGAAAGAGCTTGTATGGTCTGAAACAGGCTCCGAGGCAGTCGTACAGAAAGTTCGAGTCGTTTATGGGGGAGCATGGTTATGCACGAACGATGTCGGATCACTGTGTATTTGTGAAGTATTTTGCCGATGATGATTTCATTATTTTATTGCTCTATGTTGATGATATGCTATTAGTGGGTCGGAATGCCACTAGGATAGCGGAGTTGAAGCGCCAACTGGGCACGGTCTTCTCTATGAAGGATTTGGGCGCAGCGAAGACTATTCTTGGAATGGAGATCAGCCGAAAGAGAGTCCAAACTGCTACATTTGTCCCAAAAGAAGTACATTCACCGGGTACTTCAGCGTTTCGGTATGGACGGATCGAAGAAAGTGAGTTGCCCCCTTGCGACCCACTTTAAGTTTACTGAGGAGCAGTGTCCATCTACCGAGGACGAAAAAGAAAGATATGGAGCGGGTTCTATATGCTTCAGCTGTGGGGAGCCTTATGTACGCTATGGTGTGTATGAGGCTAGACATCGCTCATGCAGTTGGCACAGTTAGCAGGTATCTTTCGAATCCTGGAATGGTACATTGGAGTGCGGTCAAGTAGATTCTACGATATCTTCAGTGCACTGCCGATTGGAGACTTTCTTTTGGTGGTGACGAACCGAAGCTGGTTGGGTATACCGATGTTGATATGGCTGGAGATGTAGACACGAGACGATCAACTTCGGGCTATGTGATGATGTTTGCCGGAGGAGCGGTATCGTGGCGGTCGTGGTTGCAGAAGTGTATTGCCTTGTCGACGACGGAGGCGGAATACATTACGGCGATGGAGGCTTGCAAGAAGCTGCTGTGGATGAAGAAGCTGCTGCAGGAAATGGGACTGATACAAGAGCAGTATACTTTGCTTTGCGACAGTCAGAGTGCGATTCACCTTGTAAAAAACTAGACATTTCATAGTCGGTCCAAGCACATCGAGACTCGGAATCTTTGGATAAGGGATATGGTTGAGAAGAAGGACGCGGCGCTTGAGAAGGTTCATACTGATGACAATGGAGCGGACATGCTCACGAAGGCTCTACCAAGGGAAAAGTTTGAGTATTGCAGGCAGATCGTCGGGATGACGACCTCCTCCACATAGTTGTGAAGGGGGAGATTTGTTGGAGTGGGTGGGGTTCCTAACCTATGTGGAGAAGACCCCGGAGTGCGACGAGCGCCGTCTGTGTGTCAGAGAAGCTCGGGGAGGTGACGAGGCCAGTCGGAGGAGACGAAGAAGCTCGGAAAGCTACCTGGAGACATTCTGGAACAGGGGGCAGAGTTCGGCCCGAACTCTGCCCCAGGACAGAGTTCTGGCCAAACTCTGTGTTCTGGTTCCAGAACTATTCTGGTTGCCAAACACAGAGTTCTGACCGAACTCTGTATCGTCGGACAGGGTGATTTTTTACCATTGGATCATATCTGATGGTCCAGGTTTTGCTACGAATTAGGGGAGTTAATATTAGGTTATTCCTAACCCTAATCATTGTAGAACACACAAGAAAAGAGAAAGGAAGGATGCAAGAGTGCCATTACAACTTTGGGAGAGAAGACGGAGGATTGCAGGTCTTTTTGGAGGAGAATCAGATTCGGGTAATCTCTACTCGTTGTTTTTGTTCTTCGTAGCCTTGTAATCATTGTTCTTGCTTCCAAGTGTTGTGGGGATCCGATTTGGATCGGGAGAAGTTTGTAGAGGGTGTAATTCTTCTATTTCATTAGTGGAGGCTTCTCAGGATTGGACTCCGATCGTCCCGTGGTTTTTTCCGCAAAGATTTTCCACGTCAAAAATTCTCTGTATCTGCGTGGTTTATTTTGGTTTTTTGGTTCGTGCGTTGTATTGTTCGGTTCTCTCGCAGGTACTCTCTAGTTCGGAGAAAGGTTGTCGCATTTCTTTCCCAATAGGCATATCATCCGCACCATATCTGTTCGATTATACACACACACACACACACACTGTAAAACCCCTAAATTTTTACTATATTTTAGTACTGATATTTTTTTTTTGTATTCATACGTCGCATAGTCGTATTGTACGTCACGCACAAATTTTCTCTTTCATATTTGCTCATCGAATGAAAATTTCGCGCGAGGTACATATTTTGAAAAAGTTTTATTTATGGAATTTATTAATATAGGAGAAATATATATTATTTCAATATAGCATAATTAAATATTTTATTTAAAGATATATTTATATGAATATTATTGTGCATACCCATTTTCGTAAATAATTATTAGTTATTTTAAACAATAGTACAATTTTCGAAATTAATTATTTTATTATTTATGAAAATGGTATTCGAGATATTTTATTCATAATACTAGTATAAATTGTAACTTATAAATTAATATTCTATTTGCATGCGAATGCATGAATTTAATATTTTAATTTTTGAAAAGTTATCTCAATTTAGTAAAAGATATATTTTCATGTTTAAATAATTATGCCTATTTTCGAAATTAATATTATAGGTATTTTTGGAAAATATATTTCGAAATTTTTGTGGCGATTTAAATCTTGATTTAAATTTATGGATTTATTTAAATAGTAAAACATTTAAAATTTGATTTATCCCATTGATTTTAAAACCAAGAATTTAAATAGATTTAAATTTGATTTGTATTTGATTTGGGTTTGAATTTCTTGAATTGATTTAAATTATTAGATTGAATATTCTAATTTGGGTTTAAACTATTCCTAATCATATCCAATGGAAATTCCCACATCGCAGGTACTCCTCCATTATTTCTCCACAAGCAAAAATTACTCCACAAATTTCCATCAATACCACAAACAGCCCACGTGCGTGTATCGTGTCCGTGTTCCACCATCAAATTCTTATTCCAATTCTTTTTACAACTACATTATCCATCTTCTCCGTGTCGGACACCCCCGACACACCATCAAAACCCTAAACCTAATCCAAATCCTGGACCCGTCGCGCCATCTCGATCACCGATCCCAGCCCGTCCTCGGCCATCTCCACGGCCATCTCCACACAGCAGCTTCCTCGCCATCCCCATCACCAACACCATCGACCCTCCCTTGCGAACCCAGCCCCGACCACAGCCTCCAACATCACGCCATCACCGTTCCCCCGACACCACCCGCTGCCACCACCATCGCCACGACCATAGTCATCACCCTCACCACCGCCGCCACAGAACACCACCACCCTGACCACGACAACACCGCCACCGCCCCTCCTCGTCCAAACCCCCGCCGAAACCCCGACGATCGCCACCACCACAGACCACCAAATCCCCGAAAAATAAAATAAAATAAAATAAAAATTATTTAACCAGCCACCGCCGCCACGACCGGCCGCCACCGCGACCGGCCGCCCACACCCACCACCAACATCATCCCATGAGGAGAAAAAAAAGAGGAATAAGAAAACCCTAACCTGCTCCCGACCCCTCCGGCGTACGCACGACCCAGCGTCCGCCGCCGTGTCCACCGCCTCCACCTGGGACCGCCCCTGTCAGCTCTGAACCCACTTCCTCCGCCGCCCTTCGCCATCCGTCGAACCCAGCCCCGGCCATGCCCTGTCGAGCGCCGTCGCGTGGAGTCCCTTCGATCACGCCGGCGACCGCCCTCGGTGCCTCACCCACGCCTTCCTCCGCCCTTGCCGTAGCGCCTGTGTCCGCCGTGTGTCGGCCACCGCTCCGAGCACTGCCTTCCCCGCGCGCGCATACTTCATCCGTCGGCCCCACTACCTTCCGCCGAGGAAAGCCCCGCCTGGCTGCGTGTCTTCTCCCCCTACCCCCGCCGGAGTTGCCGCCGCTGGCGCAGCTCTGATCCCGCTCCCCTCTCTTCTCGATTTTTCATCCCTCGATCTTTCCGTCTCTCTCTCAGTGTTTGGGAACGGAGCAATAGCTCCTCTTAAGAAATTTACCATCATTATTATTATTATTATTATTATTATTATTATTATTATTATTATTAATATTATTTTTGTTATCATTATTATTATTATTTTTGTTATCATTTTTCCTAATTTATTATTAGTATTATTGTATATTAGTATTCTTATTATTATTATTATTATTACTATGTTATTATTTATTAATATTCTTATTTAAGTTATTTTTATTAGTAAGTATTATTTTAAATATTAAATAAATATAGTAGCAATCTCTCATGTTATATTGTAACAAAAAGATTGTACTAGGCTTACCTTACATTTATTTTCAAAACTAGATTTCGAACCCTAAAAATATTATTTCCTATATCTACTAAAAAGTACTTGACAAAGGTAGGTTCCCTATAAAAATAGTTCTAGAATATTATGTTAAGTATATATTTTCTTTATTTAATGAAATATCGTTTCTGTCAAACATCACAAATTTTATGAAACTTAGTATTTTAGCCAAAAATGACTTTCTTGACTTTAAGTTAGTACTTGAGTATAATAAATAGTTTTAATTCGTATATATATTATTTATTTATTTATTTATTTATTTATCCTATACTCTTTAATTATCCTTCTGTCTGAGACCAATCCCATCCTTCCTATTCCCTCGCCAATCCTAGACTACTTTATGTCCACTCTAACTAAATTGACCGTTCTGGACCCAATGGAACCGTCTGTGCCACCATCAGAGGCTCCCTTGCATAGATGTAACATCGAAGTCGATCTTGTGCCACCTTTATTGTACCACACCAGGCAGCTCACCAGGCGTCGCAACAGCAAGTATACCTTGCTAGTTAAACTGTCATATTATTTATTTTCAGCATTTATTTACTTGTTTCATATTTGTTATTTTTATTTGTTATAAACTGCGCGTCCAAGCCATACTTGGGTGCAAGCGACTTTATTAGTCGTTACTTTATTTTATGCATGATGACTTAGTGTTAGCGGACTACCTTCTTGTTGGGGGATATCCTTATATCTTCCTTTGGCTGTGACACTCACACTACACGGTTTGAGACATGTTGCTAGGGGCACGACTTATTGACTAGCTATCTTTAAAGTCGTGTGACGGTAGATATTTGTAACTGCTATGATTAGGGTTTTAGAGACTCAAGCAGTTACAAAACTGGGCGAGCCATGGATATGATTTAAACAGTGTGGGATATATTGGGGGAGGACAGTCGCTAGTGCGTATGAGAATCCAAACAGGTAAACCACAGTCTCCGGATGGAACTGTGGCGATATTTTTGCAGATGCCCTCTGACGTTTTAGACGTTACGGACGGATACAGATGACTGGATGCCAATTACGTATACATAGCCTAAAATCCCACCCATGTGCATGAAAGTTGCCCTCTAAATTGCACATTAGGCGGTTAGAATCTCCTTTGCATAATTATGTCTAGTTTATATATTATTTTATTATTCTGACTGTCATATTAGCTTGTTCTTCCTGTATCTTGCTACGTCCGTCTGAGGACCTGGTTCTTCCCTAGGTGTGTGCTTTCATGATTTGTTGCAGGTATCCTAGCCGAGGCGTGGACTTCTCCATTCTTTGAAGATGACGTGCCTTGGACCTTTCTTGCTACTTTCGCCAATTCTTTTTGTATGTCATGTATCTCTTTTCTTTTTTTATTAGTTGGTAGTGGACTTTGTCTCCGCCCAACGATTGTATCATCAACATTCAAGTTAATTTTTATATCATTATTCTTTTTATTGTGGATGAGATTTAGTTTATCTTGGACTACTATATTTTACAGCTTATGTATACATACAAGGCACATGTACTTTGTATGTATACAGCTGGCATGTCTACGTTCCTAGTCCTACGTATTTTGGGATTGGGACGTTATACACACACACACACACACAAACACACACACACACACACACACACACACACACACAGAGCATCCTCACCTTACAACATGTATCGGATACCAGGTGGGAGATATATCTAAAGTATATTTAAATGATATTTGAACTAACTACATGTATTATATATATATATATATATATATATATATATATATATATATATATATATATATATATATATATATATATATATTTCAATATATATATATTCAATATATATTTAATATATATATATATATATATATATATATATATATATATATATATATATATATATATATATATATATATATATATATATATATATATATATATTGAATATTTAAACTATATTTAACCTAACTACATAATATTAACCAAGCATGTATTCGAAGTTCTAATTTAATTTTTTTAACAATTTTTTTTAAGCACGTACATTGCACAGACACGTTATATATATATATATATATATATATATATATATATATATATATATATATACACGTGCGCGTGCACGTGCCAATGGGAGCCACCGACAGACCGTTCACCCTAGAAACAGCTCAGTCGGAGGTAGGATCCAGTGGCTGGAAGAGCACCGCACATTGTGCAGTGTCCGATGCACCCCCAGCGGCCCTTGAAAATTCGAAGGACCGAGTGCCGCCCACGTCTGGTCCTACTCATAACCACATCAGGTCTCCTGGGTGAACAACCTCTGGCCAAGGGAAAAATGTAGCCAAGGAAAGTACGTTGGCGTAACGATTCTGTAGCTTCGAAAAAAAGGATCGACTCTGAGGACTAGGCACGGGGTCCCAGCCCCGAACCCATCGACTGTCGGCATGAAGCAGGTCGTCGTGTGCCAGCCAGGGAAGGGACTAGGAACGACCTCTCTCATAGGGTGCCTTCCCTGGACATCGAAAAGTCAACTTAGAACTGGTATGCATAAGGAGAATCCATCTGTTTAATTAAAATAAAGTATTGTGATGGTCCCTGAGGATGCTTACACAATGTTATTTCTTTCCAGTGCTCTGAATGTCAAAGTGAAAAAAAATCAAGCAAGCGCGGGTAAACGACAACTATGACTCTCATACAAGGGAGCTAAATGTCTCGTCAAATGAGATTGAATGGATTAACGAGATTCCCACTTTCAAACGATATTACCATACAACGAAACCACAACCGAGGGAACGACCGGACTTGACAAAATTAGCGAGGAAAGAAGGCCATGTTGAGCTTGACTCTAGTTCAACTTTGTGAAATGACTTGAGAGGTGTAGGATAAGTGGAAGCCGGCTAGCCGACATAAGTGAAAAAAATCAATACTTTTAACGTTATTTTACTTATTCCGTGATGCGAAAGCGAGGATATGCCCCTCATTTTGGCTCCAGGCCAGTCGTAGGTTTGTCAATCCGGACGGAAGACATGGTTTGGTGGAGAATTTGGCTGGAACGACACATCTGTTAAAAGATAACAAAACTGTCCTAAGATGAGCTCAACGAGAACAAAAATCTCATGTGAACAAAAGGGTAAAAGCTCGTTTGATTATTATTTTCAGTACGAAAACGAATCGTGAAAGTAGAGCATATCGATCATTAAACCTTTGGAATTTGGAATTAGAGATGTCAGAAAAGTTACCACATGAATAACTTGTTGGGTTGTATCTCGTTTTCGGTTGAGCGCTCCAATGGGGATGACAATGGAGTTAGTAATTTAATCCCACATCGGGTAAGAGATGAGATCATGTGTGTCACGCCCCGCTCCCGTAGGAGCGATCGTCCTCGCTAAGGCGTGATGTCGCACGAGCCTAGATTGCGCCCGTGCAAGGCTGTTTCATAACGGCCGATTACATCGGCTGCGACGGGGTCGTCGCACAGAAGTCCCAAGCAGAAACATTAAAATATGCAGCGGAAATTTAGAACAAGCTACACATGAACACAAGTCATTCAAAAGAAGCTCTTTATTGATATTGAATACAAGATTACATTTGTGGGCGCAAGGCCAAATTACAAGTCTCTCGTGCTCACTTTTCTTTTATTTTATAATTCACTCAGCTCTCTCTCATCTCTCGATACAATACTTGAATCCAGCGGAAGCTTCGGAAGGCGATGTCCATACATTATGTCCTGTATAAGTCTTTGAGTCCATGCGGCCGCACGCTTCGACTCGCCAAGAAACTCCGTACCTCGACGCATCCAAGCGAGCTCCGCGCCACGAGCTTCTACCTGTGCCTGCACATGAAAACTGTGTGGTTGTCAGTACTCAACTGTACTGGTGGAGTGAGCTCCTCGCCCATCCATACAAAACCGAAACGTTCATTTACTTTGTGCAGCTTACAAGTCCCTTTACGATTGTCTTTCTAATCTTGCCTTAGGATCCATTTTAGAACAAGACGTCTCGACCTCTACTTAACGATGCAACAATGGGGTCGTGCAACGATAGGGTCGTACCATGCCGACGTATATTTCGATCGAGGCAGTGCCTCATCGCTTATGTACTCGACCAAACTTCAACTCGGGACGGCAGGATCGTGCCGTGACTTTAACTTGATCTCGTGCCAATGACATCAAGGGGACGACTCGTGTTGGGCGTGCCCTTAGAATTTGCTTAGACTTGTCCGTGCTTCAAGATGAGGTCGTTCCTAACGACTCCCTGACTTAGTAATGCCGATATGCGAATGCCAATATTGATACGCGAAAGCCTTACTTAGTGCCGAAGCACGTGTCTTGCTGACATAAGCTATAACTCATTCCTTCCGTGCTGATACAAGGCTAGCACTAATGGGATTATATCTTGCTGACTTGATACATGACATGCTAGACTGTCTCATGATTCGATCGACGCTGTGCTAGTACTCGACGCTATCCAAAGGCAAACTTAGGATTGCCGTTCTTGCCGACACATCTACATGAGTGGTCACTAGCAATGTCAAGCTATCTTGGATACGGCTCGGAGGGGGTATTGGGCCGCCCTTCCAATGGGTAGCTAGCCCCGGAAGTGCCGATACTCCCATGCGGTTATCCGGCATTCTACTTTGAGCCGCAACGCGCTTCCTCCGGGCGAATGATCCCGGCGCCTCGGCAATCATTCGAGAAGACTACACCTTGTCGACAAGTTGTCCAATGACCATGCAAGTCTCAACTCGATCTATCCAGTCCTTCCTTAACATGACCATGTTTTTCCCTCTTTCTATTGAGACTCCCAAGCCGCGGGACCGATCTCGTGTGTAGGACTTATCAAGACTTAGCGAGACTCCCAAGTAGCGGGACCGATCTCGACGACAACCAGTCGCGTGGACTTTCTTTGTTCGTGGCAAGCTTTTTACTAAACCGACCGTAGCTCGTGCCTTAGACAGACCTGGTTCTCTAGGTGATGCTAACGCTCAAGTCATATGCTTTATACGACGAGCCTTGTTCTCAAGGGACTACGCGACTTGACAACTGCAGATAGAGCGGGACAATGCTAGAATTGGCTTCGATAGTCCAGCAAAACTCTTGTCTACTTATTCGGGCAATGAGTCGACGAGCAAAGGCTACGTCGAGCTACGCATCGAGGGAACATGCTATGCACGGGGTCGACTTGAACAACCAAGTTCGTGCCTAGACTTAAGCCAACAGCCATGCAAGACGACTTAACTTGCGGAACGCACGAAGGCTATGCCAAGCCTTGCGGGACAGGACCGTACATGCTTTATTAAGCATTCATGCGGGCGATGCCTATGACTTAGGCTGATTCGAGTGTTGGGGCAAAACGACGGGACTGTGCATGCTTTATCAAGCGTTCCCGCAGGCGGCGCCTATGACTTAGGCTATTTCAAGTGTCGGGATAACTTAGCAACTTAAGCCAACTTCCTTCTCCCAAGCCACGGGAACGAAGGATCGAGTGTCATTTGAAAGCACGCTGAGCCGACTTCTAAGCAGACCATGGGACCATTTTCCATGTTCTAAGACATTCAGACGGGTCGGGTTTATTCCCTTAGCTATGTGCGTTCGTAGCTTTTATATTATCCTACTTGTGCAAGTTGAAAACATGCGAGTTATTAAGTGCAGGCTAAGATGAGACAAGTTCATCGAAACTACCCCACCTGTGCGAGGAGTCGCCTCGGACGAGCGAGCCTTCGAGTAGCCGTTGCAAGGCTAAGTCCGAATTCCGTCGGCGTTTCGATTCCTCCGATTGACTTTGCGGGACGGGGTACTACAACATACACCACTCAGAACAAGTCTCGTCCTCGAGACTTTCCTGGAGGCAAGCCATCCTACCATTTCTATGGCCAGGACTTAATCGTACACACTCCGCCTACGCGTTTCTTCGATTCCGAGCCACGCTCGTACTACAATCAATCTTTCCTTTAACACGATTTCAATTTCCAAGACACTTTCCCGTTCCTCAAGTCTCATTTGTATTCACGTATCACTTGGTTGGATCATGCACGCATTCCAGGCGTCCCTAAAATACATACATTCAACCAAGCCGCATGATAGAGAATTTGTCATTCTCACTCGAGTCGCATCGTGCACATACTCAGGCATCCCTGAAATATATGCATGTCAGCCGAATCTCGCGAGCGGGGTTTTCCTATCCTTGATTCATTCAATCCATCCATATCAATCCTCAAGTTCGATCTTTTGATTGCTAACACTTGCAACAGGGGCGTCTCGCCTAACCGCTAGGCCAATCTTTGTGAGGCTAAGTCAATGTCAGGATTGGAATCATAGTTTCCCAACAATAATGCCAACACTGACCCCAATCCTAGGGTCAAACCAAAGTCGATAGTATGGGATTTTCTATCCAAGCTCGTGTCACTCAGATTTCTAAACATCGAGCACGATCACCTATTCGCATCAATGCATTCGTTGTGCGTATTCGAATCTATTCAAATCACCAATTCTAACCAATTCATGTATTCGATCACGAGGTCGTCCATCTTTGACAATATGTTGCTCCCCAATCTCACGCGAGTCCGATTATCTACGGTGGTTCATGAATTACCACGCGACGCTCCCGCGGAATAATCATTCTCATCGGGGCGTAACTCTTATTTGAGTCTAGACTAATTCATTCTCGATACGCGGATTGGACCTACTCAATCCTCAAGTTTAATTCATCAAGCACACTGAGTCGTTCTCGAGTCCACCTTCGCGTCAAACCACAAGTCGAAGCACACTAATTGCCACGCCATGCTAGTTCAATCACCCTCGCTGTATGAATCACCATACCAGCGCTCACGCGGAGTGATCACCCTAATCGGCACGACGCATGTGAGAGGCTGGGGTTGCGCTCGCATAAGATAAGGACGTCAACGTTGTGGTTGTCAACGAAGAAAATCAAAACATTTTATTTCATCCAATCCAAGTTCGATTGTCCGATCATCATTCGTTCAACCAGAAAATCCTCGAGCCAAGTCTATATTTTCCTCGACACGTTTCAATATCCCGAGTATAGTATCCATCGGAACAATGACATTTGCACGATCGTCATTCGTCGAGTCAGAGTACTCCCGAGTTATCGCATATCGATCTTTGATACGCCTCAATACCATCGACGATATGCGTAACCTGACGATCTTTCTTTGCAACCAATTTCGAGTCGTACGACTGATGCTATTGTCCGAACTGGATATACCATAATTCTATTCGATCAAAATCCAAAATCATAAGCACGATCCTCTAAGTTTTTTCGATGGAGACATTCATTTTCATTCATCGTTCCGAGCATGATTCGATTTCGTTTTCTAACTCACGTTGCCTATTCATAAGTTGTTCGAACGAGATGCTCGTTCGGGACATTCGAAGTCATGACCAACTAAGCGTGACGCGTTCTAAGGCTTTGCGCGATCGCATCGCCTCGTCGACATACTCGTAATCCTCAATATTTGCTCGAATGATTTCCAAGACAAACCATACACCACTCGGATTTGAGCCATTCGATCTAATCCTCAATCACGTTCGCATCATTCGCTAAGACATCTTTCTGATTCGTTCGACAAATCTCTAGCATAGTCGCTCGCGTCGTCTCGACGTACTAAATCGTCCGCACTATTCCTCAAAATCTACATCAATCTTCTGTGTACGCCTAAGCGTTAACTCGATAGCATTCCTATCGATAGACACTCTAAGTGTAGCTTCGTTCCCGACCGAGCGGTACTTGATATCGCTCGCAACTCGTTCGCACCAAAAGGTCGAGGTGCGAGACACGCAGCACAACTTAGCCAAAAGGCCGTGTGCACAGCTATCCCGTGCGAACTATATTTCAAGTTTGCACACTCAATTGCTAGGGTCAACGCAGGACTAGTTAGACACACACGCGACATGTTAACTTAGCACATATTTTCTATCAAGACAAGTTTGACACCGTTCAGCACAACGGCCTATCGATGCATTCGGCGATAGCTACCGATGCGTTCGAGTGAACACTTGTACGAGCTTTTGAAAATATTTAGACTTATTGTATGGACATGCCGAGGGACATTCGAGAGAGTGCGCACACTTATTTTTCCAATAAACGAGCTTTCAAAACTGAGAAATCGACATGAAGTCCAAGGACGTAAAGCCGTGCTCTGATACCATTATGTCAAGCCTTGCGCTCCCGTAGGAGCGATCGTCCTCGCTAAGGCGTGATGCCGCACGAGCCTAGATTGCGCTCGTGCAAGGCTGTTTCATAACGGCCGATTACATCGGCTGCGACGGGGTCGTCGTACAGAAGTCCCAAGCAGAAACATTGAAACATGCAGCAGAAATTTAGAACAAGTACACATGAACACAAGTCATTCAAAAGAAGCTCTTTATTGATATTTAATGCAAGATTATATTTGTGGGCGCAAGGCCAAATTACAAGTCTCTCGTGCTCACTTTTTTCTTATTTTACAATTCACTCAGCTCTCTCTCATCTCTCGATACAATACTTGAATCCAGCGGAAGCTTCGGAAGGCGATGTCCATACATTATGTCCTGTATAAGTCTTTGATTCCACGCGGCCGCACGCTTTGACTCGCCAAGGAACTCCGTGCCTCGACGCATCCAAGCGAGCTCCGCGCCACGAGCTTCTACCTGTGCCTGCACATGAAAACTGTGTGGTTGTCAGTACTCAACTGTACTGGTGGAGTGAGCTCCTCGCCCATCCATACAAAACCGAAACGTTCATTTACTTTGTGCAGCTTACAAGTCCCTTTACGATTGTCTTTCTAATCTTGCCTTAGGATCCATTTTAGAACAAGACGTCTCGGCCTATACTTAACGATGCAACGACGGGGTCGTACCATGCCAACGTATATTTCGATCAAGGCAGTGCCTCATCGCTTATGTACTTGACCAAACTTCAACTCGGGACGGCAGGGTCGTGCCGTGACTTTAACTTGATCTCGTGCCAATGACATCAAGGGGACGACTCGTACTGGGTGTGCCCTTAGACTTTGCTTAGACTTGTTCGTGCTTCAAGATGAGGTCGTTCCTAACGACTCCCTGACTTAGCAATGCCGATACGCGAATGCCAATATTGATACGCGAAAGCCAATACTTGATACGTGAAAGTCAATACGCGAAAGCCACTATTGATACGCGAAAGCCTTGCTTAGTGCCAAAGCACGTGTCTTGCTGACATAAGCTATAACTCATTCCTTCCGTGCTGATACAAGGCTAGCACTAACGGGATTACATCTTGCTGACTTGATACATGTCGTGCTAGACTGTCTCATGATTCAACCGACGCTGTGCTAGTACTCGACGCTATCCAAAGGCAAACATGCGGATTGCCGCTCTTGCCGACACATCTACATGAGTGGTCACTAGCAATGTCAAGCTATCTTGGATACGACTCGGCGGGGGTATCGGGCCGCCCTTCCAATGGGTAGCTATCCCCGGAAGCGCCGATACTCCCATGCGGTTATCCGGCATCCTACTTTGAGCCGCAATGCGCTTCCCCCGGGCGAATGTTCCCGGCGCCTCGGCAATCATTCGAGAAGACTACACCTTGTCGACAAGTTGTCCAATGACCACGCAAGTCTCAACTCGATCTATCCAGTCCTTCCTTAACATGACCATGTTTTTTCCTCTTTCTATTGAGACTCCCAAGCTGCGGAACCGATCTCGTGTACGGGACTTATCAAGACTTAGCGAGACTCCCAAGTAGCGGGACCGATCTCGGCGACAACCAGTCGCGTGGACTTTCTTTGTTCGTGGCAAACTTTTCACTAAACCGATCGTAGCTCGTGCCTTAGACAGTCCTGGTTCTCTAGGCGATGCTAATGCTCAAGTCATATGCTTTCTACGACGAGCCTTGTTCTCAAGGGACTACGCGACTTGACAACCGCAGATAGAGCGAGACAGTGCTAGAATTGTCTTCGATAGCCCAGCAAAACTCTTGTCTACTTATTCGGACAACGAGTCGACGAGCAAAGGCTACGCCGAGCTACGCATCGAGGGAACGTGCTATGCACGGGGTCGACTTGAAAAACCAAGTTCGTGCCTAGACTTAAGCCAACAGCCGTGCAAGACGACTTAACTTGCGGGACGCACGAAGGCTATGCCAAGCCTTGCGGGACAGGATCGTACATGCTTTATTAAGCATTCATGCGGGCGACGCTTATGACTTAGGCTGATTCGAGTGTTGGGACAAAACGACGGGACCGTGCATGCTTTATCAAGCATTCACGCAGGCGGCGCCTATGACTTAGGCTATTACAAGTGTCGGGACAACTTAGCAACTTAAGCCAACTTCCTTCTCCCAAGCCACGGGAACGAAGGATCGAGTGTCATTTGAAAGCACGCTGAGCCGACTTCTAAGCAGACCGTGGGACCATTTTCCATGTTCTAAGATATTCCGACGGGTCGAGTTTATTCCCTTAGCTATGTGCATTCATAGCTTTTATATTAGCCTACTTGTGCAAGTTGAAAACATGCGAGTTATTAAGTGCAGGCTAAGCTGAGATAAGTTCATCGAAACTACCCCACCTGTGCGAGGAGTCGCCTCGGACGAGCGAGCCTTCGAGTAGCCATTGCAAGGCTAAGTCCGAACGCCGTCGGCGTTTCGATTCCTTCGATTGACTTTGCGGGACGGGGCACTACAATGTGGAGTAGATAATTGGAATCGGTTCAGGTCTGAAATGATAATTATCTTTTAAGGCATATGGACCCAATTCAATATCGCACCTCATGGGCCAACTCCGGTTCGGGTCACACCGCGTTCCCAACAAGTGGTATCAGAGCCCATGATTACGAAGCTAGTTTGAGCGGCTATAATTGGTTCGAGGTAGATGGTGCTGAACGTTCATATGTATAATCGAATTATACAGACTCTTTTCAAGGTGGAGTAGGAGCATCAACTACACGAATTGACTTCAAAGGTTGGTTTGACGAGCCCAAGGTGGAGCAAGACTTGTGGTTGGCACAAAATGGTGGTGCGAATGAATGTGTTGGTTTGATTTTGTGGTCGAACGGATCGAGATGACAATATGCTGGATCTCCTAGGTGTTCGGCTGGCGGAAACGAATAAAAATGTAGCAATAAGTGCTAAGGTTGTTTGGCTGGCGGGAACAAACAAAAGGTAGCAGGGATGCTAAGGTTGTTCGGCTAGCAGGAACGGACAAATGTGGCAATGTGCTAATGTTATTCGGCTAGCGAAAACGAGTTAAGGTGAAAATTGTTGGGTTGTATCTCGTTTCCGATTGAGCGCTCAAATGGGAGGTGACAATGGAGTTAGTAATTTAGTCCCACATCGATTAGGAGGTGGGATCACACGGTGTAGATAATTGTGATTGGTTCAGACCTTACATGAGAATTCTCTTTTAAGGCATATGGACCCAATTTAATATCGCACCTCATATGCCAACTCCGGTTCGGGTCACACCGCATTCCCAACATAACTGGCTTGTGGAATCCAAGTGTTCATAGCGATGTTGCTTTTTGATCCTTATCATTGTGAAGCAGAATTCACCAAGTGTTGGATTGTTCACCCACAAATAGGAAACGTGATCATCACTTTGGTTGAAAAACCAGTGGCGCGAAGCTACCGATTGTCGGATTATGACTAAACGCCTCTAAGTTAGAATCCAAGCTAAATAAGCGGTACATGCGTCTGTCGTATGACCACCGACCCACAGTAGGGACCTCACGGCCCCCCTGAGCACATGTCGAAGGATGTCGTTCCGTGACAGATGTACTGCAGGAAAACTCTTGAAGTAAAATTCCAAACGATTGGCGGATATAATCTTTTGTAGACGACTTAAATACGAGCATTGTAAGTGAGAGATTAACCTTACTGCCTCAATCTAGTGAGATACAGCCGTTTGTTGCACAAATTCTTGTATATATATATATGTGTGTGTCATCAACAACAGCACTTGCAATGGCCATTACTGTTTTATGTGTTTGTAAACAGTGAAGGAGTTCAATACTGTTGATCTAACCAAGACTAGCTTGATTTGTGACTTACAAACAGTGGAAGGAGCTCAATACTGGAGACCTGACCTAACCAAGACTAGCTTCATTTGTGACTTACAAACAGTGAAGAGTTTAATATTTAGGCTACTTAGCACATGCAAAAGTTAGATGATTAATAGTGATCAGAAGGTTAACATAGGATAGTCGACGACAAACGCACAAAAGTTTAATAGTAGCGTTGGATTTGTAATCTACATAAAAAATACGTGAAAGTTCAGGATATTTGAAGACTAATTATTAGCCGAGCATACTAGTATTATGACTCACTGTTAAGTCCTTGAAGTCAAAATCTCGTACATGTAACTTCATAAAGCAACAAATTCATGCCGACAATGCACGATATTTTGCAACAATATCGTTAAACAATCAACATCTCACGTGCGTTAATCTAGAGGGTTTGGATTCCACCTACATTAGCTTAATTTTTATGAACGGGAAATTTATTGTCTCTTTATGCTCAACTCTAATAGCTTTATAGGGTTTTTTCTTTTACAAAAGGAATAGTTAGAATCTAGAAGATCCGAGCTTAAAAATTTCTTATTAAAGTCCCTATTGAGTTATGGTGAGTGATAAAAATTATATATTAATACTGTCGCCCTACTTATTAATATAAAATTATATTTATATTTTATATTTTATGTTTATTAGACTTATATTTTACTTTTTGTCCGAAAAATAATTTTTGTGACAAAGCGAATATTTTTTGTAACAACATAAATGTTTGCAGTACCCGTTGTCATTGTATTACTTCAAAGCTATATTGAACTCTGTACCCGCTGCTATTGTGTTACTTCACTGAGAATATATCACAAGAGATTTGAGTGTGCATGAGTTACTATATGAACTATATACCTGCTGCCATTGTATTACTTCAAATCTATATTTCAGGTATTTCAATACCCAGTAGCTCTAGCCCTGGGCAGCCTGGATGCGGTCCAGGATCCAAAGACTAAAGGGACATCACAATAGATGTATCTAAAATAGAACCAAGATGTAGTATGAGCCACCTTTAACTTGAAAAAGTTGTTAGTGGTTACATATTATGTTAGACTTATATATTAGAGGTTCTTAATTCAATTCTAGGTGACAATAATTATTTTTTGGTTATATTTTCTTTTTTTATATTATGTATGGTAGTCTATTTCAAAAGTTCGTCTCAGATGTCTGTGAACTAAGGATTGGCCCTGTCAATACCTCTATTATTTTTGTTAGATTTTCAAAACTGGTGTCATTCATCAAATGGTCAACTATAAGTTATCAAGATGCTCAAGAAAGTAGACATGTTTAAAAAGGACCCAAAGTTGTGCAAAGAAATTAAAATTTTAAAAAAAAAACGTTAGAAGAAAGGATCAAGAAACTTTTAACGATTTCCAACCATGCATCAAAGAGCTGGAGGAAAGTTAAAATTAACAAGAAAATTTGTAAAATTAATTCCTTGTGAACTACAAGTAAGGATGACTCAATTTATTTTAACTCTATAATTCTCAAAATCTAAACTTTCCCACTGAAAGAAGAATACTGTAAGGCCTCGTTTGGTTCACGGATTCAAGGAATCCGGAAAGAAAACTTGTTCCTTTCCTTTGTTTGGTAGCCACAAATTTGGGAAACACTTTCCTGACATGGGAGAAAATAGGAGGGAAAATGGTTCCTCTCATGACCCATGGGATTCATTTTCCCTCCTCCTTTCCCAACATTAATTACCAAACATTATGACAAAAGTAGCCTTCATTTATTACCTATTTTACCAATTAACTCTTCATTATAATTATGTTGACATTGGATATTGTTGGAACAATGATATATTTTTTTTTTTCCTTTTCTACACCAACCAAACATAGGAAAGGAAATTTGATAGGAATTCTACTTTCCCATCCCTATGGAAAATACATGGGAATTGATTTCCTTTCCGTGAACCAAACGAGGCCTAAGTATACATATATTTTATATAGTTTCAATGAGGATATAATAGATCCCACATGCATGCTGGTCGTTCCAACTTTGCTTCATTGTGAAGGATCTCACTTTATGAAGATCTTGCATATATTACTTTCTTACCACACAACAATTGATTACCATAATCTTCTACCTTTAGCTACTACTACATCCATTCAAAATTGTACCATTAATTACTTGATTAAAATAGAGATAATCACCGAAATACCAAGTTACTATCCTCATTTGTGTTGGTTGTTAAGTGTTATATATTTTTTAATTTTTTATATATATATGCCGATGACCCCTAGTCTAGTTGTAGTGGTGAGGCTTGCAGTCCGAGTGGTCAGGAGTTCGAATCCCAGTGGAAGCGATTCCGAAAAATTGAATAATATGTTCCAGCTCACCTAGATTCGGAATCCTGATAAATAGGATGGATGCCTTCAACCTCAGCCACTGTAGCTAGAGTTAATTGACTAAATACTATTAGTTTGTTAGCTCTCCATAAGAATCCACATTGATATATAGTTGTAAGGATAAATTATGTTAATGGCACTTCAACTACAGTCAGGACCGGTCCCGATGGTTGAGTTGTCCTATTCGGAGCTAATTTTGGTTCCCCTTTGATCTTTATTGTGAGCTGGTTCTAGTGATCATTCGTGACTTTTGGTGGAATCATGCTAAACCTGGAGGGTTGTCCTAACCAGGGACATGTTGGGAACCAAGCGCGAAAACCGTCCCACAAACCAGAAAGTCCTGCGAGAGAACCGAGCAAAAGTACACAAACCAAAAATGCAAACACAATCGCAGACACAAAGATTTTTGACGTGAAAAACCCTTACGAAAAAAACTACGGGATGATCGGAGTCCAAACCTGAAGAACCTCCACTAATGGAATAAAGAGAATACACCCTCTGTCACGCCCCGACCCAAAAAATCGCTCGTAATCGTATCGATTTATCCGAATCATCGTCCTCGCTGGGACTGATGTCGTACGAGTCTGGAGTTGCACTCGTACAAGACAAGATGACAAGTTCTCAAATGGTTATCTTTGATTTGATATTAGCAAACGGAAGAAAACAGAGTATACGAAACAATTCTCTTTATTGATAATGAACTGAGATTACAAAGGCTTTAAATAGCCCAACTGAATTTGCCAGATTGGCTACATCATTCAAGTTCTCTCTTGCCCACAAAGGATTTCACCGTTCCATACATCATTCCTTCTATATCTCGGCTGCATCAATCATGTTGCAAGTCCGAACGTCAATGCGATCGCACGCTTCAAACTCTACGGCATTCCATGCCTCAGCCTGATCAAGCAAAGCTCCGCCATGAGCAATCCATTCCCAGCACCCTGCATAAAAGCTGGTGGGGGACCAGTACGTTCGTCCTCGCATGTACTGATGAAAAAACCCACTTTCTAAACCGACATTTAGTATTTATGTTGAATCATGCAACTTAGCTTATGATCTTGCCATATTCTCCTTATGATTGATTTTATGGCATATTCGAAAGCGGTAAAGTATGTTATCATGGCAAGCATGTTATTCGAATTGAATAGGCAAGCAGGCAAGCAATCTCGTATTTGTTTCATGGCACGACTTCTTACCAACATAGACGCACTCGTTCTTGCATCAACGCGAGGTAAATACGTCCCATTCCTTCCATGTCATGTTATAAGTACTCTCTATACAGGATCTATGTGTGCAGGATACATACGTGCCTGTACTTTCAACCCATCGTTCCTTAACTATATGAGGGTCATTAGCGTATCCGCGCCAGAATGGACTAAAGGTTTCTTGTCACGCCCTGCTCCCGTAGGAGCGATCGTCCTCGCTAAGGCGTGATGCCGCACGAGCCTAGATTGCGCTCGTGCAAGGCGGATTCCATAACGGCCGATTTTAGCGGCTGCGACGGGGTCGTCGCACAGAAGTCCCAAGCAGAGACATTGAATAATAGCAGCAGAATTTAGAACAAACACAAGTTATTCAAAAAAAGCTCTTTATTGATATTGAAACAAAGGTTACAAAGGGTACAAGGCCAAGATTACAAGTCTCTCAAGCTCACTCAAACTCACATTACAAGTTCACTCAGCTCTCTCTCATCTCTCAAAGTATATTGCTTAAGCCAGCAGAAGCTTCGGAAGGCGACGTCCATACATTATGTCCCGTATAAGTCTTTACTCCATGCGGCCACGCGCTCCGAATCGCCAAGGAACTCCGTGCCTCGACGCATCCAAGCGAGCTCTGCGCCACGAGCTTCTACCTGTGCCTGCACATGTAAACTATGTGGGAGTCAGTACTCAACTGTACTTGTGGAATGAGCTCCTCGCCCACCCATACAAAGCCAACACATTTTACTTACTTTGTACAACATAGTCCCTTCTTACGAATTGTCTTTCTACTCTTGCCTTAGGATCAGTTTTAGGACCGACGCCTTGCCTATTTTGTGTCTTTAGGCTATCCCGTGCTTGCAACAATTCGTCGACTCAACAACGTTAACCTATCAAGTCGTGCTTGCCTTTTGGCCAAAATCAGAGACACAACTATGCGCTAAGACTCCATTTCCATGTGACCGTGTTGTAAGTCCTTCTTGAGGCCGCGCCTCGTAACTCAATGAGACTCAATCATATCGCCGCCTCGCAGCCCTTCGCTACTAAATCATCAACTGACCCATCCAACTTGTGAACTAAGTATCACTCGACCAACTTTGCCTTGCGGCGTTTCCTGACTTAAACTCAAGACAACACAAACCAACTTATGTAACTTATATGCCAACACTTAAGACCCGACGTCGCATCCCGTGCCGACGTACGTCGCCTATGTTTGTAGCCATTCTTAGGCCCAATCACTTGTGTTCCAATCATACACACATTCACTAGACTAAATCCAAAGGCACACACGCGGATTGCCGCTCGTGCCGACCCATCTATATGAATTGGTCACTAATACCACAAGCTATCGTGGACTTATAGCCTTGCCATTCGGCGACCCATTTGTAACACCCAGTTTTCCAGAAGAGGGTAATTTTGAAATTTTATAATTATAATTATTATTTAATGATATTTATTCATGTTATAATTTTTAGTGATTTTTTTAATTATTTTTAAACTATTTAAATTTATGACTTATGATTTGGTGTCTTGCTAGTGTCCATTTCCAGACTGAGGGGTATTTTAGTCATTTTGTACTTTTAAGAATTATTTGGGATTATTAATTATTATTTAGATTTAATAGAATTTATTTGAATTTTATGGGAATTTTTAGGAATTATTTTGGATTTATTTAGACTAGTTTGATTTTTGACTAGTTTTGACTCATGTAGACCAACCTAGGAGTTAACCCTAGTTAGTTGGGCTTGGTTAGGTCAAGTGACTCTAGTCTAACCTAGTATGACCTAAGTTAGTAATTATTGGTTCATTAGAAATTTAATTAGGAATTTTAGAATCAAGTGTTTTGACAAATGGCTTGTGGTTTCATAAGTCATTTTGTGACTAAACTCAATAGGACTAGCTAACCTAGCTCAAACCCCACCCAAACCCATCATGTCCAGCCAACCTAGGGATTCCCCCACTATAAAACCCCTCCTAATTTCTAGGACTAGCCTCCTTTCCATAGGAATCCATTTCAAGAAGAAGAGGTGAGCTCCCATCTTTAGAAATTCATTAAAAATCCATTTTGAATCCTTTCTTCCCCAAACCAATTCCATTAGGACCTAAAATCAACCCTCTTGCTGCTGGTATATTTTATTTGCAGGGAGATAACAATTTGTGAGACTTGGAGGCTTGAGGAGTTCATTGCATTTGAGGACTTTTACACCCATTGTTCTTCAAGAGGTAACTTCTCTATTTCTCCATGGATTTCCATTTTGTCTTCACCAATAGGAAGCCCTAAGGGTCCCCCTAAGGTCTGGATAGATTTGTGTCGAGTGTCTGTGGTTTCGTGTCCGTTCTGGACACGTATCAGCAGTTAAGACTAGGTGCTCGACGAAATGCCTCAATAGGATTTTCTTCACTGTTTTTAAATTGTGTTTGAATGGAAATGTTCATTTTAATGTCGTTTACGAGTTTCTTCTTGACTGAGCTTGTTTTTGAGTCGGTTCGTGTCGCGTTTGGGGCCTTGGACACGCTGTACAGTAGCCAGGTTGGGTTGTCCTGCTACCCGAGTCATATTGTGGACACAATGTGGGGTCTTTGGACACGAGATTCAATAGAGAGCTGGGGGCAATGTCTGTCAGGACATTCCCCAAGTTTCATTGGATCTCGTTTGGTATCGAGAGAGAAATCTCGATGTCCTTGGTCGACTGACCCCACTGGTACAGCCAGTTTGGGACTCGTGTGGTCCTTGGCTCTTGGACACGACTGTGTCCAGTCCCTTGGATATGTGAAGTGCCCCCAGACACGAGCACACCTAGGTACCTATTTACCAACCTAATTTCTATTGATTTGGTTAGTGGTTGATTTATTTGTCGAATGGGAATTTCCCCATTTTCTGATACAGTCTGTATCAGTGTTTTGAATCACTGTTTTTCTCCCTGTTTCGAATTTGCATTTATGAATTAACATCATGTACATTGTGATGATTTTCATTACTAGTATTTGGATGATAACTGAATTTGCATTACCTATCTTGATTTACAATGTGGGGGAAATCATAAGTACCATCACTGTCTCATTTTGTTCCTGTCAACACATTTTCCTTTTTTGTACACTGTCATTGGTTTGTCTAATCTGATAACCCTTAACATCCAACCTGAAACCTGAGATTTACCTTGTTGTGAATACCTGAGATGGTTCATGGTTCAAATCTGAACTGAGATTTAACCTGTATGTGTATGTAATAACTGAGAATGTGTTTAGGAAATCTGAGAATTTCCTATGGTTGAAACTGAGGATGGAGTTTTGAAATGAACTGAGAACTGTTGTATCTGAGAACAAGAACCTGGAAATTGTTTACACTGTCCTTTCCCTTCACTGATTGCATGTTCCTGTGACACTGGACCACAACACACATTTTTCTTTCCCTTTCACTGATTATATATATACAAATTGGTAACTGTCAAGTAAATTGATACTGAATATGTATATCTGAGTTGTATGACCATAAACCTGAGAATGAGGGAAGTTCACCTTGTTTTGATTGCTAAACCTGAGTTAGCAGGATGTGAGTTGATTTCCTTGCCCATTCCAGAGTTTTCTCTGTGACCCAAAATCTGAGATTGAGAACAATGTTTTGATTCCTTTTTCCCTTCTTCTTAAAACTGGAAATTGATGTGTAACTTAATGTAAAACTGAGCTTGAGTTCAGTTTATAATTCCTAAGTTTCAGTGTTAACCATTCCAGTTTTGGCTTGATAAGATTCAAATAAAAATATGTGATGTTGGTTCAGTTCTTTTACCTTATACTAAAACTGAGATTGGAAGGGGGCAAGGAATTGGTTTCCTTCCTTCCTACCTTTTCGAATTGAGTTCCACTCTTGATTTCAAAACCTGAGAAATAGGATTGATTGTTAAATGTATGTTGACAGTTTACTAAACCTGAGAATTGGCTTTGTGTTCCTGCTTTCAGGTGACACTATTATTCACTGTCCTATATGCACACTGTATTCTATATTTCCTGCCTCCTATTCCTGCATATCACACATAGCCTCCTCTTCACTGCTTTTGATTTCCTGCAAATGTTTTCCTGTACACTGTTGGCACACACCCTCACCACACACACAAGCCTATTGTTCCCTGCACACTGTTTGTTCCCTGCACTGTCATTAAATTCTTGTACATTGTTATGTAGGCCTAATGTATAGCACACACATTTCTCTTTTCTCACACACAACTTCATGAATCACCCACACATACACTACTCTAGACTGTTAGCTATTTTTCTACACACAAGTTCACACACCTACACATGTTTTCTTCCCTTAGGTTTCATGAGTATATTGTATGCCTATATGCATATGTGTAATATAGATATATGTGTGAGAGCATATCAATGTGTGTATGCATAGTTTTAGCCTAATGTTTAGTGTAGCTCAAATTGTGTATCTATGTATATGGTGTATATTCATAGGTATTATGAATTCTTGAATGTTGTGTTTATAGCTTTGTTAGAGTCTAGTATAGCTTTATTAAGACCTAGCTAGTGAGTTTAGCCTAGTTTAGACAAGGTTGACCTAGTTTGACTTCTAGGGTTGACCAAAGTTGACCAAGAGTTGACTTTGGCCTAGATTGACTTAGAATCATGTAGAATGCATAGTAGGACTCCATTTTGCTATTCTTGACCTGTTGTGACTTGTGCTGTTCTGTTTAGGAGCCAGACACCACTCCTTGGACAGTACGTTTCATTTTGGACACTCAGTTACAGGCGAGTACATTCTCTGATCATTTCATATCCTGCTTAGAATTATTTCCTGCAGTAGATTACTTTACTTGTACTGTCACGTTGGTCACACGGATTAGTACTATATGGATCTCTCCTTGGGATGTTACCCCCTTAGCGGGCGCATCGGATACTTTATGACATGTGTTTTATGTACATCATGTATTCCTTGCATCTGCGTTATTCATGTACACTCATGTTCTCTCATGTTCTTACATGTACGTTCATGTACTCTCATGTTCTTTCATGTACGCTCATGTTTGCCCATGTGTCTCTTGTATAACCAAAACATCATGTCCGTAACGTAACTTGAACAGATCCTTGTATATTGATTGTGGGTAGGGGAGTATAAATGGTCATGTGATTTACCCATCATGTACACTCTGTTACTTTTCATGTTCATCATGTACAACCTAAGCCAATTACATGCCATCTCGTACTCTGACTCACTAGTCACTGCTAGTTCTCTATGTATAGTAGATATTTCTAGTACAGTTCTCTCTCTGTTTACATACTGCACTTCCTTCAGTACTTGTATCTTACTTTACTGTATGTCTATATTTTCTAACCTGCTATGATCTGTTGAGATGTACTGTACTCGCTCCTGTCCTGACTGGACCTGTTGAAAATATTACAGAGGACGAGGAGGAGGCTGGTCTGGACACTTACTACGGGGCAGCCTTAGATGACACCTGCGAGCTGGACCCTCAGGAGGACCCAGCTCTAGCTGAGGATTTCATCCCGACTGTCTAGACTAGATTAGTTAGGCTGTTTATTATTATAGTCTGGAGACATGTTCTAGTTAGACTTTATTCTAGAGTTCAGTATTGTATATATTCTTTCATCTGAGACCTTGTACTGTTGGATATTGCTGGGATTATCTTAGACTACTTCTCATCTATTTATTTCCTTGAGTTCTATTTCATATCGTGCTATCTCTTCCTTAGTTGTGATTGAGTTTTACTGCTATGTCACCCCCATTTCGGGGAGTATAAACTGTTTAGATAGATATTGTTAGATGTATGTTGACCTAGGACAGCGTTCTACCGCCGATACTGCGGCGTAGGCTGGGCGTTGTTACATTCTCGTACCCTCACAGTGGGTGCGGGTCGTGACACATTTTTAGTGGTGGCCCATGCAGGTCTCGACTAGAAGTGTAGTGGTATTCGAACTAGAATATCACTACAGCCTGCAGTAGGATATAGGATATTAATTTTAAGATACTCAATCACTTTAGAAAAATTCCTTTTATTGCCATCTAAATCCTTTTGTCAGCTGATCCTTCGAATTATAATTGTCCGCCTTTGTTATTTCGCTTCTCTCTCAGAAATTGATACTCTTGTTTGTCTATCTTCAGGATGGTAGAGACTCGATCGTAGCGTGCCGTCCATGAGGATGCTATAGAGGGGACTGCCATCTCTCAGCCAGCACGGCGAGGCCAGGGGACTGCAGCTCTTGTCACCTCAGCTCGTGTTGAGACCTCGGCAGCCACAGCAGGGGGTATGTATCCACCGACTGGGAGGCAGGACCCGGTCTTTCCAGAGGATCCTTTCCAGCCGCCACCCGCCTCCAGGACATGTGGACGCAGCTCAGATGTTCGCATATTTCCAGCAGTTCATGGACCGACAGCAGGCTCGACAGGACAGAGGCATGGAGTTGGCCGTCACGACAGCCGCAGCTCGACCAGTGGTGCAGCAGCCGAAGACACCGGGGATCGAGCAGTTTCAGAAGATGATCCCCAGAGACTTTCTGGGGACAGAGGGGATCATATATGCCGATGAGTGGATCGAGCATATAGAGGAGATCTTCCGCCTGGCCAGGATTCCAGCAGACCTTCAGATCGAGGCCGCAGCTAGCCGGATGCGAGATCTTGCTCGCACCTGGTATCAGTCGGACCCCAGGATGGGGGTACCGGGGCAGACTTGGGAGCAGTTCAGAGGGTTCTTCAAGAAGAAGTTCTTCCCGGATTCGGCAGTCAGAGCCTTGGAGACGCAGTTTGAGAGCTTGGTCCAGGGGAGCCTCTTTGTTGAGGAGTATGCAGGAGAGTTTGGCCGTCTCGGCAGGTTTGTTGAGGGCCTGAGCGAGACGGCGAAGGCCCAGAGGTTCCGGAAGGGTCTGGTCAAGGAGGTCAAGTCCCTGACCAAGGGGGACCGAGATGCTACGTTTGAGGAGATCCTGACGGGAGCCCTGTTAGCTGAGGATGATCTTGAGCTTAGGCTCAAGAGGGTTCTTCAAGAAGAAGTTCTTCCCAGATTCGGCAGTCAGAGCCTTGGAGACGCAGTTTGAGAGCTTGGTCCAGGGGAGCCTCTCTGTTGAGGAGTATGCGGGAGAGTTTGGCCGTCTCGGCAGGTTTGTTGAGGGCCTGAGCGAGACGGCGAAGGCCCAGAGGTTCCGGAAGGGTCTGGTCAAGGAGGTCAAGTCCCTGACCAAGGGGGACCGAGATGCTACGTTTGAGGAGATCCTGACGGGAGCCCTGTTAGCTAAGGATGATCTTGAGCAGTTCAGAGGGTTCTTCAAGAAGAAGTTCTTCCCGGATTCGGCAGTCAGAGCCTTGGAGACGCAGTTTGAGAGCTTGGTCCAGGGGAGCCTATCTGTTGAGGAGTATGCGGGAGAGTTTGGCCGTCTCGGCAGGTTTGTTGAGGGCCTGAGCGAGACGGCGAAGGCCCAGAGGTTCCGGAAGGGTCTGGTCAAGGAGGTCAAGTCCCTGACCAAGGGGGACCGAGATGCTACGTTTGAGGAGATCCTGACGGGAGCCCTGTTAGCTGAGGATGATCTTGAGCTTAGCCTAACATAACTCTCCTGACTTAAACGTACAACGACTCGATGAGCAAAGGCTGCGTCAAGCCTCGTATTGCGAAAACGTGCCACACATGCGTTCGACTTCTGAACGACCAAGTCATTTGGGCGTCTAGACTTACGCCAGCAGCCGTACGACGCAACTTAACTCATAGGGCAAGCCAAGGCTGTGCCAAGCCTTGGATGATAGGACTGTGCATGCTTTATGAAGCACTTATGCGGGCGACGCCTATGATTTAAGCTACGTTCATACTTTGCCTACTCAACCAACTTTCCTTCTCCCAAGCCACGGGATGAAGGACCGAGTGTCATTTTCAAAGCACGCCGTGCACCAACTCTAAGCCGACCGTTGGATATTTCCATATTCTAACTCAATTCGACCTGTCGGCATTATTCCCTTTAGCTATGTGGATTCGTCTCTTTTATTATCAATCCTACTTGTGCGAGTTGAAAACATCCGATTTATTATGTGAAGGCTAAGATGAGGCAAGTTCACCGAAACTACCCCACCTGAGCGAGCGGTCGCCTCGACCGAGCGATGTCTTCGAGCAGCCGTTGTAAGGCTAAGTCCGAACGCCGTCGGCGTTTCGATTCCTCCGATTGACTGAGCGGGACGGGACACTACATTTTTCTTTTATTTTCTTTCTTTCTTTTCTTTCTCAAATTGGGTAGACCGGCGCCTATCGTACTGGGTTGCTATCCCAATTACGGAGACCTTCCGTTGTATACCATCATTTACGGTTTTTTATATCTCGCTAAGCGGTCTCTAATCGTCTTACGGATGTGCGCCCCTCAAAGATTATATCCCTCCTAGGTCGAACGGTCCCGGTGTTTCGGCGTAACCTGTTCGAAGGGAATACTCGTACACAGGAAATTATCTCATCATTTTCTCAAGTTCATTCGACCATGCAACGTACTATTATTTAAACAACCAAACATAGTCTTGAGTTCGAGACTCAGACTTTACCATCTCGTATTTCTCCTATTAACTTTCTATGTTCTCACATTCCATACTTCGTTTCAATGTTCAATGGCATCATGCCTCAACTCAATGTTTGTCAGTCGAATGACCCGAAGGTTCCGAACACTTTTTGAGGCATCATGTCACATCTGACAGTTCCATTACCTTCATGCCACAACTGTTTTCTTCGTAATGAAGCCATCTTTTATGATTCTCGTGCACGTAGGCACGCTTTGACATAATTGTTCCTATTTTTTTGAGTCCTGCATGTGATGCACGCCTCGATACCGTACTTCCATGTTCATAGCCTTAATGTTCAATGTTCGTGGCTTGCACGCTAGAGCGCTCGCCTTCATAATCTTTCAATGTGCTAGCCTTTCTAACTCGTGCACGAAGGCACGGAATGGCTCGTGCACGAATGCACTTGCCGAATACAGTTATCCCATGTTCTTGTGGCTTGCGCACCGAAGCGCTCGGACCAGCCCGTGGCGTCGATAGGTTAACTTAGCATACAATGATACATTCTTACTTAGGCATGAAGGACTAAAAAGAAGGGTCAATCCTCCGACCTTAAGATGATACGCCTTGTTGTTTGTCGAGCCGATGCGGCTCGATTTCATAACTTTGTTGTACGGCCAAATCTAATGACATAACTCGTAAGTCATTCTCTTACCACTTGCGCTCGTGCATAGCACGATTCTCAAAATTTCCTAGACTTATCATCAACATGCACCACATTATATTTGTTATCGATACAATTTTATATGCGATATCGCATGGGTCATCTTACGGTCTGCAACATTCAATTTGATTTGGCAGTCAAGTCTTCTGGGTCAGCTGTACCGAAGCTACGCTCGATAATTGTGGATCATTAACGAAGGACAGTTACTACGCACCATGCTATATCTTATTTTAGAGCCAAATCACGTTTTGACGATTTTTTGCGACTACCCAATTTCAGACAAAACTATTTCTATCGACGCAACTGATGTGCAACTATCCTCCGAGTAAAGTCATGCACTACCATCGATGATTCTAAAATTCATGAAACATTCATATTGATTTTGAGTCTATCTACCCACGGTCGACACCCGAGATGCTATACGCATCGAAACAATCGTCGATAACTTTACGGTCTCGTCCTGATCAATTACAAAGTTTACGATCAACCAGTTCGATACTTCTGTATTACTATTCCAAAATCTCGATATCGTAGGCCCGCTCTGTTTTGTGTTCTCACATCGTGCTTACGTTTTCTTGCGTATCGATTCCGATAGGTCGTATCAATTTTTATAACACGCGGGTCAACTTTGAATTCGTATCATCATCGACTTAGTTCGTATTGCATACATCCAAGTTCGCTACAAACTTTTCTATACGCATCAACTCATTTTTCGTTTTTATCACATCCCGCTATACTTTGATCGTGTAACCGAGGTACCGATTATCTAACATCAAACCCTCGAGTTAAACGATCAATCCCTCTAAGTTTTTGCGTGTTTCAATCGTACTCAAATGAGTTTTGCTGTAACATAACCAACTATATGTTCGGCACTATTTACCCGCATCAAGCAACTCTTCACCGAAGTGTACATCGTGCAATCCGATTATAATTTGCCTCACCCAAGATTTCTATCGAGATCGCAATTCATGTGATTCGATTTTGATTCGCCTTGCCCAAAATTTATATCGAGATTGCAAGTCGTACGACTCGTTTGTAAGTTCAAGTTTTCCTTTCCCGTCGATCCGATTATTGCTTCAAGGCATAATCGTTTCGTTAGTCTCGATCGTTCGGTCGACTTATAAATTTTCGTCCGACATATCATTCATTGATACGAGTACCCATTGTAGTGCTCCGTCCCGCTCAGTCAATCGGAGGAATGGAAACGCCAACGACGTTCGGACTTAGCCATGCAACAGCTTGCTCGAAGACCCGTATGGTCGAGTCAACTCCTCGCTCAGGTGGGTGGCTTTGGTGAACTTTCCTCAGCTTAGCCTTCGCACTAATGAAACGTATTTTCAAATGCATAAGTAGGCTTGATAATAAAATAGACGAATTCACACAGCTAAGAAAATAATTTCAAGTCGGGTCGATTAAGTTAAGAATATGGAAAGGTCCCACTGTCAGCTTAGAAGTGTTGCACGTTGTGCTTTCAAAATGACACTCGGTCCTTTGTCCTGTGGCTTAGGAGAAGGAAGTTGGTTTAAGTTGCCACGAAGATATGGACTTAGCCTAAATCGAAGGCATTGTACATATAAATGCTTGATAAAGCATGTACGGTACCCATCTTCCAAGGCTTGTCATAGCCTTTTACCATCCTATAGATTGAGTTGTTGTACGAATGAGTTAGGCAAAAGTTATATTGGGCTGTCGAAGTCATTCTAAGCACTGTGTCGCGCTTTCTCGATTGTTAAGTCACATAGTCCCACGATCTCAAGGCTTGTCATATAAAGTATGACTTGGACGATAACATCGCATAGAACACAAGTTGGTTTAAGGTACGAGCCACTGTCGGTATTATGAAAAGTTAGCCACGGCCTATGGCACTTAAGGAACACATTTTGTTCAAGTTAAGTTGGAAGGCTATGCATTAGTCGTTCCCTAAGTTCCAAATAAAGAAAAATTCATGGGACCGTTTGTTGCCGAGGCGATCCCATATTTTGGGAGTCTCCAAGGATGCACGTTTTGTATCGTATGGTTTTGATGCACGTTTTGCATCGTATGGTTTCAATGCACGTTTTGCATGATATATTTTCGAGCACGTTTTTTCCAAGTATGGTTCTAGTCGTACCTTAAAGTAATCCATGCATTTACGTGAGTCTAGGTGTTCTCGTAGGTGCGTGGTCATGGACAACTTGTTGACAAGGATTTCTTCCTCGACTGGTATTACACCGGGGCCAGTCAACCTAGGGGGAAGACGTTATAGCAGTGCTGGATCGTACCGCGTGGGTAGTCGGAGGCTTTTCATGGGGCTAGCTACCATGCATCGAAAGACCCGTCGCCTACCCGAGCTATGTCCACGATAGCTTGGATTGCCAGTGACTTTCATATAGATAAGTTGGTGTGCTGAGCGGCAATCCGCATGCACGGTGTCGATCAATTCAAAGAAATTGTAAGCAAAGATATGTGCTTCGGCACGAGATGTGGCGTCGAGTATTAAGTCGTCGGCATAGAGTTCCATAAGTTAGAATTGAGTACTTTCGAGTTAAGTCAAGAAGGGCCGTAGAGCAAATTCGATTAAGTCATGTTAAATTGCGAGGCACGACCTTGATATGTTATGGCACGACCACGTTGTTACGACACAAGTATAGGCAAGTTACTAAGTGGTGAGGCACTGCCTCGATTATGTTATAAGAAGGAATTTATGGCACGACCAAGTTATTACGTACCAAATATGGGCCGAAAGGCAAGCACAAGTCGATAAGATGACATTGTTGGCATGAGAAGGTCTAGAGGCAAGGTATGAGTAAGTTGTTGGTGTAAGGCACGATGATAGTCTAGAGACACAAAATAAGCCAGAGTTATGTCCTAAAATTGATCCTAAGGCAAGAATAGAAAGACAATCGTAAAATAATATATTGCATAAAGTAAATGAACGTGTTAATTTTGTATGGGTGGGTGAGGAGCTCACACTGTAGAAGCATAGAATTTCACAACCAGAAAGCCCATGCGCCAGACACTACATGCGCCAGAACTCAGATAAAGAACTTCACAGCAAAGTCAATAACTATAGACATTTGAAGAAGGACTTTTTATTTATATATAAAAGTCTATTACATGTCTAGAAAAGGTTGTACAAAGGAGAATTCCTACAAAGGAAAGAGCCTAAGTCTACAGCCAGCGGCCATCATACGCCTTCAGATAAGCGCAGCAACCACCATGCGTCTCCAGATAGGTACAGCATCACTATGCGCCACCAATGAGGCGCAGCAGATATCATGCGCCTCCATCCAGGCGCATCCCATCATCTCTTCAGCACCTCAGTTATGTGCATCCCTTCAGCCAAATTCTTCCAGCCAGGCTCACCTGGCCGAGCAGAGCCCAGTTATGTGCCGCTCTTCCAACCAGGCTCGCCCGATAAATGCTTCGACACAAAGCATTTAACCCTCTGGCTGGAACCAAGGAAGAGAAGAGCACCGCAAATGCTGTGGCCAGGGGAGGCTTCGAAAGATCCTCCAAAGCCGAAGGAAGACCGTGATCGAAACCATGGCTAAAGGAGCAGCTTTCGACACGATCAAAGTGGGGAAACCCCACTTTGCAGGAAGAGAGAGCCTTGCACCGCCATTCCGATCTACGGCTCTTCCGGAATAACGGAGACGAGGCTCGAGCATCCTTATCTTTGGATGCAACAGGCACCTTCCGCCTGCCTCAGAAGCCCTCGACTCCGTCTTTTGGATGTAACAGTCACCTTCAAGTGCATCAAAGACAACACAGCGTCTCATCTTCACCCTCGGGAGCACTTCGTCAGCAGAATGCACCCGTATGTTCAAGTTCATATTGGAAGTACGTGAGGGAATGAGAAGCAAATCTTCTCTCCATGCCACTATTTATAGGCCGGGCAGATCAAACCCACGCGCCAAGTGGATGGCCCTCCGAATTCTGTGCAATGAATTTACATTAAATGGATGAACCGGACGCCTCGAATTCAGCCAAACGGCTATTTATAGCACTAGAAGAGCGAGACAGCCGCATCATTAAAAGACATGTCCGATGCGCCAGCCAGACAGCGCATCACACGGATGCGCCTTTCGGCGTCAGGCGCATCATACAGACGCGCCCTACAGTACTCGGCGCATTATAGAGGATGCCCCCCCACACATCTCCATACCGACTGGAACGCCAACCGACGTGCCCACTCAGCTGTCCATCGAACGTCACCAACATTAAATGCTGAACTGACAGAGTTGGCAGCACGCCTCCCAAAGTCTGAACAAGTGACAACTTTTTCAGAGAACGAAGCATCGGTAACGTCAGCATCATCATGACTCCGACGGCTACTGCCACGTGGCCATCCGCATGCGCCTCTACGGCCATGCGTCCATCCGCATGCGCCTTTACGGCCATGCGTCCATCCGCATGCGCCTCTACGGCCATGCGTCCATCCGCATGCGCCTCTACGGCCATGCGTCCAAACCCGCATGCGCCTCTACGGCCATGCGTCCAAATCAGCATGCGCCTCAAAAGCCATGTGCCTCAGACTGCTCTCTGATCCCGAAAGACAGAAGGAAAGTCGCCTGCATGCGCCTCAAAAGCCATGCGCCCCAAATGGTTTGTAACTCCTAAAGGTTATGAGCCGCAGCCTCCTCCTACGCCCAATCCAAGGCACAGCCCACCAGATCACTCCTCTCCACCAAATCCGAGATCTTCGAACCATGAGTCGACGACACGTGTCTTTTGACTCAACTCGTCCAAGATTTCAGCAACGGAAAGATCTTCTCTCTGCTACGTGCCGGCTCACAACAGCAGTATGAAGAGTTCTCCCCCTCGATCAGGGCGCAGCATCCATGCGCCTCCATCAGCAACCTCCACGTGGCGTTCCCACACCGGCGCATCCTACATGCGCGCATGAGCAGCCAGCCTGCAAAACTATAAATAGAAGGGTCATCTCCTTCACACACACACAGAGACTCAGAACAGAGGACTCACAAAAAAGAATCCACAACAGAGAATCACCAGAGAGGCAGCTCTAGACACTCAACATCTTACTCCTCTCAGCAAGCTCCAGCACCCAGAGCAATCAACACCTTCAGAGAACCGATAACCGCCGTCAGCCGGTCAACGGAGTCAACGCATTACCACTCGCTCCATTGGCACTAAGGACCCAGCTTAAACAAAAGTGTACTCCTAGGACTACATCTAAGTCCTATATTGTATCACTGTTCTGTTTGTATTAAGATTTCAATCAAAACAATTTTAATGGCAAACACACACCACCAGTGCAGTTGAGTACTGACACCCACACAGTATTTATGTGCAGGCACAGGTAGAAGCTCGTCGGCACGTGTCAACCCTTTGACCAAATTTTCTCCTATTATTTTTATTATTATTGTCTCACATGTATAATTTTTATGCTTTACATTTTTGTTTTACTTAAATATCCATAGAAGGTACAAATGGGTAATAAAGGAATTTGTAGGGACCATAGTAAAATTTGTCTTTAATTCAAATATTCTTTAGCCCGAACTCTCCACCGCTGGGTATGAATACGATTTGAATTCTAACCACCTTAGCTAAGAGTAGATCAATTCAAATACTGTAATAGCCGATTCCCTTTCTATGTTCTAATCTCCGAGTCAGTTAGGAGATACTCTCGAATCCCCAATAGAGTAGCTCGAAATCGTTTAAACACAAATCTCCCTATCAAAACTTTCCTGAATCTTATCTTGGCCGATCTGCTCTAGCCGATTTCCAAAGGGTCCTATCTATTTAAATTCAAATCCAAGATCGAGTTGGATTTCCTTAAATCTTCAGAACAGATTATCCTCCGATTAGTATAAATATATGAGAAGAAGAACAACTGAATCCCTTCCCTCAAAAACCTAAATCTCGATCATCCTTCTGTGCAAGAGCCAGGACACCTCCCTCGGTCAACTGCTTCCCTAGAGCCGAAGCAGCACCAACAGGTAATTCTCTTCATAACCGCATCATATGATTCCCTAGTCCCGTAAGTTTGTTCTTAATTCAATAGGGATTATAGGTGTTCGAATTAAGGTTAGTAAGAGATTGGGAGATGTGTGTGCTCGTGTGTCGAACACAAGAGTGCCTATGATAATACCTCGAGTATCAGAGTAAGAGAGGAAGAACGATGATAGTCAGATCCTTACATTAGATGTGTGTGGTTCTAACTAAAACCTACGATATATATAGATACCTAGTATAATAAAGGTTGCACAGTCGAGCATTGGGAGTTCCTTGTACTCCTGTTTGTAAGGTACTGACCTGTACAGGAATGGTATGTACGGGTAATGCACCTGGCAAACCAATATAGGATTTGGGTTATGGTTTCCTGAACTCAAGCTAGGGGTTAGTATCAGGAATAGCCAAGCATGGGACTGTGGTTCCTTGTTATACTGAAGACCATGTCTTGTTTGATCCATGAGATTTGTCAAAGATCAGTCGAAGACATGGAAGTTCGGTTGGAATACCTGGGCATAGCTACCAATATAGGTAACAAAACATAACACAAGAATTACTTGACTGGCATACTCGAGAAGGATACAGGGGATCAGGGAACAGAGAGGCTGGGAAGGGGGAGTAGCCTCGGGATATCTGTGTCAGTATAATCTGGGAGCCCAAATATGTAGGAAGTAGCCAGGTTTTCATTCTTGATGTACACATGAATACATCTAAGTTTCTTGAATTACTGAAGCATCGGGAAACAGAGGGAATTAGTGCTACATTCAATATGGCTAACCTTGATCTCAACCGTGCTAACACATATTAGCCACCTGGTCTGCAGTATGCATTGCAAGACCAAGACCTTATAGGTAGGGGAAACACTCGGAAAGATCAAGCCAGTAGTAGGCGTCCAGAATTATGAAATAGTATAGGCCATTAAAAGTCATACCACTGTTTGAAGCACGAGTGTTTCCACATCAATACCTTAATGAGGAATAGCAAGGCTTCTATATAGGTGTATACATAAAGAAGAATAGGAACGAGTTGGTATGCCAAGAAAGACATATGAGATTTCCTTTTTGATTTCCGGTATCCCTGTTACCTGTTGGACCTGGATATGTGTCCTTGATATTTCATCTGAGGGGTGATAAGCCTATGTGGGTTGAGTACCAGGTATGCTTAGGTAATATTTAGAGTACATATTTACTCTTGATACAGGTAAAGAGTGTGCAAGGTCTGTAATTTGGTATAAGACTTTTACAGTCACACTTGAGTTTGTGTTGACCATTAAAGGTTGTTCCCTTCCATAGGAGTCCCTTAAATGTGCCTTATCTTTACACATGTCTCCCTAGTCTTGTTAATTTGGTAAGAAGGGGTATCAGCCTTTACATTTCAGTCCTTTCGTATCCACAACTCATCGTGTATCAGTTGCATTGGTGTTCAGGCCACCAAAAAGGAAACCGAGTCCATATCTGTGCTATTCTACATACCCTATTTTGTCCAGTTTATCCTGAATGTTCAGCCCCCAACGTTCAGGCAATCCTATATGTTTAAACTCAGTCCTCTAAAAATCATTTATTGATTAGTTACGGGATCTTGTAAGGATCAGTTTTTAAGTAGATGGTACTTGTATTCCTGAAGGGAGGATTGGTTGTATATAGGCATGTGGTAGTTAAGTGTATATATATATATATATATATATATATATATATATATATATATATATATATATATATATATATACTGCTTCTTTTATGACGTTATCCGGACTAGACAGAATCGGAATCACATATCCCAGCTTCTTAATGCGGATGGCACTCTGGTGGGGACGCCGACTGAGATACAGGGAGAGGCTGTCAGGTACTATTCTGATTTATATTTCCAGACTGACTACCTGTCCGTGTTCCCAGAGGTTGTTACGAAGCGGTTGGTGACTCCATTTGGGAATAGCATCATTTTTGCTCCTGTCACTTTGGAGGAGGTAGAATCTATTGTCAAGGGGGCGGACCCCAACAAGGCCCCTGGTCCAGATGGCTTCAGCAGTGGTTTCTTCAAGCGCCATTGGAATATTCTGAAGCTTCAGGTAGTGGAGGTGGTCCAGGAGTTCTTCACTAAGGGGAAGATTTTGAAGGAGCTGAATCACACCTTCCTGACCTTGGTGCCTAAGAAGGAGGGCGCGACAGCATTGGCGGATTTCAGACCTATTGCATGTTGTAATTATCTTTACAAGATAATTATGCACCTTGTGTGCCGGCGGATGGAGAAAATCATGTAGGACTTGGTTTCTCCAAACCAGGCTGCGTTCATCAAGGGGAGGTCGATTGCAGAGCATAGCCTCCTGGCACATGAGATGGTGAGGAGATTCAGCAGACCTGGTGGGAAGAAAGCTTGTGTTAAACTGGACCTGAGAAAGGTGTATGACATGGTCAATCGTGACTTCCTATGCCATCTGATGTCTGCCATGGGATTCACGGATCACTGGGTTGCGTTGATCAGGGAGTGCATCACGTCCCCTACTTTTTCAGTTCTTATCCAGGACGTTCCTTACGGGTATTTCCAGAGCAACCGTGGGCTGAGGCAAGGCGACCCATTGTCCCCTTACCTGTTCCCGCTTGTGATGGAATACTTCACTTATTTGATGGACCTGACAATGCACCATGGACGGCTGGTGCCTCTGTTTTGGAGGATAGACCCTCCAGTTACCCACCTTATTTATGCTGATGATCTACTGGTCTTCGTCCAGCCTTCGACTATGGGGTTGCAGACGCTTGCGGGTATTATGGAAGATTTGAAGTCCTTCTCGGGTCTCCAGCTGAACAGGGATAAGAGTCGGGTCTACTTCAGTTCCCGGTGTTCCCAGAAGGAGGATCGGGCGGATGTCCTGGGTATCGTGAGGAGTGATCTTTCGGTACGTTATTTAGGAGTGCCCCTCACAGTCGATTATGTACGGGATCAGGACTGCCAGGGCCTGGTAGAGTATGTCCAGTGGAGAGTAGAAGGCTGGCAAGCCGCCGGTCTGTCTTTTGGCGGTCGCATAGAGCTGATCAGATCTGTGATCTCGGCTGTGGCCCAGTTTTGGCTACAGTCCATCCTCCTCCCGGTGGCCACTATTCGGCGAGTCGAGCGTCTTTGTGCTGATTTCCTTTGGAGGGGGGTATGCATGCGATCTCGTGGGAGCAGCTCTGTCATCCCAGGAAGGAGGGAGGTGTGGGGCTCAGGCCAATGCTGGAGATCAGGGAGGCCTCTGCGCTCAAGCTGGCCTGGAGATTCGTTTGCGGGGGGTCTCTTTGGGCGGACTGGATGCACAGCAGATACGTGAAGCAGTACAATTTTTGGACATATTCTCCTGATAATAACCATTCTATCACGTTCAAGACTGTCCTGAGACACAGGGATGTGCTCAAGTCTGCTATCCGGAGGGTCATAAAGGATGGGTCGGACACGGACCTCTGGCGGGACCCTTGGATTGATCGACGTTCATTGCTAGACATTAGGGGATCCCCGACTTATACGGAGGACAGACGAGGTCTGACGTGTAGTCGGATGTTACGAGATGGATAGTGGAGGCCGGAATCTTATCGGTACACTGAGGAGTTAGGAGAGTTCATTATGTCTACAGTCATTTATCCGGCTTTGCCTGCAGATCGGTGGATTTGGGAGCCGTCTGGAGCATCTTCGGGATCGGAGGAGTTCCAGTTCTGTAGTTGCTACAATCTTATCCGGCACTCTTTTCCTCTGAGTTCTGATTACGAGTTCGTCTGGTGTAAGGGTCTGGCCAGAAAGATGTAGTTGTGTGTTTACAAGCTTCTTCTGGGACGCCTCTTGACGAGGGATCTCCTGAGTTCTTTTGGAGTGCCAGTGCCGGACCCAAAATGTGTGCTTTGCTGTTTGGAGCCTGAGTCTATTAAACATATCTTTTTCGAGTGCACTCTGGCATGGTAGATATGGTCGGAGCAGAGTCGGGTATTGGGAGTGTGCGCCTCTTATAAATACATTGGGGACATCATCCCGGTGATACGAGATAGCAGGGGTCGAGGTCATGACTGGTTCCGTACAGCTAGAGTTCGTCTGGCTGCTGCGGTTTGGCAAGTTTGGCAGAAGTGAAACCGCCGGATCTTTGAGGGACTAGTCACACCTCCGGTTGGCATTCTCCATAACATTGAGTTTGATGTGAACGCTATGGAGAATGGATGATTGTTGAGTGGGAGTCCCACTCAGTTTGTATGTTGTATGATTATGGCTTTTCATTTGGAATAAAATTTACCTTTTTCCAATATATATATATATATATATATATATATATATATATATATATATATATATATATATTTTATATATATATATATATATAATAAAATAAAGAAATTCTCTTTATTTGTTGTGTTTCTGGGAAAATTACAACTTTGGGAGTCCGATCTAGAAGACGATCGCTTTAACCCTTGGACTATGCGAAGAAGAAAAGCTCTCAAAATTTTGACAGTAGATATCAATGTATCTGTACCATGAATGAGAAAAAAAAAGAACTCTATTTATAGAGTCAAAAATAATAACTGAAAAGATAACTACCTCACCACTGGTGCACTTGAAAAGTCACGCAGACTCTAAATACATGCAGGGTTAGTGAGTAGTTACTGGACGTGGCCCGTAACTGTTGGACACATGGCATCAGTGCATGGGTCGTGTGCAAGTTACTGGGCACGCGAGAGAGAGAGATCGGTGGCATGGCTGCCACGTACTCCAGTTGAAATGAAATCCACGCTGACTTGCTGAAGGCAAAAATCCACGCAGATTCGTTGACGCAGACTCATTGAAGGCGAAATCCACGCAAGCTTTGAAGAAGAATACTTCAGAATTCACGCAGGTTTTGAGAAGAATAACTCAAAAGTCACGCAATGTTTTGAGGAAGGAGAAGGTTCAGAATCCACGCAAACCGCCAGCTGTCTTGATTTGGCACGCTTCGTCTGACACAAAATCTTTGACATTGATTATATTGTCAGCCGCATTAAATGAAGATAAGACCCAAAGTCACGCCAACTTGGTGAAGAGTGAGTCTTGCTAAGGAAGATTTCGAAAATCACGCAAAAGACGGCTGTGATCTCTCGAGTTCTGTGCATACGTGGCATACGAGGAGACGTTTCTCGACTGTTGTGTTGTCAGTCATTATGATTCTGACATATGGCTGAGCTGTCTCTGCGTGACTTCTAAAGGAGATGGCCAGGCAGAACTTAGCGTATCTTTTGTGCTGCTTCTTGGATCACTCTGCGTGTCTTGTTCTGATCAACTCAGCGTGACTTCATTTTTGAGGCCTACAAAACCCCCTTCAAAGTTTTTGAAAAGTGATAAAATATTTCGAAATACTTTGAAATAGAGATGATGAAATGAGTTAAAGTCACGCTGAGATGACTCCAAAATTTTTCGGAAGTCGAAAAGACTTCAAAGTTCTTTAAAAACATCCAAATGAACTTATTAAATGTCATAATGACTCTTCGTTCTCCAAGATTGATTGCATCCAATTTATGGTGGAATATGAACTGTCGACAAGATCTGTTATATAAACAGGAAGAGATTCTCAGTTTTGACATTCATCTCTCGAAAATATGACCCCAAAGGAAGCAGCCGAAGAGGAAGCACGCAAGTTGGGCTTTTGTTCCCATGGTGACCCCACTTTTGGGGGCAAAGAACCCGAACCTGTCGTCATCGAGCTCAAGGACGACTCCACGCAGTTAGCCAAGAATCTCTTGAGCTACTTTGGATTGGATGGCTCGTCTTCTTCTGATGGGCGGAGCCTTATGGAGAAGCGTGAAATGCTCGAGACTCTGTTGTATCGCCTGGGAGTTAAGAGCATAGAGGAGTTAGGCATCAAACTTAGCCGCTCTGAAAAATAGAGCGTAACTTTCTACGCTTTTGTTGCACTTTTCTGTTTTGTCTTTTTGTAAGGCCATCAGTGCCTGTTTAAAGAATGAAGTACAACTTTTGTGTTTGATCTGCGTACCTTTTAAAATATTAATTAGCACACTTTGACTGTTTCCAATGTTGCACTGTCTCCCGAAGTACACGTGACACTCATTCCACGTTTTTCGAGCGCTACTCACGCGGATCTTTTCCAATAATAGACCTGCACTTGACCCTTTAAATAGATGGATGAACTCCACACAAACTCATCTTCCCATTCTTCTTTTTCTCTTCTGAGAATGAATTTTCTGTGAGAAGAAAATAGGAAAGCCATGTTGTCTGATGTCAGATCTCTGTGCACGCTACCAGACATGGGTCTGTCAATCCTTAGCAGCAAACTTGAAGGTAAGCCAGTGTGTACTTATTTTTGCTGTTGAAGATAGGCTTTCTGTTTCTTGTTACACGCCTGTCTCTGTTTGATAAATGCATACTGAATGATTTCTGTTGATCTTTCTGCAGAAACTTGGCTAAAAATTTTCTTCAGAACTGGCATTGGGGATGTGGATGCTGTGGAGAATATTCTTCTGACACCCACATCAGGTAGCTCATACGCCTTTGACGCGTAAATCAGACAACTCAGAACTCTTCGTGAGATAGAAGGGTCTTCCTTAGATGGTAGGAAGAGCCTTTATACACGAGAGTTGTATCCCAAGGTTGGATACATTCCTGTCTTCCTTGAGAGGTTACCCCCATCCACCAATTGTATTGGCAGCACCACGACTTCGGGCTGCCATACTCTGTGGTTCTCCTCTCGTCTGAGAGAGAAGACCAGAGTTTGATTCCTGCTGATCTGGTCGTGACTGAGACCCAGACAGTCAGGAATTGCCACCAACAACGAACCTGACGGAGAAGGTCCGACGGAGAAGATCCAAAGAAGAAGATAGATCTCTATTAGGTTATCGTTGTGGTGTAGAATGAAAATCCAAGATTTGTAATAGATTTCCATTATGATTTATAAGAAAGTCTAAGAAAATGTAATAGACTTTTTGTGGTGAAATGGGAATGGAAATGACAATTCTTCTATGCTCAATGATTTGTATTTGTGGATGAATTGTGGACATGATAGATAATAAAATCATCTTTTCTGTTTTAGAGTATATGATATTACCAGAGGTATTATGGACGTGATAATATATAGGAACTCGAAAGAAAAATAGATTGATTTCTATACAGAGGTCAAAACATGACAAATGAGTAAGTAGATTCGGAATTGATTCAGAGGTTATGAAAACGTGATCAATAACGAATCCCCACTTAATGAATTGATAGAAGATTATGAACGGACGAACTGTTAGATGAAATAAATGGATGAACCATCGGATGAACGTAATAGATGAACGGATGAAATGAATATTGGGAAAGAATACGTCCCTTCGATCCTTGTAACCATATGCCTATAAATAGAGCATATATTTGAGTAGAAGGATCGCATTTTATCCACAATGTCTTCTGAAGAGAATACAAAGAAGGCTGAAGTCGCCCCCGAAGCTACTGAAGGTGTTAAAGAACATCCACCTCCGCAGAAGAAAGAAATGGATAAAAGCTCGTCTACTCCCAAGCCGCCGAAAGATATCCTGGACTTCCTGGTCGAACCAGGAGAAACCGAAGAAGAAGAAGCAATGAGGCTGGCTGCCTGTCAATTCTTGGTACGGTCAGGAAAAGATGTAATCAATTCTTTTACTGATTATGTATGTGGTCCTCGTCCCAAATATGAAAGGGATTACAGTAATCTTCCATGATGATGTACTCTTTTTCTTGAAGAATTTGTCTCAAATAAACTCCGTTTAAGGAAACTTTGTTTACGATATATCCTTCCCACTTTATATTTTTGCCTTTATTCATTGATCTTTTGACTCAGAAATCAGAAAGACTAAATATCATTTTCATAAATATGATATTGAGATAGAAAATTCAGAGGTAATATGGACATGATTTTCTGGATATCAAATTTGTTGAGAAAACGATACAAAGTAGAATACCTATCTCCACTGGGGATAATAGATATCAGAATGATTCTTCGGAAAGAACAATGAAACAGCTGGAGAATGATGGGAGGACAATCTTGATAGAAATATTAGACGTAGTACTTCTTCAAGAATTTGCCGTTGATGGGCATCATAGTGGTTTTACCATCTAGAGTAGTGAGTTGATAAGCCCCATTAGAAAAGATCTTATTGACAATGAATGGACCTTCCCATTTTGCATCAAACTTGCCCTTACTCATGTGTGTCATAGTCATCGGGCGTCTGACAGTAAGCACAAGTTCTCCTTTCTGAAATGTTCGAATTCTGACTTTCTTGTTAAAAGCCCTTGAAATTCTAGCTTGATAGAATTCAATATTCTGTTGAGCAGATAACCGCTTTTCATCCAGAGCCTCCAATTCTTGAAGTCTAAGACGATCATTATTTTCTGAGGTAAGTTCATTAGCGATTGCTATCCTTAAAGAAGGAATTTGAATCTCTAATGGAAGAACAGCTTTGCAACCATACACCAGAGAGAAAGGTGTACATTTGGTAGCATTACGAACTGTAGTGTGATAAGCCCACAAACATTCCCTGAGCTTGTCACTCCAATTACGTTTGTTAGTGGAGACAAACTTCTTTAGGAGTTTGATGATAGTCTTGTTGAAAGCTTTTGCCAATCCGTTAGCTGCTGGATTATATGCGGTAGAAGCCATATTATTGATCCGATGATCGTCACAGAATCGAGTAAATTTCTGGCTGACGAACTGTGGTCCGTTATCATGAACAATGCGTCGAGGAACACCAAATCTGTAGATGACGTGGTGCTTAATAAAGTTGATGACATTAGACGTCTTAACTTCAGATAAAGGAATGGCTTCGGCCCATTTGGAGAAGTAATCGGTTATTGCGAGAATGAACCGATGACCTTTAGATGACGGTGGATTGATCGGGCCGACAATGTCCATGCCCCAAGCTTCGAAGGGCCATGATGCTGCCGTCGGATGTAGAAATTCCGAGGGTTGATGAATAAAATTTGTATGAATTTGACAAGCTTTACACTTCTTTGCGTATTCGATAGCATCAGATACCATGGTGGGCCAATAATAACCCATACGTCGAATACGGTCTTGAAGTTTTGGCCCAGGTTGATGCGCTCCACAAATTCTATCATGTGCTTCACGAATAACTTGTTGGGCTTCATCACCGACAATGCACCGAAGGAGTAAACCATCATAAGCTCGACGATATAAGGTCTTTGTTGTATGATTGTAATAGAATCTGAGTGATCGTCGTCTGATAGATGCTGCCTCACTCGGATCATCCGGAAGAATATCATATAATACGAGATCTAAGAAAGGAAGTCTCCAATCTTTATCCGTATTCTGATTCTCAGTCGAGTTACTGAAGATGAATTCCATGCTGGAATCAGATGAAGATGACATCGATTTACGACTGAATCCAAATCTCTTGTTGTGTTGACGTCATGAGATGTTGATTCTTCAATGTCAACTGGAAGTCCTAGAGTCAGGTTATTTTCAAGATGAAATAATTCTCGATTACGAACAACAATCATTTGTTGCCGTCTGATTGGGATAGCCAGCACAGCTGTAAGATTAGCAAGGGCATCAGCTTCTGTGTTACATGCTCGCCTAACATGTTCAATGAAGAATTCCTTAAATGATGAGACCATAGATATGGCCGCTCTATGATAAGGAACCAGATCTTGATGGCGAACTTCATAAGTACCCCTGATCTGATTGACAATAAGTTTAGAGTCTCCATACGCCTCCAAATGTTGAATATTCAGATGTTTAGCGAGTTGAAGACCAATAAGTAATGCGTTGTACTTAGCTACATTGTTTGAACACGGCTGATCGAGAGAATAAGCTCTTTGGATGGCAAGACCTTCTGGCGATACAAGAACAATTCCAACTCCAGCGACAATATCGCCATTAGGACCAATTCTTGATGCTCCATCAAAGAATAGACGCCAAGTAGGATCTTCTTCAGCAATTTGATTTGAATCTAGGACTTCATCTGGGATTTCATCATAGAGTTTTGAATTTTTTGGAATTGAGTGAGCAGCCAGAAAATCAGCTAAAGCTTGTCCTTTGACTGATTTCTGAGGAATATAGTGCATGTCATACTGAGCAAGTAGGATTCCCCAGTTAGCCAATCGAGAATTCAAAACACTGGGTTTCTTCATCATGATCCGTATAGGATTGATCCTGGAGATGACATGAATAGTCTGGCCAATGATATAATGACGTGTCTTTTGGACAGCAAACATCAAGGCTAGACATTCTTTTTCAACCGGTGAATATCGAGGTTCAGCTCCAGTCATAGTGCGGCTGAGATAATAAATGGCTTGTTCATGGCCATTTTGATTCTTTTGAGCGAGTAATGCACCCAATGAATGACTCATTGCTCGAGTATAGAGGAGGAACGGTATTCCTGAGACGGAAGGTACCAATACTGGAGGGCTCATCAGATATTGTTTTATATCATCGAATGCTTTCTGACATTCATCATTCCAGACAAAAGAGACACCTTTCTTCATAAGTTTGTTGAATGGTCTGCAGCGTCCTGATAAATTAGAAATGAATCTCCTGATATAAGCAATTCTTCCTTGAAATCCTCGTAGCTCTTTTAAGGTGCGTGGAGGACGCATCTCTTGGATGGCTTTGATCTTCTCGGGATCCACGTGTATACCTTTAGAGGTAATGACGAAGCCGAGAAATTTACCACTAGAGACGCCTAAGAAGGACTTAGTAGGGTTCATCTTTAATTGATGCTTACGTATTAGATCAAATATGGTCTTCAAATCTTGGATATGATCCTCCTTTTGTCGACTTTTGACTGCAATATCATCAACATAGCATTCGACTGTTTTTCGCAAATGTTCACGGAATATAGTGCTCATAGCTCGTTGATAAGTTGCTCCTGCATTCTTGAGACCGAATGGCATAACTGTATAACAGTATGTACCAATCGGCATTCTGAAAGAAGTGTGCTTCTCGTCCTCTGGAAACATTTTGATCTGATTGTACCCAGAATACTCGTCCATGAATGATATTCGTTCAAATCCACAGGTATTATCAACCATGACATCAGTGATTGGTAGAGGGAATTCGTCTTTAGGACATGCCGCATTGAGATCGTGGAAGTCTATGCATACTCTGATCTTGCCAGTCTTTTTAAGAACAGGAACAATATTAGCCACCCAATCGGGATGTTGTTCCTCTCTAATAAACCCAGAGGTAATGAGTTTATTGACTTCAGCTTTAATTACATCCATGATGTCTGGACGAAATCGTCGCTGTTGTTGTTTGACCGGTTTAGCATTCGACAGGATGTTGAGTTTGTGAGTTGCAATCTGTGGATCAAGACCTGGCATATCTTCATAACTCCAAGCAAAGATATCGATGTAATCACGAATGAGTTTGATCATGTCTTTCTTATCAGTTTCTGAAAGACTTTCACTGATGAATATTGGTTTGGGAGATCCCTCTTCACCAACATCTATTTGAACAAGTTTATCTTCAGTCGGAGGTTCTTTTTGCTTGAAACAGAACTCCCATTGATTATCTAATCTTTAGGCCCACTGTTCTGATTCAGGTGAGATTTCAAACTCTTCTTCGTCTTCATCACTTTCTTCAGAATGGTCAATGGAAACCATATTGGAAGACAGAAGGTTGCAATAGAAGTCACCGATACTCGTATCGGAATCCCAAGAAGTGGTACTAGAAGAATCAGATCTCTTATCTTCGTCGGACTCGGGATCTTCATGGATAATATTGATGAAAGGAGTATGAGCAGTATAACCCAATCCGCATTTCGTCCTTCCATATTTCAAAGGAGGAATCCGGACAGGTATTTTTCTTCTTTTTCCATTATTGAGGCCAGTCCTGAAGTCATAGCCCATATTTTTGATGATGTCTCTAGATTGCTGACTATAACGACGTAGTTGTAATCTTCCAGTATCATCATTTTTGTCATCATCTTCAAGATCAGAAGGATTTTGAGGCCCTTTGTAGAAGAATATTGGAATGTCTCCTGGCTTTCTGCTGGGAACTAGAAAGTATGAAGATTGTACAGGTTCTAGAGATACATCTGTATGAACAGTCTGTACAACTCCTATGGTTATTGTGTTCAAGTCATCTAACAGATGTAAATAACTATGAACATAATTACACACATCAACGTACTGCAAAGGTGGAGACTTTTCATTAAATGTAAAAGCAGCAATATTTACATTGGGAGAAGGCTGAGCCTTAGAGATTTTAGCCAAGTCAATGACTAAAGGGGGAGAAGAAGAAGAAGCTTTGTTTCGATTAAGATCGATAACAAATGGCTCAGAAGAGGTGAGCTCCCTTGAAGTTTGAGATGGAAGAATAATCCGCCCTCCAACTGGAATTAGCAGAGTATCTTATGAAGATACATGAACTGTAGTACGCCCACTGACAGGAATGATCAGTGTATTTTGAGTAGATGACTGAGGTAACGGAGAGATCCGTCCGCTCACTGGAATGATGAAAGAATCTTCTCCAGAGGATTTAGGAGATTGTTGCTGAGTAGTTCGACCTTTAACAGGGATTATTAAAGTCTCACTTTGTGCATCTTCTTTCTCCATAGCTTGTATGATCCTTGTATACTCTTCTTTGTACATTCGGGAATTATTGAAATAAGCTTCAACCCCATGGAAGGGATTTATATCAGCAACTTCTTTTTGTACTCTTCCATTGCTATCAATGTATTTAAAACATTGATGAAGAGTAGAGGGCACCACATTAATTTCATGAAAAAAGGGCCTCCCCAGAAGAAGATTATAGGATCCCGCGATCTCGATCACATAGAAAGTGACTTTAGATCTGAAATCGCCTATCTGAAGCTTCAGATGAATCTTTCACAAAGGCTCGCTTCGGCTTTGATTGAATCCCAAGATAGTAGTAACCGTCTTGGAGAGCTTATGAAGAGGGATTTTTAGTTCATCCAACAGACTCTTCGGCATTATGCTTATAGCAGACCCTGGGTCAATAAAGATACGATCTATTTTCATCGCATCAATATAACCAGTGTAGTAGAGAGGTCGGTCATGTCGATTATCCTCAAGTAGCATGTCATCTTGTGTAAAGGTGATATTTGGGATAATCTCCAGTACACTGTTGCAATGTAAGCAAGTGGCAGGTTCCGCATCTGGCTTTTTCAATTGTGCAAGACAAGAGTCAGCTTGTAGAAGTGCTTCACTTAACGTCTTCCGAGTTTCTTTAGAAAGACGTAGAAGTTCAAAGAGGGACATTCTAGCTGGAGTATTAGCAAGCTGAGCCAAAATGTCGAAGTTGTAAGGCTTCTGAAGTCCAAGAGGAGAAGACTTCTTGATTGGCTTATCAAACCGAGCCTGTTGTTTGCCTTTCTCCAGAGCCGTAGGCTTGGGAGGAACAGGTTCAGTGGATGATTCTTCTTCAGGAGGAACATTAGGAGCATCTTTAGCATCTGAAGGGATATCAGTAGGATCTTTAGAATAATCCTTTAGGTAAGGTTTCCCCGTTCGAGTAGCACTAACAAGTGCTTCTTCTTTGTCTTTTGGCTCTGTGTCAGAGGTAGACCCAAGAGAAGTCATATGACATGACTTGATCTTTCCGGCCTTCTTGGATTTTTGAGAAGAAATCTTTTGAGGAGAAGGCGATTCAAAATCTGCCACTAGATCAGGATGGATCCACATGATTTCCCCTGTTTCCAAAGTGATTGGCACTAATCCTTCAGACTGTGGAGGAGGAAGATTCACTATGTCAAGAGTTGCCTTGGGAATAGGAACAATCCCACTTTCAAGGAGTTGAGGAGGGAAATCTCCAAATTGCATAGAGACGACGTTGGAGGTGACGGTCTTCTCTTTTGGAGTAAGAGAGATAGCTCCAGATTTAATCATTTCTTGGATCTTTCCTTTCAATACATAACATGTACGAATTGTGTGACCCAGTATTCTGTGATATGGACAGTATTTAGGATGATCTGTCTTACCAGCTTCATCAGGTTTCTTGATCTCTGGTAATTGTATCTTATTACCTTTCAGCAGACATTCAAAGATACCAAGGACATCGTCGTCGTCAAAAGAATATTCTTCTTTGGGGCGAGGTGTTCTTGATTGTTGAGTTGTAGAGACAGGAGTTTGAACATTTGATGCATCTTTGCTCTGAAGATTAACTTCAAGAGTTTCTTTTCCTTTGCGAGCATTATTTTTATTGTTAGCACCTTGTCCTGTTTCTTTAGGAGTCATCTGCACTCCTAAACCTTTGAAGGTTTCAGCACTGATTTCTGCAGCTTTGGCACTGACTATGAAGGAAGGCCAATCTTGAAATTGAGTGGACCCTGTCCACATACTGATGATTGGCAACAAGTTTGATTTGCACGTGTCAATGGTGACAGCATCAGGAGTTCCAAGAGGCATCTTCAGAGCTTCTTTTCAAAACCGTTCAATGTATTCCTCTGTAGATTCATTATTTTTCTGTTTGATTCTAATGAGAGCAGACATAGTCATGTCATTAAGCCCTTCATAGAACCTTTCAAGAAACATCTGTTTGAAACCAGTAAATGAGGTAATACTCCCATCTGGGAGACTCCTATACCATTCATAAGCCGTTCCCTTGAGACATCCAATAAATACCCGAGTAAGGAGGGCATCACTTGGTTGCAGTTGATCAGTCATCACTTCAAAGTGATTAATAAACTGACTTGGAGAAGTGGTTCCATCATAGAATGAGATAGTAGGAGGCTTGTATTTAGGAGGATATGATACTTGCTTCCATTCTATCGGATAAGGCTGCTTGATGCCTAACCTTTGTAAACCATCCTTCTGTTTGAATGCCTCAATTTGAGTTTTGAGATTCTTCAATTCTTCAGAGACAACTCCCGAAGATTGTGGAGTTGTGGCTTGTAGAGAATAGTTGGGAGGAGGAACAGCATTGTAAGCACTACCCCCAGCTCCAGAGAGACTAGGATTTGGTTGAGTTGGTCCAGGAGTATTGGATTGTACTGTTGGAGGAACTTGTACTGGACTTATATCAGTATCAACTGGTATGGCATCTGGTACAGTCTGTCGATTTTGCAACTGAGCTGTCATGAGTTCATACATCGACTTCATTGTGTCAGTCATAGACTTCATTTGCTGTTCCAAAGAAGCAATTCTTTGATCTTGAGGAGTCAAGAAAGAAGAAGGTTCATCAGTATTCCCATCAACCATGTAAGTCGTGACTGTATGAGGGATTATTGATGAACTAGTAGATGTTGTATGCTCTGAATCATTGCTTCGTGCATCAAAGTCAACTATAGGAGAATTACCCCAGTAGGAAGAGGTGGGAAGTTAGATTCTCCAAGAAATTCAGAATCAATTTCAGGGATCAAATTTTTTTGACTAGAAGCCAGGACTCTTGCTCTGGTGTTTCTATATACTCCATCTGGACTATCAACTCTACCCGCGGTGTCCCGAGAAGTCATGTTGACAGAGGCAAACAAAGGCTCATCTTCATCAGGCATAGGTTCATACTGAATCCTATTGAAGACAGACTGTCATTTATTTTGACATCTGCATTGCATTGTGACTCTTGGCTGGAAGTCACATTCATGATCATCATGGTCTTGAACTGTTGATTGACATCTGCACCGAATTATGACTCTTGGATAGAAGTCACATTCAGCATGTTCCTTTGATATAGAATTACTCCTTCTCTTCTGTTGAAGATATTCCCGTAAATCTGTTTGTGAAGATTGAGGAGTATACTTCCTGTTCTTGGGTCTTGATGGCTCTTGATTATACAAAGAGTGATTAATGTGAGCCACATAATTTCTTGCATACTCTGCATCTGGATCTTTTATCTTCATATCCAATTGGTATGGTTTCTTAACACCAGAAGTGCTGAGTTTTGTTCTTAAATCAATGGAAGGTAACACATTAGTTTTGGAAACATGGAGTTTTCCTTCCATTGATCTGGATATTTGCAGAGAAGGAAGAGTTGAACCACTCCTTTGATTAGGAGTTGGTAACAGACCCTCTTTAATGGACAGATTCTGTGCCCAATTTGAAGAAGTCATAGGAGAAGATATTAAGGAATATTTCTTCTTAGACTCATTCAGATTTTGAGACATAGAATGTCCAGAAGGAAGAGTAGTCAAAAGACCATCTCCTTTCCTTTGACTAACAAAAGTATCAGTCAAAGCTGTTCCTGAAGTAAAAACTACAGGAGCAGAAGAAACAACTAAAGAGTTATTCCTTTTCGAAGGGACTTTGTGTGGAAGACCACCCCCAGTTCTAGTAGAACTCGGTGAAGAAGAAGAGATAACTAAGGAGCTATTCTTCTCTGATGAAATACACGCTGAAGCAGATTTGGTTAAAGAACCAGTACTGTTAGCGTGACTTTTGATTTTAGAATTACACGCTAGAACAGATTTGGCTAAGGAACCAGTACTGTCAGCGTGACTTTTGAATGTGGGATTACACACTGGAATAGATTTGGCTAAGGAGCCAGTACTATCAGCGTGACTTTTAGAGTTGAATTTGCACGCTGGAACAGATTTGGCTAAGGAGCCAGTACTGTCAGCATGACTTTTAGAGTTGAATTTGCATGCTGGAACAGATTTGGCTAAGGAGCCAGTACTGTCACGTGACTTTTAGAATTGAATTTGCACGCTGGAACAGATTTGGCTAAGGAGCCAGTACTATCAGCGTGACTTTTAGAGTTGAATTTGCACGCTGGAACAGATTTGGCTAAGGATCCAGTACTGTCAGCGTGACTTTCAACTTTGGAGATACATACTGGAACAGATTTGGCTAAGGAGCCAGTACTGTTAGCGTGATCTTTGATTGCTGTCATCTTCGAGTGCACAAGAGTATACGTGCTTGCAGTAGAGCTCTTGCCAGTGTTAGGAGTAGACACTGTGGCAGAGACTTCACCATTGACTGCCAACTGATTCTTAGGGACATAGACAGAGTGTCCCTTCGACTTGGCAGTGATGATGGAGGCTGGAGTGGACTTGCCACCCTTAGCCCGCTGCATTTCTTCATAGACGAGTTGATCGAATTTGATCGTCATCACCTTCTTCGTCGAGCCGATTGACGAAGTGTCGCATTGAGTTGTTGCCATCTCAGAAGAGAAGATGGTTTTCTCCAGCAGAGTCGCCAATTTGTTTTCTATAAAGAAATTCTCTTTATTTGTTATGTTTCTGGGAAAATTAAAACTTTGGGAGTCCGATCTAGAAGACGATCGCTTTATCCCTTGGACTATGCGAAGAAGAAAAGCTCTCAAAATTTTGACAGTAGATATCAATGTATCTGTACCATGAATGAGAAAAAAAAGAACTCTATTTATAGAGTCAAAAATAATAACTGAAAAGATAACTACCTCACCACTGGTGCACTTGAAAAGTCACGCAGACTCTAAATACACGCAGGGTTAGTGAGTAGTTACTGGACGTGGCCCGTAACTGTTGGACACATGGCATCAGTGTATGGGTCGTGTGCAAGTTACTGGGCACGCGAGAGAGAGAGATCGGTGGCATGGCTGCCACGTACTCCAGTTGAAATGAAATCCACGCTGACTTGCTGAAGGCAAAAATCTACGCAGATTCGTTGACGCAGACTCGTTGAAGGCGAAATACACGCAAGCTTTGAAGAAGAATACTTCAGAATTCACGCAGGTTTTGAGAAGAATAACTCAAAAGTCACGCAATGTTTTGAGGAAGGAGAAGGTTCAGAATCCACGCAAACCGCCAGCTGTCTTGATTTGGCACGCTTCGTCTGACACAAAATCTCTGACATTGATTATATTGTCAGCCGCATTAAATGAAGATAAGACCCAAAGTCACACCAACTTGGTGAAGAGTGAGTCTTGCTAAGGAAGATTTCGAAAATCACGCAAAAGACGGCTGTGATCTCTCGAGTTCTGCGCATACGTGGCATACGAGGAGACATTTTTCGACTGTTGTGTTGTCAGTCATTATGATTCTGACATATAGCTGAGCTGTCTCTGCGTGACTTCTAAAGGAGATGGCCAGGCAAAACTTAGCGTATCTTTTGTGCTGTTTCTTGGATCACTCTGCGTGACTTGTTCTGATCAACTCAGCGTGACTTCATTTTTGAGGCCTACAGGGACGAGGGTTAGTAGTTATCGCTCCACACCTGCGAGTCCACACTAGGGGCGAGGGTGATTTCTGAAGCTAACCTGTGAGTCCACACTAGGGGCGAGGGTTAGTAGTTGATCAAACCTGTGAGTCCACACTAGGGGCGAGGGTTTGAGTATTGGATTTGATTATCCGTTGATATCTTGACATGAGTTTCTATCATCTTCGTCCAGTAGTTCATTTATGCGTAGTCAATACACAGATTCGTGTTTTATCACTGCTTAGTTTTACTTGTTTATTCTGGATTTTCTCGATGCATGATAAACTGTTAGAAAGGCATATATATTATGTATCTTGCTAGTCCTCTGAGGACCTGATGATCTATTCAGGTTTAGCTGAGTTTTGGGCCAGGAGCAGAGCGTTAGACCATGGTGCATTTACAGCTGAGGTTATCATTTGAGTTACATTCAGTTAGTTCATGTCTTTATTTTATTCTGTCTATTGGTAGTGGATTTGTGTCCACCGGACGTGATTTGAATTCTCGGAAACATTCAGTTTATATTATTCAGTTTTATTGGTACTCATTGATCTTAGTTGATTCATTATTATTCTGTGGATGAGATATATAGTTTGTCATATGATTCTAGACTCAGTGACTTGTGAGTTATAGGCAGCGTTCTACCGTCGACACTGCGACATAGGCTGGGCTTGGACACGCTTCGTATCCGTAAAACAGGTGCGGGTCATGACAAATTTTTTTGGTGGCCCATGCAGGTCTACGTTAATCATTCGATTACGTCACTGTACCATCGTAAGCCTGCAAATAGGATTAGACTCATAGGATCTCATCCACGTGTCTTGACTCCTTGTTGATCTCTATCCTTGATTATTCATTAAATCTTCAACTTGTATCCTGCTTGAAAGTCTTCAACGGCTAAAGTATTTTCTTTTGTTACAGTTAAGATGGACTTTCAAGACAGGAACAAAGCTTTTCTGAACACTCTACCGACTGCAGGAGGCTTTTTTACGTACATGACCCCACAGACACAAGGAGGCCAGCTCACTCATATGGGCAATCTGCCACAGCCGCAGCACTCGAGATTTCGCAGAGACGACATTCTACCACCTCCGTAGTTTCCTCTGCAGACTCCACCCCCAGCACCCGTTCGTCCTCGCATGTACTGATGAAAAGATCCATTTTCTAAACCGATATTTAGTATTTATGTTGAATAATGCAACTTAGCTTATGATCTTGCTATATTCTCCTTAGGGTCGATTTTATGGCATATTCGAAAGTGGTAAAGCATGTTATCATGGCAAGCATGTTACTCGAATTGAATAGGCAAGCAGGCAAGCAATCTCGTATTTGTTTTATGGCGCGACTTCTTACCAACATAGACGCACTCGCCCTTGCACCGACTCAAGGTGAATATTTTATATTTCTTTCCTATCATGTTATAAGTGCTCTCTATGTAGGATCTATGTGTGCAGGATGCATACGTGCCTGTACTTTCAACCCATCGTTCCTTAACTATATAAAGGTCATTGGCGTATCCGCGCCAGAATGGACTAAAGGTTTCTCTTTTCTTTTCTTTCTTTCTTTTCTTTCTTTTCTTTCTTTTTTTTCTTTCTTTATTTTCTTTCTCAAATTGGGTAGCCCGGCACCTCTCGTAGTGGGGTATTATCCTAGTTACGGAGACCTTCCATTGTATACCATCATTTGTAGCTTTTCACATCTTGCTAAGCGGACGCTAATCGTCTTATGGATGTGTGTCCCTCAAAGATTATATCCTTCCTAGGCCGAACGGTCCTGGTGCTCCGGTACAACCCATTCGAGGGAAACACCTATGCACGGAAGATTATCTTATCATTTTTTCAAGTCCATTCGACCATGCAACACACTATTATTCAAAAAACCAAACATAGTCTTGAGTCCGAGACTCAGACTTTATCATCTCGTATTTCTCCCATTAACTTTCTATGTTCTCACATTCTATACTTCGTTTCAATGTTCATTGGCATCATGCCTCAACTCAATGTTTGTCAACGGAACGATCCGAAGGTCCTGAACACTTTTTGAGGCATCATGTCACATCTAACAGTTCCGTCACTTTTATGCCATAAATGTTCTCTTCGTAACAAAGCCATCTTCTAGTATTCTCGTGCACGTAGGCACACTTTGACACAATTATTCTTATTTTTTCGAGTCATACATGCGATGCACGCCTCGATACCTGAATTCCATGTTCTTAGCCTTAATGTTCAATATTCGTGGCTTGTACGCTAGGGCGCTCGCCTTTATAATCTTTCAATGTGCTAGACTTTCTAATTCGTGTGCGAAGGCATAGAATGGCTCGTGCACAAACGCACTCGTCGAATGCAGTTATCCCATGTTCTTGTGGCTTGTGTACCGAGGCGCTCGTCTTTGCGATATTTAATGTTCCATAGCGACTCGTGCATTTGATGCACATTTCATTTTAATTTTTCTAACTAGTGTTCGACACACACTATAATTTATCTTCCGATCAGACCATGCTCGTGGCGTCGATAGGTTAACTTAGCATATAATGATACATTCTTACTTAGGCATGAAGGAGTAAAAAGAAGAGTCAATCCTCCCACCTTAAGACGATACCTTGTTATTTGCCGAGCCGATGCGGCTCAATTTTATTACTTTATTGTACGGCCAAATCTTCTATCTTAGCCATTCGAGCACTTCTTGTTTCATTGAACTACTCGATCGATTCTGGCCTACCGTGCCTAAGTCCCAGCCCGTTGCGAGGCGGTGATTTAGTTTTGCGGACCCGTTGCGAATGAGGCAAAATGTCGACCTCTAATATTTCAGCATAAATGGATTGCCTGCACTTGAAACCAACTAAAATTAATAATAGCATTGATTCGGACTTGCACTTTGGGTCGATTCGATTTCTTAGAATCTTTGAGCCGACTCAACGCACTTATCTTTCGGGGCAATGCAGTGCTTCGTATCGATTCAAGTCGATGCATTCTTTGGGACAATGCAACTCTTCGCATCGACTTAGTTCGATGCATTGTTTGGGACAACGTAACTCTCGTATCGATTCGAATCGATACATTTCATTCGGTCAACATGACTCTTTGAGTCAACATGTCAGTATAATGCATCGTGCGGAGCGGGACATTACACCCTCTACAAGCTCCTTCCGATCCAACATGGATCACCAAAACTCACTTGAAAAAAGAAAATTTTGATTGCGGACTCCGAAGAACAAGAGAAGCCACAAAATTATTCGAATCAATCTCTCCTTCACAATAGTCCTTAATCCTCTCTCTCTCTCTCAAATATTGTAAAGCACTCTTATTTTTTAGATGAGTTTCAACTAGCATGCATCACCCTTTTATAAGCCCTTGATAATCTATACATGGAAGGTCAATATATATGGAAACTTCCAATATACATCAATCATATTTTTATTGGAAGAAAGTTGGCCGAAGTTGCTAAGTTGCCACAATGTTGGAATTAGCCTAAGTCATAGGCGTCGCCCGCATGAATGCTTGATAAAGCATGCACGGTCTCGTCGTCCAAGGCTTGGCATAGCTTTCGTATGTCCCGTGGTTTAAGTCGTATTGCACGGCTTGTGGCTTAAGTCTAGGCACCCAAAGAGCTTAGTTGTTCAAGTCGACCACGTGCATAGCATGTTCCCTCGATGCAAAACTTGGCGTAGCCTTTGCTCGTCAAGTCGTTGTCCGAATAAGTTAGGTAAGAGTTTTGCTGGGCTAGCGAAGTCATAGCAAGCACTATCCCATGTTGTCTGCTGTTGTCAAGTTATATAGTGTCACGAGAACAAGGCTCGTCATATAAAGTATGCACTACCAGAATAGGTCATATTAGCGACGCCAGAAAATGTCGCTAAACTGACAAAAAGCGTTGCTAATCGTATTTACCGACGTTTTCCTGTGGTCGCGGAAAGCCATGTCGCTGAAAGGCAAAACGTCAGTAATCATCGCCATTACCGAAGCTTACCGACGCTAAGTAAACGTCGCTAATCACCGACGTTCACCGACACCGCGTCAAAAAAATGGCGACATCTCTCTGATGTCGGTCAACGTCGGTAAATTTAGCGACGTATGCTACTTTTTACCGACGTCTACCGACTCTGTAGCAGAGGGAAAATAGGTCGGTAAACGTCGGTAAACGTTGCTATACCTGGTAATTTAGCGTCGTTTACTGACGTTTAGCAACGCAGATAGAATTCGGTAAACGTCGATAAACGTCGCTAAAATACAAAAAAAATAAAATAATAAAATACAGAATTTCCACATAATCACATTTTCTTCCTGCAGTTTAATAAATAACAATAAATACACAGAAGCACATTTTCATCCTGGGTTCGTCGACCCCTTCGGTGGAACACTCAACACCGGTACATCACAATATACATATGTATCAACACAAACAAGAGTAAAAGTCTAAAAGAGTAAAATATCCAAAGTCAGTAATCGTCGATCCAAAGTATACAACCAATATCCACATGAATCCATAACCAATAATAAAAGTCTACACAAACAAATAATCCACAACCAATACTAAAATAAGATAAACAAACACTAAAAAAATAGCCTAACTCGGACTACTTTGGATCTGGAGGAGGGGCACCGCCGCGCCTCAAGGATAGGAACATCTCGTACTCCTTCTGTGAAATCGTCACCGATGAAGACGGTAGTGACGTCGGTAGAGTCGGAGGTAGTGACGCCGGCAGAGTCGACGACGATGAAGGCGCACCAGGAGGACAATAACGCTCCAACGCTGCTAGTCGCTCGTGGTAGGAATGTATGGTAGATAACAGCCTCGTACTACTATCAACCATCGAATCTTGCATCAACGTGAGCCTCTTGCCCATGGACAGCTGTGATGCCTGCAGATCTGTCACGCTGTGCTATGTCGACGCTTTAAGATCAGCGACGCCCCGCTTTGTCCTCTCAGTCACATCCCTGAGCTCCATAATGCTGCGGTCGAGCGTATCTAATCATGCTATGAGCGCAGCATCGTTCGTCTGGTGCTGCTCCTGGATCTATCGTAGCAGCTCGTCATGGACAGACTCCACAATCTGCTGGACTCGAAAAGACTCCTGGGAGGGCTGTGGGCCATGCACACTAGCATGGAAGGCCACCAGCGGCGGTCACCCATAGCTCGTCCTCCGACGGAGCTGGAGCGGGCTGCGAGAAAGTACCGGCCTCTCCCGCAGCATGTGCACTAGCAGCCGCCCACTCCTTAAGCCGTTCAAACTCGGCCTAAAAAGCATGGATACTCTATAACTTCTAATGTCTAATGTACTTATTATTACTAACTACATGAATATCTATTTACATGCATATTTACTAAGTTATATCAAAACTAATACGAAGTATTAAAATTAATAAATAGAATTATAATACTTACGTAGGCCTGCTCCGCCCTCTCGTCAATAAGCTTTTTGCCCTTCCGATGTGTGGCCAGGAAGACAATCACCATATTGGCGTCATCACCCCTCCTTACCTTTAATTAAACATATCACCTTTTACTAATTTATCAGAGTTGTATTAAAATAATATATCTGAAATTAAAAAACATACCAAACGATGGAAATGTTTCGTCATCGAAATCGACCCACCGCACCACTTTGACCCTTGCTTCCTAGCCGCCTGGGCCTTCTCAGACTTTTTATTGTACCTTGGCTCATCGAATCGAGCCTTCATCGCAGCCTACTGCTCAGGGGTGATCCAACCTTGGATCGGCTTTTTGGCACGATCATGACTCTTCTGATCATTAATAGCGTCGCGGATCAGCTTAGCAGCGACGGCAGGAAACATTCCCTCGATCATCTCGGCCCGGTACGGTGGATAGAAAAACATATCCTAGAAGAGTGCAAACCAAATATTTATCAGTTATATATAATATGTAAAAGTTATATGATTCATGTTAAAAGAAAATATATTTTAACCTTGAAGTGCGCAAACCAGTAGGCCTTCGTCTCGTCCGGAGCATCAGAGTAGTTTATCCAAGGACCACCATAATTAGTCCTCAATAAGTGGCCTAGGCGTCTCTGTATCGACGGGAGAGATATCTATACAGACATATTATATTCATGAGAAAAGTTCATTTATGATAAACACAGGCAACAAATGATAAACCAAAATACTTACTTTGTACCGTTGGCCCAGATCTCCGTCCTCGTCTCCTCCGAAGGTGCGCATGCATCATCTACCTGATACTGGTCGGTCGTCGGTTCAGTCTCCTCCATCTGCTCATTTGTCTCCTTCGTCGTATCAGCAGGAGGAACGCTAGACGATGGAGCAGTCTCAAGCCTGGAACTACTCGTCCCAGGAGATATGCCATGTAGTGTCGTGGCAGGCGGAGGTACTGTCCGATACACAGGAGTACTGGGCGATGAGGATCCAGAGCTGGTACCAGTAGGAGGTACCGAAGGAGTACCCTATCCTCTACCAGTAGTATCCCGTGCCCCATGTCGGGACATGCGGAACGATCCGTGACGACCTGTCATACCTGATAACAACATATGATGAGATACAACAAATAATAGTACATTAGAAATATGAAAGTACAACAATGACAAGATAATAACCAAGACAACATATGATGATACATTTTACAAGAAACATCTTAGTCCAGATAGTATAATTTACAAGAAACATCTAAGTTCAGATAGTACATTCTACAAGAAACATCTAAGTCCAGATAGTACATTCTAAAAGAAACATCTAAAAAATGAAAGTATATATATCTCTCAATCATCTTCATAATATTCATCTTGTTCGTCTTCCTCGACCTCATCTTCCTCTTCCTCCTCCTCCTCCTCCTCATATTCAGTTTCATCTTCGCCTTCCTTTTCGGATAATTCTACATCTTCTACATTAGTCGTGTAATGAGTAACTTCCATGGAGTCTACATCAACAATATTGGTTACAAGAGGTAGCTCATCCTCCTGATAAGTTTTTTCGTCAACATCAAAAGTATCTCTAGCTTTAGTCTTGCATACTGCCCACCAGTCAGACTTCGTTGCTCCCCGTCTCGGATAAGCTGTAAAGTACACAAGCTGAGCCTGAGTTGATAGGACAAATGGTTCATAGCCTTGATATCTACACTTGTAGTTTATATCCACAAGACCATGCTTGTCAATTTTCCAACCTTGATTTTCAATCGGATCGAACCATTCACACTTGAATAACACGACCTTTGCTGGTTCTCTGCCATAATTATATGTCAACTCCACAATCTCTCGCAAGACACCAAAGAAATCATTTCCTGGATCGACGTCTTTGTAGTTCGAAGATTTGATACACAAATAACTGTTTTTTGTAGAATCAAGATCCAGGAAGCTGTCTCTGATAGGAGCATTTGTCGACTTGAACCTAAATCCATGACACAGTAACTTGGCCATATTTTAACAAAAGTAATTGGTCCCTTGGTAAGAGTTCTAATTAATTCAATCTCTGGTAAAATTAGACGATCGACCTGAATACCAAAGAAGAGATAGTAAGTTTTTTTATTGCGCAGTTGTATTAGAAGAGGCTAATAATTACCGAGTTGCTTACATATTCGCTCAACCAAGAAGAAAAATGACGTCTCATTTCTTGTTCTAATGCTTCGTCTGTTAGGTAGGGTCTAACCGACCTCAACTCATCATTATGTGTGCTGAAAAACAACGAAGCAACTACCGATTAGTATAATAATATTAGCTTATACTATTACATTGAGATGACGTAAACTCATTATTAATTAATTATCCCTCTAGCTTCTCCACTTCATCCTCGTTATAATTGAGTAATATATACAACTGAGCAGCCCTTAGCTCTTCGTCATTCAAATATCTCTTCTTCATTTTTTTCGAAGGCTTTTCGGAAGCATTGAATACTTTCAGTATTCCATCATTAGATTCTTGATATGATCCGTCGTCGTTTCTCGGAGCCCTCGTTCTATTCATAGCAACATGAGGTTTAAAATACGTCGAGCAGAAGTTTATAATCTTCTCGAGAATATAGGCTTCACAAATAGAACCCTCGATCCAAGCCTTGTTTTTTTACCTTCCTCTTTAGGTGGTTCAAATGCCGCTCAAATGGGTACATCCACTGATAACCGACGGGCCCACCAATACGTGCCTCGTATGAAAGATGAATTGGCAAATGCTCCATGGAGTCAAAGAATCCAGGAGAAAATACCTTCTCGAGCTTGTACAGTGTTACCGCAATATCGTTCTCCTGCTTTTCTAAACGATTGACGAGCAACTTAGTAGAACAAAGATCTCTGAAGAATATGCTAAGCTCGGTCAATGGATCCCAAACAACCTGGGGTAAGAATTCCTGAAATACAATCGGAATTAACCTCTCCATGAATACATGACAATCATGGCTCTTCATACCTGTCAGTTTGTTCTCCTTGAGGTCGACGCATCTTCTCAAGTTTAAAACATACCCGTCTGGAAATTTTAGACCTTGAATCTACCTACAAAGTTTGACTTTATCCTCTTTCTCCAGTAAAAAAATTGCCTTAGGCTGCTTCAACTTTCCATTCCCCTCATCTATCAAATGCAATGCAGAACGTCTACATATTTCTTCCAAGTCCAATCTAGCCTTTTGATTGTCTTTCGTCTTCCCCTTTACGTCCATTACAGTATTAATTATGTTGTCAAACACATTCTTCTCGATATGCATGACATCAAGGTTATGTCTAATCAGATTGGTGCTCAAATATGGCAGATCCCAGAATATACTCCTCTTCGTCCAGTTATGAGTGCGACCAAATCCGTCACACTTGTAGCCCATAGCAGGCTCTTCAATAGCCCTTGGTAAATCTTTTATCTCTTTCCATATCGTGTATCCGGGCCACCTTGGCGGAGGATTAGCCTTCTCCACAATGCCAGCACGAAAAGCATTCATGTTCCTCCGGTACGGATGATCCTTCGACAGGAATTGTCGATGACAATCGAAGAAGCACGATTTGCCTCCATGTTTCAAACGGAAAGCCTTAGTACGGTCCATGCAATACGGACATGAAAGATGCCAATGCGTGCTCCATCTAGATAACATACCATAGGCCAAAAAGTCGTTGATGGTACACATAAGTGCTGCCCGTATCTGAAAATTTTATTTTCTAGATACATCGTACGTGTTGGAACCTACTTCCCACAGCTGATTCAACTCATCAATCAATTGCTGTAAATATACATCGATGTTCCTTTTCGGATTGTTCGGACCTGGAAAAATAACGGTAAGAAACATATACAGAGTCTTCATGCACATCCAAGGCGATAGATTGTACGGAGTGACGATCACAGGCCAACACGAAAACTGGGATCCCGAAAGTCCGAATAGGGTAAAACCGTCGGAGCAGAGACCCAATCTGACATTACGCGGATCAGAAGCAAAATCTGGATACTCTCGATCAAAGTGCTTCCATGCTTCTCCATCAGATGGGTGATCCAATACTTCTTCGGTCTGTTCTCGCTTATGCTAACTCATGTTTTCTATAGTTTCCTTCACCATAAATAACCGCTGCAACCGTGGAGTCAACGACAAGTAGTGCATCGAATCGGTAGGCTTCTTTTCATCGACAGACTTTCCTCTACCACTGCCCTTGTAGCGATCAGCACCATAAAATCTGTAGGCGTCTTCATCCTTGTCGTCTTTATAGTATAACATGCACTGTCACTCCCCGTTCCCAGAATGCGTATTTTTATACATGTGCAATTCATGTATATTTATTTAGTATTTATCATGTATTATCCTGTATTTAAATTTCTTTAATTTTATGTTAATTAATTATCTGCTCATTAATTTTTATGTTAATTTAATTTCCTGCAATTTTATTTCTGTATTTTATTTCCTGCTTTTTACCTCTCTGCTTTGCTTTCGGGTTGCCTTGGTTGGATCCGTATGAACCCGACCCAATAACCCCACCTACCAGCAGTAGCAGCAGGCAAGTGCAATCTTGCTTCTTGCTTGAAGAACTATTTTTATGGTTCATTTCTCTTCCTCTCATGATCCTGAGAGAGTTTAGTACTTAGTATTTTGGATTTCGTTGGCTTGTTTCTCCCAGATCTAAGTTTTTGTGTTCTCGGTTGACCATGGGTTTTGATCTCCCAACTTGGCGTGTATTCTCGGCTGACCATGGGTTCTGAACCATGGGAACTTCATTTCTGGCTTGGGACGAAGGTTCCTGAGTCACGCACACGTCTTTACGTGTTAGCGTGTATTTTGAGTCACGCTCACGTTATTACGTGTCTGCGTGTATTTTCAGTCACGCTCACGTTCTTACGTGTCAGCGTATATTTTGAGTCACGCTCATGTTCTTACGTATCAGCATGAATTTTGAGTCACGCTCACGTTCTTACGTGTCAGCGTGTATTTTTAGTCACGCTCACGTTCTTACGTTCGTGCGTGTATTTTCAGTCACGCTCATGTCTTGACGAGCGTGCGTGAATTTTCAGTCACGCACACATCTTTGCATGAGTGCGTGAATTTTCAGTCACGCACACATCTTTGCATGAGTGCATGGATTTTCAGTCACGCACACGTCTTTACGTGTTTGCGTGAATTTTTAGTCACGCACACGTCCTTGCATGTCAGCGTGAATTTTGAGTTACGCACCATCTTTGCATGCGTGCGTGAATTTCTTACCACTTTTCACACTTACTTTTCACGCCCATTTTCCACGCTCACTTTTCACGCTCACGCTGTGCGTGCGTGAATTTCCCTTGCGTGAGTTACTTTTCACGCTCACTCCTACTAGACTTGGCGTGACTTGTTGGCCTTAGCCTAGACTCGTTGGCGTGACTTTTGGCCTTAGCATAGACTTGTTGGCGTGACTTCCTGGCCTGGGTGTTTTATTTGCTCTATAACTTATTCATTTAAATGATGGCATGATAATTCTTCTATTATATCCTTACGCCTTTTTGCATAAACTTGATAAAATCATGATATGTTAATATTGTTAATACAGATTGTTATGTGGAATGTGCCTTGTGTCTTGATTGGTTTATGGATACCCAGTATGACTAGAACTTAACTCTGAGGAGTTATAGGCTCGATCCCATGTAATACTAATTGACTTTCATGTCTTGTCACCATTGATAATGATTGTGACATTGACTAATAATTGATCATGCGTTCCTAATTGGAACTAAGAGACTGGCTAGTCGTCTTATTGAATTGAATGAATGAGATACGTTCATGTAATGAACTATTGCAATCGATTAGTCGATCCCGAATATTGGCATACAGGCACATGCAGGTTTCAAATTATTTATTTATTTATTTAGTTATTTATTTATCTTACAAAAACAGCATGTGTACTTTATGGTCAAGGCATGATTACTCCGTGGTTAGACTTGATTGTTGCATTACGCTATGTAAGACCTACAACATAGCCGCACGGGTATCGTTGTAGAGTTGCGCATATCGTACCCCGTACAAAAGTACTCATTTGAATGACCATGATCCACGACATGGGATTTTACTCAACGTAGAGACTATTAAGTTAAATAAAATAATAATTGCATGGAGAGAATGGATTTTCAAGTTCTTACATGGCAGCCCCCTTGGGACTAGTAGTGCCCGACGGGCCGGCTGGTTCTCACAAATACTGTAAATCTGTCACACGGGCAGGGAACGGTATCTGCTTATATTATTAAATTGTACATGCTATATTAACGGCGGGCATCCCGCTGGGACTCGTCTAATTACATGATTGGCGCAATTGATTGATTGGATAGACTAGCCTTGCTCGCACATAGTAAGAACTAAGGAATCCCTATTTGCATAATTCTAGGATAACTTGGGACTCACAATAGCGAGCCGAAGGAATTGATTGGCCGTTCAAGATGATTGTTTGTGTACTATACCTACTCTGTTGCCTAACTGAGATGATCAGAATGTCAGGACATGACGGGCCAACTTCTGTCCTTGTTTGGTTGGGAGGTTGGTTCGAAGTGTCGTGATGTTATGTGAATCCTAGTGGAAAGCAGAGATCTATTATTATATTCTCTTACTTACTGGTTTAATCCTTCATATCGTGCTCTCTTGTGGTACTTGCTATTAGAGGTCTAACCTCTCTGGTTTTGCATGGCCAGATTTAGAGCCGGTCCCCGAGGATCCAGCTTACTTCTACCTCCAAGATGGTCAATACTAGAGGAATGATCGCAAGAGGACTCGAGTGGGTTCCTTGCTCCACCGCTCGTTTTGTTATTTACTTCATACTTAGCCGTTTGGCACCGACATGTTAGTCAGATTGTCTTGCACTTACTTTTGCATAATTGTAACTAAAGTCAGACTGCAGCTGTTAACAATTGTGTATATGTTACTATACCTTCTGGCTATGTTTTGTAAAGCCAGATCTCAAGAACATTTTGACTAAGCGTTTGGGACGCCTTACTGCTTTATCTTACATGTTCTCTATTTTCTGTTTCTTGTTTGAATGATTGAGACAATAGATGTTAAGTGACCATAGTAAGACTTTCATGTAGTATGCACCCCCTCGTCTGGTTAGACAGCATTGATCGTATTATACGGTATTCATCTACCCGTAATACGTAACTGGCTGAGTCATTCCCCTGCTCTCCAGTATTCTGGTTCTGGGGCGTGACATGCACCCGTTGCGACATGTATCGATTTTTTTATATCCCATCCAGAGCGATCTCACCATCCTTTTAGACCGGTAAAAGTCTTTAGGCAACTTAGCACCCTCAGGCAATATTTCTATAATCAACTTCATAAGTTGGTTGTAGCAATCTTGCGACATATTAAAATCGGACTTGATGCTCAACAATCTTGTAACCACCTCCAACGGTGAATGATCCTCACAACCAGGATATAATGGAGTCCTTGCATTCTCTAGCAACTCCATAAACTTTGCAACATCGGTGTTCGGTGCCTCCTCAGGTGCATCATGATTGTCCGGATCAAAACTAGGTCCCGTCGCATCAAAAACCATGTTAACCAATCCATCGTCGTAAGCAGCGTGGTTGTAGACATCCACATAAGGCTCATACTCCGAGCTAAGGACACAAGTTCTCCGTGTGCACTCCACTGATAGTAATTCGACGTGAAACCCTTCGAGTATAAATGATACGTGACTTTCACTTCTGAATGATATTTTAAGTTGCGACATCTCACACACGGACACTTAATTTTAGTACTGTCCATGTACTGAGGGAACGCCTTGGCAAACTACAGGAACTATTGTACACCCTCTATGAATTCATCCCGCACACCGCACATGTCATCAAGATGACGGTTGTATATCCACGAACGATTTCGCAGATAGTAATTCAGCTCCATATCCATTTGAGGATAATTTTGTAAGATAGACACAAGCACATCGTTGAAAGACTTGTAAAAGTAATATGCGTATTAATCATGACATATCCTAAAAATTGAAATAGATACTAAAAAGACAGTAGGTAGACAAGTATGTACATCATGGTTCCCCCTCTATATATCATTTTCTTAACTTCTCTATACTCTAACGGTTACTCCTTGCTCTTAGACACATCCACAAACCCTTTGACACCTACTTAAATATACACAATGGTTCACCCTCTCCCATCTCAAGCCTAACCCTGTCCCTAGTGTACTGCTACATACTAGTCTAAACTCTCCCTCCTCTCTAAATACCTGGTACTAGTTAACCCTCCCCCTTTCTTCCACTAGCACACATATACATATACATGATGTATACAACCACACCATAGTTTCCAGGTTTTTTTAAACCCACTTTCCAGTTGGTACTAACCTCAATAGAATAAACACTCTCACAGCTCAAAATACTAACACATGCTTGCGCCTTACTCATATGACACTCCCTTTCAAACACAAACACACACCTAAATGTTCCCTTACACATGTTGCCATGTTACCTGTAAAAATAAGAAATCCTTATTGTCTAAAATAAGACACAAGTCCCTGCTACCAAATGCTACTGCTATATTCCAACAACAAACCTTGCTGCCTCCAACCAAATCAAGCCAAGCCAATGCAATGTAAGGTGAAATACATATGTGTATTTTCGTATTAATTTGGATTTAGATGACCATGATTGGGCTGGGCTAATAAGAATTTTCATATCCTAATTATGTTTTTCTTGGCCTATTTATGAAGGATAAGGGAATGTCATCTATGTGTTTTCATTGAGAAGATTCAAGGAGATAGCCTACCAATTCTATAAAGAGAACCATACTGTAGAACTCACACTTTAAGACAATAGATGAAGGAAGACTTGTATGGAGGATCGTCTACTTTATTCATGGAGTTGTCATAGGGTGTTGAGCGATCTCATTTTACTCTTTTCTTCTTCTTCTTCTTGGGATTTTTGAGTGTTGGATCTTGAGACAAATGATCCAACAAATATTATAATTCATCTTGTATTAATCAATTAATATATACTGGAACTTTTTCTGGTGACAAAGTCACCATAAAATACCATTTTCTTTTTGTCTTGATTCTTGCATAGTAGTTTGTTATTTTTCAAGTAGGTGTTGCTATCATTTTTTGCAATGCAGCGATCCTTAAAATCTCCGACCATTGGGGATATTGGTAAACTAATATACCTAGATTACCCAAAAGTACACTTGCGAACTAGGATAAAATAATTAGTTGTGTACTAAACGTCTCTAAGTGTATGATATGTTGCAAGGTGAAACAATGTATCAAACACTATATCGAAACCCAAACCCAATATGCAAATCCAAATTAATAAGAAAATACACAAGTGTAAGTAGGGGATTAAGTGTACAGAGGTGAAATACATATATGTGCATGCTTGGAGGTGTCCACGTGTCCAACAAATGGACACAAAGTGTCCAAAACCACACGAACACAATGCATCAGTGAACACAGGGTCGTACTGTGTCTCCGTGTCAATTTTGGACACGAAAAATACCTCAATTAGGGTTAGGGTTTACCTTTAGAGGAGCTCGCGGTGGTAGAGGAGGAGGAGGAGGACAAGTTCAGTGGTAGAGGAGGAGGAGCTCGCGGTGGAGGAGGAGAAGGGGCTCACGGTGGAGGAGGAGGAGGGGCGTCGACCGGAGGCGGAGGAAAGGGGTTTGAGCAACGCCGGAGGGAAGGGGGTCGGGCTGTCGTCGAGGTCGGGGGAAGAGGAGCGGGAACGAAATATTTGGTGAGAGGGAGAAATGAAAAATCGAACCGAGGAACCCTATTAGCAGCAATTAGCGACGTCTGTAAATACGTCGCAAAGCATCGATGTATTTCTAATATTCTGCGACGCCACAAGCTTTGCGACGTTAAACGTCGCTGAACTAATAAAACTGGCAACGTTTTTTGACATATCAATGACATTGGTTTTTATTACACTAAAGGTAGTCATAATATGTCGATGTTTGTCGCTATCAGCGATGTATTGTGACGTTTACTGTTGGCGTCGCTAATTCTAGAAATATTAGCGATGTTTTACATTGGCGTCGCTAATTTCGTCGCTGATATGACTTATTTTGGTAGAGATGTGACGAACGATAGTGTCGCCTAGAGAACAAGTCATTCTAAGGCACGAGCCACGGTTGGTTTAGTGAAAAGCATGGCATGGACAAAGGGCGCACACGAGATCGGTCCCACTACTTGGGAGTCTCGATAAGGAAGCACATGAGATTGGTCATGCTACTTGGGAGTCTCGATAAGAAAGGTCACGAGATCGGTTCCGCTACTTGGGAGTCTCGATAAGGAAGCACACGAGATCGGTCCCGCTACTTGGGAGTCTCGATAAGGAAGTCCCCATGACTGGTTATCGCCGAGATCGGTCCCGCTACTTGGGAGTCTCGATAGAAAGTTGAAAAGCATGGTCATGGTTAAGGAAGGACTTGATAGATCGAGTTGAGTCTTGTATGGTCATTGGACAACTTGCGCGCAAGGTGAATTCCTCAAATGATCCCGGGGTGCCGAGTTCGTATCGGCCTAGGAGAAATTCTAGATATTATACGGCCTTCATCGACGGTACGACTCAATTGAAGTGAACCGTTACAATATAGGCTACGAGTCATTCGGTGGGAGCTCATACCTCGCATGCGGATGGTCATCGTGTGCAAAGATCCAGGATAGCTTGACATTGCTAGTGACCACTCATATAGATGTGTCGGCATAAGACCGACTATCCGCATATATGCCTTTGGATTGCGTCAAGTACTAGCAAGTTACGTGTTGGGTTAACAAGGTATACTTATAGCAAGCGCTAACCTTGAATCGGCACAGATTTGGTATGAACGGTTGCAACACCATTCTGGAGCCTAAGATTTGGCTATAGCAAGGACACATGCTTCGGCATGAATGTGGCATCGTCGTCGAGTCATCTCGAGTTAAGTCAAGAAGGGTCGTAAGGCAAGTTGGTTAAGTCTGGTTGATCCTTGGGAGGCACGGCCTCGATCTTAAGGCACGATTAAGTCTATTGGCACGACCAGCACGAGTCGTCCCCTTGACGTCATTGGCACGAGAATGGTCTAGAGGTACACAAAATAGGTGAAAGTCTTGGCATGGCCGAGTTTGTATAAGTTTTTACTTGGTAAGGCATTGCCTCAAATATGTATTGAAGCCAAGAATAGAGATGACCTTGTCGTTGCGTTGCCAAGTATAGGCCAAGACGTCTTTTTTCTAAAATTCATCCTAAGGCAAGACTAGAAAGACAATAAAAAATGGATTAAGCTGCACAAAGTAAATGAACGTGTCAGTTTTGTATGGGTGGACGAGGAGCTCACTCCACCAGTACAGTTGAGTACTGACACCGACACAGTTTTTATGTACAGGCACAGGTATAAGTCGATGGCGTAAAGCTCGCTTGGATGTGTCAAGGCATGGAGTTCCTTGGCATTTCGAGGCATGCGGCCTCATGGAGTTAGGACTTATATGGGACATAATGTATGACATCGCCATTACGCAGAATCTGTCACTCGTCGCCTTGAAGCTTGCATCGAGAATGAGAGAGAGCAAAGTGACTTGTAATATGAGAGAAAAGTGAGCTTGGGAGACTTGTAATTTGGCCTCGTGCCCACCTTGTAATCTTTGTTCAATATCAATAAAAGAATATTTTGCATGACTTGTGTTTTGCTTCAAATTTTTGCTGCTAACTATTTAATGTTTCTACTTGGGACTTCTGTGCGACGACCCTCGTCGCTTAGTCTATAATCGGCCGTTATGGACCTTCCTTACGTGAGTGTAATCTAGGCTCACGCACCATCATGCCTTAGCGAGGACGATCGCTCCTACGGGAGCAGGGCATGAAAAAATGGTATCAGAGTACGGCTTTACATCCTTGGACTTTCGATTAAATTCTTTAACTCTGTTGCTTCCGCAAGTTGATATTGTTGGTGCGCTCTCTCTCAAATATCCCACGGAATGACCATACAATAAGTCTATGTAATTTGCAAAATATAGGAGAACAGTTTTTGACAAGAAACGAAAAGATGGTTCGCGTAAGCACGATTGGCTACGTCGGGCTGGGCATATACACCAAAAGTTGTGTCGACCTTAGAAAAGTCATATATGGGATTGAAAATGTGTCGAGCAAGAATAAGTTGAACTCAATTGATTAAAGTGAGATGACTATCGATAGCGGTGCTATCGAGCAACGATAACGTCGGTGCGATATAGATGAGCGTGCTTGGAATTCGAGAAATGGCTCGAACGAAAAATTTAAAAAAGTCGATTTTGATTCGAATGATAGTTTGAGGATTTATCGAATGACTTCATCCCGGAGAGGTGTATACGATAGCTTCAGGGATGTCAATCAATTGAGGATGCGGGGTGCCAATGAGTCTATCAGCGAGCGTCGCACGTACGCAAAGCCTAGATTGATTATTGTTGATTAAGTTGTTATAGTCTTGAGATTTGATAAGTTGACTCGAACAAAAGTTAGAAATGATGAGCACGGGATTGAGATTCCGTAAGTATGAAATATGGAAATGATAGAGTAGGCAAATCAAATCCAGGAAAAGTTAAGGTGTAGAGAACGGATGACTTGATAAAGGAAATCGATAGGTGGATCGTATAGAAATAGTTAGCACGATGGAAAGATAGCATGCATGAAAAAGTTGAATTTTGAAGTTACGCAAATGACTCTAAGGATTGGATTGAATGTTGCTCGATGATTTGAGTTAGCAAAGAAATGATACGAATTGAGGGAATACGTTGGTCGATGACATAAGATAGACAAATAAAAATACATAATTTTGGGTTTGAACAAATTGATGATGTAAATGATTCGAGGGATAATGATCGAAATTAACTTTGTATTTTGAGAAGATTATCCAGCTGGACGATAGCATCAGTCGCACGACTCGAAATTTGTTGCGAAGGTCGTTAGGTTACGCATGTCATCGATGGTATTGAGGCGTATCAAAGATCGATATACGATAACTCGGGGGTATTCTGACTCGAAGAATGACGATTGTACAAGTGTTATCGTTCTGATGGATGCTATACTTAGGATTTTGATTGAAATAGATGTTTGGATGAAAACAAAATTGTCTTGATGGTTACGCCGATAACCATATGTCGACGTCCTTGTCTTGCGCGAGCGCAACTCCAGCCTCGCCCATGCGTCATGTCGGGGACGATCTTTCTGGATGAGCGCGGACATGGTGATTCATGTCGCAGGAACGATCGAACTCGAGAAATTAAGATATGGCAAATTGGATTGCTTCGACTTATGGTTTGAGACGAAGGTGGATTCGAGGATTGATCGGACTTGTGATTGATGATTGAGTAAACTTGAGGACTGAGGACATCCAATCTGCGTATCGAGAATGAATTGGTCTAGACTCAAAATAAGAGTTACGCTCTGATGAGAACAATTATTCTGCGGGAGCGTTGCATGGTGATTTCATACCGGCCTTGGATAATCGGACTCGTGTGAGATTGGGGCATGACATAATTTTAAAGTTAGACAACCTCGTGATCGATTACGTGAATTGGGATAAATGAATTAAGGAATATAAAAGAAAAATTATGGTTTAGCGACAGGTCGTGTCGTAGCGTGCTTGACTTGTGAGGAATAGATAGACGAATTATATCGAAATTGTTCGAAGAGATAGACTATGCGAGTTACCTATTGGATGAACGATATTGATATGTCAAGGAAATGGTTGAACATGACTCGATGTAGGATGGCTTTGCTGAATGACTCGGACCCCTTGGACTAAGTATTGCAAGTACGAATATGAGATATATATGCTCGATGTTTAGAAATCTGAGTGATGCGAGCTTGGGTAGAAAATTCCATACTATCAACTTTGGTTTGACCCTGGGATTGGGGTCAGTATTGGCATTATTGTTGGAGAACTATGATTCCAATCCTGATATTGACTTTAGCCTTGAGAAATGGCCTAGCGGGTTAGGCGAGACGTCCATGTTGCAAGAGTTTGCACTGGAATGATTGATCTTGAGGATTGGTATGGATAGATAAAACGATTCTAGAGTATAAAAATACCCACTCACGAGACTCGGCTGACATGCATATATTTCAGGGACACCTGAATATGTGCACGATACGACTCGAATGAGAATGACGAATTCTCTATCACGCGGCTTGGCTGAGATGCATGTATTTTGGGGACGCTTGGGATATGTGCATGATCCAACCAAGTGATACGTTAAATTCAAGTTAGACTTAAGGAATGGAAAAGTGTCGAGGATTTTGAAATCATGTTAAAGGAAAGATTGATAGTAGTGCAAGCGTGGCTCGGATTGAAGAAACGCACAGGCCTAGTGTGTGCGAGAGTTATGGAATGTTGAGTAAAGTTATAAGTCGATGAGTAAGTACTCAGTTAGTTTCGAGGATAAAACTTTTTCTGAGTGGTGTACGATGTAGTGTCCCGTCCCGCTTAGTCAATCGGAGGAATCAAAATGCCGACGGCGTTCGAACTTAGCCTTGCAACGGTTGCTCGAAGACTCGCTCTGTCGAGACGACTCGCTCAGGTGGGGTAGTTTCGGTGAACTTGCCTCATCTTAGCCTTCACATAATAAATTGTATGTTTTTAACTTGCACAAGTTAGGCTAAATAATAAAAGAGATGCATCTACATAGCTAAGAAAATAATTACGACGGGTCGGAATGTGTTAGAACATGGAAAAAGGTCCCACAATCTGCTTAGAAGTCTGCTCAACGTGCTTTCAAAATGACGCTCGGTCCTTCATCATGTGGCTTGGGAGAAAAAAGTTGGCCTAAGTTACTAAGTTGCCACAACGCCAGAATTAGCCTAAGTCATAAGCGTCGCCCGCATGAATGCTTGATAAAGCATGCACGATCCCATCGTCCAAGACTTGGCGTAGCCGTCGCCTGTCCCGTGGTTTAAGTCATATTGTATAGCTTGTGGTTTAAGTCTAGGCACCCAAAGAGCTTGGTTGTTCAAGTCGACCACGTGCATAACATGTTCCCTCGATGCGAAGCTTGGCGTAGACTTTGCTCGTCAAGTCGTTGCCCGAATAAGTTAGGCAAGAGTTTTGCTGGGCTAGCCAAGTTATAGCAAGCACTATCCCCTGTTGTCTGCATTTGTCAAGTCACATAGTCCTAGGAGAACAAGGCTCGACATATAAAGTATGTGACTTGAGCGATAGTGTCGTCTAGAGAACAAGTCAGTCTAAGGTACAAGCCACTGTTGGTTTAGTGAAAAGCATGCCACGGACAAAGGGAGCACACAAGATCGGTCCCGCTACTTGGGAGTCTCGATAAGGAAGCACACGAGATCGATCTCGCTACTTGGGAGTCTTGATAAGGAAGGTCACGCGATCGGTCCCGCTACTTGGGAGTTTTGATAAGGAAGGTCACGAGATCGGTCTCGCTAATTAGGAGTCTCGGTAAGGAAGGTCGCGAGATCGTCCCGCTATTTGGGAGTCTCGATAAGGAAGGTCACGAGATTGGTCCCACTACTTGGGAGTCTCGATAAGGAAGGACACGAGATCGGTCCCGCTACTTCAGAGTCTCGATAAGGAAGGTCACGAGATCGGTCCCGCTACTTGGGAGTCTCGATAAGGAAGTCCACGCGACTGGTTGTCACCGAGATTGGTTTTGCTACTTGGGAGTCTCGATAGAAAGTTGGAAAGCATGGTCATGGTTAAGGAAGGACTTGATAGATCGAGTTGAGTCTTGCATGGTCATTGGACAACTTGCGCGCAAGGTTAATTCCTCCAACGATCCCAGGGCGTCATGTTCGTGTCGGCCTAGGAGTAATTACAGATATTGTACGGCCTTTATCAACGGTATGACTCGATTGAAGTGAACCGTTACAATATAGGCTACGGGTCATTCGGTGGGAGCTCGTACCTCGCACGTGGATGGTCACCATATACAAAGATCCAGGATAGCTTGACGTTGCTAGTGACCACTCATATAGATGTGTCGGCAAAAGAGCGGCTATCCGCGTGTATGTCTTTGGATTGCGTCAAGTACTAGCAAGTTACGTGTTGGGTTAACAAGGTATACTTATAGCAAGCGCTAATCTTGAATCGGCACGGGTTTGGTGTGCACAGTTTCAACACCATTCTAGAGCATAAGATTTGGCTATAGCAGGGACACGTGCTTCGGCATGAATGTGGCGTCGTCGTCGAGTCGTCTCGAGTTAAGTCAAGAAGGGTCGTAAGGGAAGTTGGTTAAGTCTGGTTTATCCTTGGGAGGCACGGCCTCGATCTTAAGGCACGATTAAGTCTATTGGCACGACTAGCATGAGTCGTCCCCTTGACGTCATTGGCACGAGAATGGTCTAGAGGCACCCAGAACAAGTGAAAGTCTTGGCACGATTGAGTTTGCATAAGTTTTTACTTGGTGAGGCATTGCCTCGAATATGTATTGAAGCCAAGAATATAGTATAGCATGACCTTGTCGTTGCATTGCCAAGTATAGGCCAAGACGTCTTTGTCCTAAAATTGATCCTAAGACAAGACTAGAAAGACAATAAAAAAGGGATTAAGCTGTACAAAGTAAATGAACGTGTCGGTTTTGTATGGATAGGCGGGGAGCTCACTCCACCAGTACAGTTGAGTGCTGACACCCACACAGTTTTTATATGCGGGCACAGGTAGAAGACGATGGCACTGAGCTCGCTTGGATGCGTCGAGGCATGGAGTTCCTTGGCGTTCGAGACGTGTAGCTGCATGGAGTCAGGACTTATACGGGACATATGTTGGCACAGTTTATTTTGATAGCATTAACAGATCTTCGTAGTCTAGTTTTCTCTGTATTTCAGATATATATTCTTTCAAAAGCTCTACTACATAAGTTCTGTTTATTCAAGACGAGTCATCGAAGCCTTATGGAAATTCCTAAAACTTGAAGATTGAAGAAAAGACCAGCGATCCTTAAAGACGGCTCTCAACAAATTCAAGATGTCGAGTTTGTACAAGGTCTAGGTCTTTCTTTAAACACCTAAGGTTGGATGATAAAACGTAAAGCTCTTCTATTTTTTCAGTCAAAAATAAATGTCTAAAAGAACGACATACCGACGGTATACCGCTGTATACCGATGGTATATCGTTTCTGAGCCACAAAATGTTCTGTGACGAACTTCGACATACCGACGGCATACAACAGTATACCGACGGTATACCATTTTGTTAGCCACAAAATGTTCTGTGACAAACATCGGTATACCGACGGCATACCGCTGCATACCGACGGTATACCGATTTATCTGATTTGATTTTTGAATGGACAAATACTAGCATTAAATGCTCCCCAACGGTATAATTATTACCGTTACTGTTCTAAGTGGTATACCGACGGCATGCCGGTCCATACCGACGGTATGCTGTCTGGGTTATATTCAGGAGCATTAAATGCTACCTACTCTTGGTTTTCTATATAAATAGATTCCTTCTCTCTCTTGAAGGTAATCCACTTAATCCATAAATTTCTCAACAACCAAAAGCTCCACCATTACTACTCTACCCAAGCTTTTAATTGTCATCCAATCTAAAAGTGCTAGAGTATTCAAGAGTTTTACTTTTCGATCTTCAAGTGTTAGAAGATCAACAGTTCTCTTCCTTTCCTTTTTGAAGTTGACGAGCCTTCGTCAGAAAACTCGTGTGTAAGAAGTTGGCGAGTTCTTCGGATCCAAACTCGTGTTGAAGTTGACGAGTTCTTTGGATCCAAACTCGTGTGTACTATTTACTCAATAGGGATTTAAGCCGGAGAGAATTCTGGGACTGGATTGCCTCTAGGAAGGAGACCAGGATACATCGCGTATTTGATTTTTTCACTCTCTCTTATTTTATTTCAGTAATATAGGTTACTTGTGTTTAGTTTTATTTTATTTTCCTATTCACCCCCCCTCTAGGGTTCTATAATTGGTATCAGAGCTTTGTTCTCTTGGTTTAGATTTACACCCTTAGAGTGATCCATGGCCACTAACCCTAGTATCAACACATTCCACAATGAGGGACATTCCACAAATAGACTACCTCTATTTGATGGAACCAACTATAACTATTGGAAGATTAGGATGAGCATTTATCTGAAGTCCATAGATTTTGATTTATGAGATTGTGTGATAAATGGTCTTCCTACTCCTTCCGGAGTTATTGAGGATGTTGTATGTGACACCCTTAGGGATAAACTTACTGAGAATGTCAAAAAGCTTGCTAGTCGAGATGCTAAAGCTATGAACGCTTTACTGTGCTCTTGATAGCAGTAAATTCAATAGGATCTCTACCTACAAGACTTCAAATAAAATTTGGAAGTTGCTAGAAGTCACTCACGAGGGAACATCACAAGTAAAAGAATCAAAGATTAGTAGACTCACACCAGAATATGAATCTTTTAAGATGAAACAAGATGAGTCTATTACTTGCATGTTTACTCGTTTCGGTGATATCATTAACCCTCTTTCTTCTCTTGGTAAGGAATATCCTGCTCATGAAAAGATCAAGAAAATTCTCAAAGGACTGACTAAAGGATGGAGTCCTAAAGCTATCGCCATCATTGAAGGAAACGACTTGACGACTATGAACCTTGAGACCCTCATGGAGAAGCTTATGACTCATGAACTTGACATGAAAGATCAAGAGGAATCATCCATGCAAGAGAAGGAGAAGAAGAAGGCTAAAGAAAAGGATAAGTCTCTGGCTCTCAAAGTTACAAAATCCTACTAAAAGGATAGCTCCGACGATAACGAATCGGATGATGATAAAAAGATAGCTCTCACAGCAAAGCACTTCCAAAAGTTCCTCAAGTTCAACAAAGCCAACCGCTTTAGACGGGACAACGATGAAGACCCTGTTTGCTACCAATGCAAGAGAACCAGTCACATCAAGAGAGATTGCCCTATGACAAGAAAAGACTCCAGTAAGTACGAGAAGCCTAACAAAGGAAGCTCTTCCTCCAGAAAATACGCCAACACCAGCACCTGGTGTGAAAGTGATGCTAGCGATTCAGACAACGGCAAAGAATGCAAACATAATACAAATGTTTGTCTCATGGCAACTGATGAGGTACTCGATGATCTCTCCTTGAATACTCTCACTTATGATGACTTGGAAAATGCTATTCTTGAACTACACGAGGAACACAAAGGTGTTAGAAACAAGTACAAGAAATATCTAAAAGAGGTTGATGTACTCAAACTTGAAGTAGAAAGACTCTTCAACATCATTATTGATGTAAAAGAGAAATCTCCTACCTCCAACACGAATGAGATAGAGTCTTTGCGACTCAAGTTACAAGAATCTCAAGTTATCATTGAGAAAAAGGATGATGAGATTCAATCCCTCAGAAGGGCTTATGATTTTGCTATGCATACAGTTCAAGCTGCAAATAGAAGAGAATATGATACTTCTACTAAGTATAATGATCTTCTTGTGCTTGGTAAGAAACTAGTTGATAAGAACACTACTCGCACATATGCTCCAAGACACGCCTACACTCATCACAATACTAGTCATAATTCTTACATGAACAAGAAAACTACACACAAGTCCTATCCTAACACAAGGAAAGGATCCTTTGTTAAGAAGAACACCTCACATCATGCCTTCTATTATCATTATCATAACACTCAAGATAGAACTCCTTGCACTAAAGCTTCACATGTGCATAACACTCACACATTTTCTTCTAAATCTTCCATAATGTGCAACTATTGTGGCTTACTTGGACATACTTCCAATTATTGTCTAACTAGGAAACAAGTTGATATGAAAGTTTATAAATGGATTCCTAAGACTAACAATCAATGACCCAAACAATCATGGGTACAAAAATATTCATCTTCAACTTATGTCGTAGGTGAAGAATCCTTCTCATGTTAGAAGCAAAGTAGATCCTCGATAGCGGTTGCTCACGGCACATGACCGGTGATGCTTCACTTTTTACAACGCTATCGATGAAGAAAGAAGGACACATATCCTTTGGTAACAATCTAAAAGGCCACATCATAGGAAATGGTAGTATCGGTTCCCCTCCTTATCCATGTATTAAGAATGTTTGTCTTGTTACAAATCTCAAACACAATCTTCTCAGTATCAGTCATCTTACGGATAATGGTCATGATATTAAGTTTGTTAAACTCAAATATTTCATTACCGATATCTCTAGTGGATCTATAGTGTATGAAGGCGTTAGAGAAAACAATATCTATGTTCTCCATCTTGTTGAAGGTACTAACAATGACAGGTGCTTAGTCGCAAAGAACGATGAGAGTTGGCTTTGGCACATAAGGCTCGGATACGCCAATATAGATACCATCTCCCGTCTTGCAACCAAGAATCTTGTACGATGACTTCCAAGCATCTCCTTCAAAAAGGATATGGTATGCGAAGAATGTGAGAAAAGTAAGTTGATCAAGTCATCTTTCAAATCCATCAACTCTGTGAGTACCACTAGACAACTTCAACTCATTCATATGGATTTATTTGGTCCTAGTAGAGTAGCTAGTCTTGGAGGCAAACTTATGCTTTTGTTTTGGTTGATGATTTTTTAGATTTACTTGGGTCATTTTTCTTGCTAGTAAAAGTGATACTTTTCGCGAATTTGTTGCATTTTGTAAATGTGTTCAAAATGAGAAAGACATTTCTATTAACAAGATTAGAAGTGATTATGGAGGAGAATTTGACAATGCCAATTTTAAAAGATTTTGTGAAAAGAATAGTTTTGGTCATGATTTTGCATGCCCATGAACTCCTCAACAAAATAGTGTTGTGGAGAGAAAGAATAGAACCCTTGGCGATATGGCCCGGGTTATGTTAAACCAATATAAGCTCTTCCAATACTTTTGGGCGGAAGCCGTAAACATGGCATGTCATGTTATAAATAGGGTCTTGATTTGACCTATTTCAAAAAGGACTCCTTATGAGCTTTGGTTTGACAAAATTTTCTCTATTGAGTATTTTAAAGTTTTCGGATGCAAATGTTTTATTTTGAATACCAAGGACAACCTAGGCAAATTTGAAGTAAAAACCTATGAAGGTATTTTTCTTGGCTACTCAATACATAGTAAAGGTTTTCGTATCTTTAATAAAAGAAGTCTCGTTGTCGAAGAGTCAATTAATGTCTCTTTTGATGAACTTAACTCTTCTACATCCTCCTCATCCGATGATATTGATGACATATCGTTTGGTTTGGAGAACTCTTCTATTGGAGATCCTCGTCCTTCTTCATCTAACAATGAAATTGTGATCCATCCAACAAAAGATTCTCTACCACTCGAGCCTCCTCAAGAGGATCTTCCAAAAGAATGTAGATTTGTCTCCAATCATTGTAAGAAGCTTATCATTGGTGATCCTTCATTTCGTGTCACTACTAGATCCTCAACTCGTGATCTTTTTGCTAACGTGGCTTTTATTTCTCGAATAGAGCCTAAAAATATTAATGATGCTTTTCATAATAAATTTTGGATGATAGCGATGCAAGAAGAGCTAAATCAATTTGAGCGAAACTAGGTTTGAAAACTTATCCCTAAACCTAACAACCATCCTATTATTGTAACTAAATGGGTGTTTCATAATAAACTTAATGAAGATGGGTTAGTGGCTCGTAACAAAGCCCGATTGGTTGTTCAAGGCTATAACCAAGATGAAGGCATTGACTACGATGAAACCTATGCTCCAGTTGCTCATCTTGAATCCATTCATATGCTATGTACTTTTGCTTGCTTTAATGATTTCAAACTGTTTCAAATGGATGTTAAAAGTGCTTTTCTTAACGGCATTATTAAAGAGGAAGTTTTGTTAAGCAACCTCCTGGCTTTGAAGATTTTTAATTTCCTCATCACGTCTTCAAACTACACAAAGCCCTTTATGGCCTCAAACAAGCTCCTCGTGCTTGGTATGAGCGCCTTAGTTCCTTCCTTATTTCTTACAATTTTTCTAAGGACAAAGTCGACACCACACTTTTTATCAAATCCCTTAATGGCCCTCTTTTATTGGTACAAATTTATGTCGATGACATTATCTTTCGTTCTACTAATAATGCACTTTGTGTAGAATTTACTAAAGTAATGCAGGATGAATTTGAAATGAGCATGATGGGCGAACTATCATTCTTTTTGGGCTTGCAAATCAAACAAGGGCCCAAAGGAACCTTCATCAATCAAGCCAAATATACAAAGGATCTCCTCAAACGCTTCGAGCTTGACTAATCCAAATCAATAAGGACTCCTATAGCAACAACGACAAAACTTGATAATAATGAAGATGGTACATCGGTCGACATTTGTAAGTATCGAGGTATGATCGGTAGCTTACTCTATCTAACTGCCAGCCGACCTGATATCATGTTTAGTGTATGTCTTTGTGCATGATACCAAGCAAATCTAAAGGAGTCGCACTTATGTGCTGTTAAGCGTATTTTTTAATATCTCAAAGGCACGATTAATATGGAACTTTGGTATCCGAAATCTTCATCCTTTAAGTTTCACGGCTTGTCGGATGCAGATTTTTCCGAATGTAAAATTGATCAAAAAAGTACTAGCGGCACATATCAATTCCTTTGAATATTTTTGATATCGTAGTTTAGTAAGAAACAAAACTCTGTTGCTCTTTCAACCACTGAGGCCGAGTATATAGCGACCGGATGCTGTTGTGTACAAATTTTTTGGATGTCACAAACACTGGTAGACTATGTTATTTTTTCTACTTGTACTTCTATTAAATGTGATAATACTAGCTCGATAAATCTCATAAAAAAATCCGATTTGTCACTCTCACACGAAGCACATTGAGATTAGACACTATTTTCTTCGTGACCATCAACAAAAGGGGGATATCCGCCTTGATTTCATTGACACTACTTATCAATTGGCCGACATTTTTACCAAACCACTCCCGGAGGATCGTTTCATATTTCTATGCCAAGAATTAGGCATCATTCATTTTGACTCTTAGCTCCCCTCCAACGGCACACCGTCGGCATACGGCGGCATACCGACGGTAGACCGATTATTGTTCAGAATTATGTTTTGTACACAAAATTGATATACCGTCGACATATACCGGTATACCGACAGCATGCCGTCTGACGCGGGCACTGACTGTCAAATCTGCCTCGGGCCCCACCATATCTTCTACTCTCTTTTTCACCCTATCTCATTAACTCTCCAATAAATTACATCTTATCCCTCTTAACTTCCCATCCCATCCTAACCCTTCCACTCCTTTCATTAATTACTTTCATCATCACCTTTTCAAACTCCCTCCTATTTACTCCCTTCATCAATTAACTTATATTTTCAAAACTTTCCAACCCTTTCTAATTCCCCTTCTTCTTTTATAAACTCAACCATCTTCTTCTTCATCCTCTTCATTCCTCATCACTTCTCCATCATACTTCTCCATCAACCTCATGGCCACTCACAAACGTCCTCGCTTCTCCTCCACCGCTGCGAATCCGTTCACTCCTGTGCCTCTTTCTCATGGCTATGATCCAAAAAAATTCACCTCTGCCCTAGCTGCCGACGCTTGGTTCCAATATTTTGCCAACCACAACGTCTTCAAGGGCAAGGCCATCAACTGAAATCTTTTTTCTGGCCATCTCTCCCTCTTTGAGTCGGCCGGCCTCTTATCACTTCTGCGGCGTCAGGTACCCGTCTACCCGGCAGCGGCGTGCCTATTCTACTGCAATCTTATTCCCGATCTCCAAAACAAAGCCATTGAAACTATGGTAAATGACCGCCACTTTTGCCTGACTGCTCGGGATATTGTCGAGATTCTCGAAGTCCCTAATAAAGGAGATGCTCTGCCAACCTTGGCCGGTCTCTATCCTTCTGCTGAAGTCTCCTTTGATGAGTTCTGTGCCATCATTTGCAAGGGACCCAATCCTTCGGCCATTCCGGCCCTTTTCAAGCAGTTGGAGCCCTTCTACTACGAGCTCCATCGGATTATCTGCCACACCATCTACCCCAAGGTTGGCAACTATGATGCGATCACCAATGACGTACTCGTATGCATATACTACTTGTACTCCAAGAAGACTTGGTCCTTTTCCAAGATGCTTCTCAATGCTTTCTTCTCTGTCCTGTCCGCCGAAAAGCAATTCCTCAATTATGGCGCCTTCATCACTCTTATCTTTGAGGCGAAGAACGTGGATCTCTCCCTCTGCCAGTCGAACGATGTTCCCTCATTCCTTGCTGTTTCCTGTTCTACCCTTGGTGCATCAGCGTCTCGTGCGTCTTCCTCCCATGACCCACCGGCTGATTCTTCTGCTGTGCCATCTTCTGTGCCTCCTTCATTCGGGGGTTTTATGTCGCTGACCCAGCAGTATTTTGACATACACATGGCTCAGGCGGAGGAGCAGATGAGGGCCAACACTCGGGGCCTTGGAAATCTTATCCAGAGCCGCTTCCATGACCAGGCTTATTTCATCCAGCGGACTCTCCATGATCGAAATGCCTATCTAGATCTCAACCTTCAGGATCCACAATACGAAGGCTCCCGCTTCTCTGACCCCAATGCCTACGAATTCATGTACACGGACGGCGTGGATCCCTTTGGTGCATTTTACGGTGCTCAGGGTGGAGAGGACGATGATCCGGTGGATGAGTAGTTGCGGGCTCCTGTTGATGGTGATAGAATAAATTGGTATCATTTTGTATGTGTCCTTTGAGGTCCTTCGGGGACTAGTAGTTTATTTTTATGTTGTGTGTGGTCCTACGGGGACTGTTTCTAATGTTTTGCTATGTCTCGCTCACTCTCGTGAAGGAGAGTTTTATCTGTTCTTTTTATGTAGTCTCAAGCATGTACCCTATATCCATATCTAATATATGTATGGTTTTTGTCCACCACATTGCTTTCATTTTTTATCGCTGTAATTTTTTTTACTCAATTCCTATCTTTGATTAAGTGACAAAGGAGGAGAAAACATATTGAGGGGGAGTTGTCTTCCTACGGGGTTCCCTGAAGATACTATCTCTCTGTTTTGTCAATTATCAAAATGGAGGAGATTGTTGGCACAGTTTATTTTGATAACATTAACAGTATCTTCGTAGTCTAGTTTTCTCTGTATTTCAGATATATATTCTTTCAAAAGCTCTACTACATAAGTTCTGTTCATTCAAGCTGAGTCAATTCCTAAAAGAAGATTGAAGAAAAGACCAGCGATCCTTAAAGACGGCTCTCAACAAATTGAAGATGTTGAGTCTGTACAAGGTCTAGGTCTTTCAGTAAACACCTAAGGTTGGATGACAAAACGTAAAGCTCTATTTTTTCAGTCAAAATCAATGTCTAAAAGAACGGCATACCGACGGTACACCGCTGTAAACCGACGGTATACCGTTTCTGAGCCACAAAAATGTTCTGTGACAAACATCGGTGTACCGACGGTATACATCGGCGTACCGACGGTATACAACGGTATACCGACGGTATACCGTTTTATGAGCCATAAAATATTCTGTGACGAACTTTGGCATACCGACGGCATACAACAGTATACCGACGGTATACCGTTTTGTTAGCCACGAAATATTCTATGACGAACATCGGTATACCGACGGCATACCGCTGCATACCGACGGTATACCGGTTTATCTGATTTGATTTTTGAGTGGACAAATACTAGCATTAAATGCTAGCATTAAATGCTAGTAGTAAATGCTCCCCAACGGATACAATTATTACCATTACAGTTCCAAGCGGTATACCGACGGCATGTCGGTCCATATCGACGGTATGCCGTCTGGGTTATATTTAGTAGCATTAAAGGCTACCTACTCTTGGTTTTATATATAAATGGATTCCTTCTCTCTCTTGAAGGTCATCCACTTAAGCCATAAATTTTTCAACAACCAAGAGCTCCACCATTACTACTCTACCCAAGCTTTTAATTGTCATCCAATCCAAAAGTGCTAGAGTATTCAAGAGTTGTACTTTTCGATCTTCAAGTGTTAGAAGATCAATAGTTCTCTTCCTTTCCTTTTTGAAGTTGGCGAGCCTTCGTAAGAAAACTCGTGTGTAAGAAGTTGGCGAGTTCTTCGGATCCAAACTCGTGTTGAAATTGGCGAGTTCTTCGGATCCAAACTCGTGTGTACTATTTACTTAATAGTGGATTTAAGCCGGAGAGAGTTTCGGGACTTGATTGCTTCTAGGGAGGAGACCAGGATACATCACGTGTTTGATTTTCTCACTCTCTCTTATTTTATTTCAGTGATATAGGTTACTTGTGTTTAGTTTTATTTTATTTCCCTATTCACCCCCCTCTAGGGTTCTACAACATAATGTATGGACATTATCATTTTGCAGAATCTGCCACTCGTCGCCTTGAAGCTTGGATCGAGAATAAGAGAGAGCAGAGTGACTTGTAATATGAGAGAAAAGTGAGCTAGAGAGACTTGTAATTTGGCCTCATGCCTACCTTTTAATCTTTGTTCAATATCAATAAAAGAGTATTTAGCATGATTTGTGTTTTGCTTCAAATTTCTGCTGCTAACTATTCAATATTTTTGCTTGGGACTTCTGTGTGATGACCCCCGTCGCTTAGCCTGTAATCGACCATTATGGACCTGTTTTGCATGAGTGCAATCTAGGCTCACGTGACATCATGCCTTAGCGAGGACGATCGCTCCTACGGGAGCGGCGCGTGACACATCGCCTCCATGTGTCGAAACCGTCGCTGTAGTGTTCTCACTTTGCTTTTCATTGTCGCCCTTCTTCTCTCTCTTCCAAGCGAAATAGTTCCGCTTAATGTGGCCTTTCTTGCCACAATGGTAACAGTCTAAGTCTCGTACTGACCCTTGGACTTGTCCCTGCTCTTGTCTCTGCCACCACCTGGACCCCTGCTTTTGCCCCTTCCGCGGCTCTCTGAAACAAGCGCCTCTGAGTGATGGGATGTGGATGAAGTGCCCTGAGAACGTCTTCGTATCTCTCCATTCAGTACCCCAATCTTTTTTGCGTACAAAGACAGCTTCTTCCACAACGTCTTCGTATGGTCAATATTAGAAATGTGGTTGTACACATTCTCGTTAATGAACTGCCGCATGTACCTACACACCTGTATATGCTCGAAGTTCCAGTCCTCATCGGATTTGTCATTGGGCTTCTCGGACACAAATACTGGATGATGCAGCTTCTTGACGAACAATAAATCCTTCATCTTGCTCTACCAATAATAGTAGTTGGTACCATTCAGGTTTACCATGCGCACCGGCTTCGTGTCCATCTCTACTTTCTGATTTGACTGTCAACTTCTGACACTGTCACGCCCCAGAACCAAAATACTGGAGAGCAGGAGACAGACACAGCCAGCTACGTACATTGAAGTGTAACCTAACTCGCAATACGGTCACGACTATCTAGATGCATAAGGGTTAACTCTCAATCTCAAGCAAGCAAATAAATGTACAAGATGTTAGATCATCAGACATACAAAGTAAAATGTCCCAAATATTACATATTCAGATGATCATAAAGCTAGTCATACAAAATACGAGAATAGCAAGAGTTAAGTCATATATGATCAACCCTAGAATTTGTCAATCATGTTACAGCCCTTAGGCAAACAAGAATTATGTTTCAATACGAGCTAACACTTGTTCGACGGCTAAACATCCCAAAAGAATAATTTACAATAGAGTGTGAGAACAAAATAAGAAACCCACTCATTGCCAGGATTATGTCTGGTGTTCACCATCTGGCTGATAAGCAGGAAGATCCTCTGGTATCACTCCGAAATTTGGCCATTCAAAACCAGCTGGGTTAGACCCAAGAAGAAGCAAGTGCCACAAGGAAGGCTTCACTTAGTAACTAAAAACCAGCATATAATAAAAGAAGAACTGATAAAATAGTATAGTTAAATAACATAAAAGACTGAGTTAACATAAAACATAGCTTGCAGTAGGAGAAACAAGAGGTAGGATAATTCCCATGTTAATCACGAGACAAGCATTCAGGCACGGCCAATCAAATGCTACGACTTGATATCATTAGCTAACTAGGGTAATCACAGGCCTAGTTACTAGCAAGATGCAGTTGAGATGTTCCCGCAGTCACAAGCCCTGCAGCTATCCAGGTTATCCAGACGAGATGATTTATTAGAGTTACAAGGGTTATCAAGATTACTGGTGTACTTTCAGTACTTGTATTATCAAGAAGTGCCCCACATGACAGTGGGTTGGAAATGTGCCCTACTCGTCGGCATGCTATAAGTCTCTCAGGTGTGGCCGAAATAACGGGATCACCTGTAACTGGAAAAAATTTCTCTATATGAACTACTTGATCAATCTCGTCATTAACCTAGTCAGATTCATTGTGAATTCCTGACCGTGGTAACCAGGAATCCATGTCCTAGATATGATGCAAGACGAGACAGGTAGCTTGTACAGGCACAATCAAGAAAGTCAACCACGGTGTCAAGATAAGAGTTACTTAGCAAGTCAGGGTAGCTGTCGCAACAGCCTTTCAAGATTATACATGTCATGTCAAGTTACGTGTAATGTCAAGAGTACTTGTATGGAGTGCGCCTCGATGGGCCACTTATCGAGAGTTATCAAGACAGGTTCATATTATCATGTTCAAGTCAAGGTCAAGTTACTATCTCAAGACTATCAAGTGTCAAGTCGTGTCATCGCCATTTAGGCCAAGTATAGAAAACATGCAAAGAAGATCGAGAACATCCATGTGTGATTGAAACTATAAGTCACATATGAACTCTGATTAAAGTAAGATAGGAAGATTCTTGAAGCCAAGACAAAGGTACGTGAGGTGCAAGGTGCACGAACTAAAAGGTGCACGAGTTACAATATACGCGAGGTGTAAGGTGCGTAGACCAAAATGTGTGCGAGGTGAAAGGTGCGCAGACCAAAAGTTGTACGAGTTGCTAGGTGCACGGACCAAAAGGTGCGCCAGGTGCAAGGTGCACAGACCAAAAGGTACGCGAGGTGCACGAGGTGCAAGGTGCGCAGACCAAAAGGTACACGAGGTGGAAGGTGTGCGGACCAAAAGGTGCGTGCGGTACAAGGTGCGCGGACCAAAAGGTGCACGAGGTGCAAGGTACGCGGACCAAAAGGTGCACAATATGCAAGGTGTACAGACCAAAAGGTACGCGAGGTGCGCACGAGGTGCAAGGTGTGCGAGGTGTCATCCCTACCAGCAATCTTTTGGCCATGGTATTTTAAAACTTCCAATGTCCATAACTTGGGCCAAAGGACTCGAAATTGTACAAAATAAAGGTCTAGACTGAATGAAATTTAATTCTCTACAACATGAAATCATTAGTTTTTGAAAATAATAAGGTTTAAGAGATCAAAACCAAGAAAAACTAAAGAAACTTGTCACTCTTGTTTCCCGTTATACGTATTTTCAGTATACTTGTACGGATTCCCGACCCATATTTTGACTTATCTAGCATGGTTTGATCTTGGTTTAGCTTGGCTTAATTTTTTTGGTTTGGCTTGGATTGGCTCAAGATGGTTCATCATGTTGAACCCTCTATATAACCCCACCCCTTTCTCTCTCCTCCTTTACTTTCATTTTATTTCTTCATCTACTTTTCTTCTTCATTTATTTTCTCCCCAACCCTTAGGCAAGTGTAATCTTGCTTTATGAGAGATCTCATGTTTTATTGTTACAATATCTTCCTTATATAGTTTTATGACTCTTTAGTACTTGGTATTTTTGGTTTTGGTGGATAAAATTGTGTAAATCTAAGTTTACTCAAATCTTGGTTTTCTTAGGTTTTGATCTATCAAACTTCATTACTTTCAAGTTTTGATTGTTCCATGTCATAGAAAATTTTGTTCTGCCTAATTTAGACCTTTGAAAGTCCCAATTTCGAGTTGTTGTGAGGGATTTATGAACTTAGGAAGTTCATGGGTTCCATGAACTCATGCTCTCGGCATGGAGAAAAAGAACAGTGCTGGACGCATAGCTCTTTTTATGCGCCCACAGCAGTCTTTCCTTTAGGCGCATAGTCCTATATATACGCCCAAAGCACTCTGCTTTCTTCTGCTTGGGCGCATAGCTCTTGATATGTGCCCAAAGCTTTTCCCTCCTGCCTGGGCGCATAGTCTCTGATATGTGTCTGAGGCATTTTGTTTCCTTCTGCTTTGGCGCATGGCTCTTGGTATACGCCCACTTAGTCATGGAAGATAGTCTCCTTGCTTTCCTTCCAGTGCATCCTGTCCCTAAGCAGGTGGGCGCATGCACTCTTGGGTGCATGCCCTTCCATTTTACATGCACCCTGGGCGTATGCTTCTTTGGGCTCATGATGTCCCTGGCCCCCTTCCTTTTTCCATGATAGTTTATTTTACTTTCTTCATGCTTGACCCTATGGTCCTTAGTATAAGTTATGACCTTTGAGCATGATGGACATCTTCCATGATGGCCTTGTATAATATATTATCCGTGTTTCGTATGTACTTTGGGCTTTAAGTACGATCTTAGCATGACAGGTATACTCCTTGTAAACTCTTTCGGTGGCCCGTCGTGGTGCACCCTTGACCCGTAAATCCTTGGCATACAAGTACACTTAGTACGAGTATGGCATGATAAACATGAACACGACATGGCAATATGGCTTAGCATAATAACTCTGATAGTGGCCCGTTGAGGCGCACTCTTGGTCCCTTGACATGATAACTCTATCAGTGGCACGTCGTGATGCACTCTTGACAAGTAAGAAGTAAAGATGACATGTACAAGCTTGATAGTGGCCCATGGTGGCACACTCATGACAAGTAATCTTGACAAGTAACAAGTAACTCTCATCTTGACACCGTGGGTAATTTTTTTTGTTTGTGTCTGTACAAACTATATGTCCCGTCTTGCATCATATCTAGGACATAAATTTTTGATTTCTACGGTCAGGGATTCATACTGAATCTGACTAAGTTAATGACTAGTTTGATCATGTAGATCATAAAAAGAATTCCTAGTCACAGGCAATCCCGTTATCTGGGCGCCTCAAGTGGACTTGTAGCCTGCCGACGAGTAGGGCACATTTCCAGCACACGATCATGTGTTGCACCACAAAGTCACATAATCAACTCTCTCAACCTGCGGAAGGATAACTGGATAGTCTGCAGGGCTTGTGACTGCTGGAACATCTCATTGCATCATGTAGTAACTAGGCTTGTGATAACCCTAGTTAGTTAAAGTATCAAGCTATACCTATTGCTTGGCCATAATTGATGGATGGAGTTCAGTCTAGTCTTATCTAGACAATGCCAGTCTATGATTACTTTAGTGCATTTACTGTTTATGCTTTACTCTTGTCGATTAATGATTGGAGACTAAGCCATGTTCAGGTAAAGGGTTACAACTCCGGTCCTTTTTTGATTTATGGGTTGTAACTTTGTTACCGAAATAGTTTTTCAGTTATCTTATCGTTTATCACCGTATTTTTTCTAACTCATTTTTTTATTATTATTTATGTATCATGTGCTAATGTGTTGGTTTTAGTTCTTAAGTGAAGCCTTCCTTGTGGCACTTGCTTTTCTGGGTTCTGACCCCGCTGGTTTTGTATGGCCAGATTTTGGAGTTGCACCCAAGGATCTACCAGTCTTTCAGCCAGATAGTGAACACCAGGCGTAACCCTGGCAACGAGTGGATTTCTTCTTTTGCTCCCCCGCTCTCTTATAAATTATTCTTTTGAGACATTTAGCCACCGAGCAAGTGTTAGCTTGTGTTAAAACTTTCTTTTGTATACCTAAGGGCTGTAACATGATTGACAAATCCTAGGGTTGATCATGTATGACTTAAACTCTTGCTAGTCTTCGTATTTTGTATGACTAGCTTCATGATAATCTGAATATGTAATATTTGGGACGCCTTACCATGAATGTCTGATGATCTAATATCTTGTAACAATTACTTGCTAGCTTGAGATTGAGACACTAGGCTTATTCTTGACCATAAGAGACTGTTGGCTTGTTGTTAAACCTACATGCATCTATACAGCCGTGATCGTATACCGAGGTGGGTTACACTTTAATGTAGGTAGCTGGCTGTGTCTGTCCCCTGCTCTCTAGTATTCTGGTTCTGGGGCGTGACACGGTTTAAGTGGTGGCCCATGTAGGTCTTGTAAATCAAGATGTGTAAGAATTTCACTGAATAGATGTCTCAATCAGCACTCGCCCTTGATCTCTACTCGTGTCTTCTAATCTTTCTAAAATCTTGACCTGATCACATACTTATATCCTCGATCTATCTTGGTCCTTCCTTATTGTTACTCATGTCATTTCTTCAGTGGTATTGCTCCTGGTCCTACTGATAAGTAAGGTGGAGCACCTCCAGTGAACCAGTAGCAACCTGGGGACCAAGCCCAGCACTCTGGAACAGCTTTTCTAGTCATATATTCTGGAAACCCAGAGCCCCCGGTTCAGCCAGTCCAGCCTGCATAGCCTGATAATAGAACCCTGGTAGGACTCATTAGGGAATTGCTTGCATCACAAGATCGTCGGGGCAATACCCTACATGGGAGCACATTACCATAGATTTTGTAACTGGGTTATCTAAATCCCCAACTGGGAAAGATGCTATCTGGGTTATAGTTGACAGACTCACCAAGGTTGCTCATTTTCTCCCTTTCAGGATTGGTCAGTCGACGGATCAGTTAGCAGAGATGTACCTCAGGCAGATAGTCAGGTTCCATGGAGTACCAGTCAGTATTATATCGGACAGAGATTCAAGATATACATTGCACTTTTGGCGGAGTCTTCAAGAGAGCTTGGGGACTCCTCTCAAGTTTAGTACAGCTTATCATCCGCAGACAGATGGTCAGTCAGAACGCACGATCCAGACTATTAAAGATATGTTGCGGTCTTGTACGCTTGACTTCGGTGGTTCGTGGGAAGATTACCTACATCTAGTAGAGTTCTCCTATAATAATAGTTTTCAGGCCAGTATCCAGATGGCATCCTTTGAGGCATTGTATGGCAGAAAGTGCAGATCTTCGTTAGCATGGGATGATATAGGCAAGAGGCAGATGCTTGGTCCAGAGATGGTTACACAGACTATCGAGGTGGTCAGGCTAGTCAGAGATCACCTTCGAGTTGCACAAGATCGCCAGCATCATTGGGACGATTCTCATCGGTGTCCCCTTGAATTTTCTATCGGCGACCACGTATTCCTTAGGATCTCGTCTACCCGTGGCGTAATTCGATTCGGCGTACGAAAAAAGCTTAGTCCTAGGTATATAGGGCCGTTCGACATTCTTGAGCGAGTAGGTGATGTGTCATATCGTCTCGCTCTTCTGTCGTCATTACGTGAGGTACATGACGTGTTCCATGTATCCCAATTACGACAGTATATCCCGGATCCGAGCCATATCCTTGATCATTCGGAATTGGTTGTTCGTACCAACCTTTCGTATTAGAAAAAGGCCCGTATCCATATTGGACCGAAGAGAGAAGGTACTCAAGAACAAGATTATTAATTTAGTCCGCGTTGCTTGGGGTCATTACTCTTTGGGTGAGTCAACGTGGGAGCGTAAGGATGATATCCGATCGCGATATCCACACGTGTTTGACTCATAAGGTATAATGTCTTCCTTATGCCTTATGCTTTTAATTCCTTGCTTGTACAAATGATTGCTTGATTGACTGCTAGTCGTAGATTGCTTGTGATTATTATAGCTTGCCCCGACATCTCTAGCCTCTTGATTAAATTTCGAGGATGGAATTCTTTTAAAGTGGGTAGAGTTGTCACTCTCATTTCCTATTATACGTATTTTCAGTATACGTGTACGGATTCCCGACCCGTATTTTGACTTATCTAGCATGGTTTGGTCTTTGTTTAGCTTGGTTTGGATTATTTTGGTTTGGTTTGGGTCAAGATGGTTCATCATGTTGAACCCTCTATATAAGCCAACCCCTTTCTTTCTTCTCATTTACTTTTATTTTATTTCTTCATCTACTTTTCTTCTTCATTTATTTTCTTTCCAACCCTTAGGCAAGTGTAATCTTGCTTCATGAGAGATCTCATGTTTTATTGTTCCAATGTCTTCTTTACATAGTTTTATGACTCTTTAGTACTTGGTATTTTTGGTTTTGGTGGATAAAATCTTGTAGATCTAAGTTTACTCAAATCTTAATTTTCTTGGGTTTTGATCTATCAAACTTCATCATTTTCAAGTTTTGATTGTTCCATGTTGCAGAGAATTTCGTTCTACCCAATTTAGACCTTTGAAAGTCCTGATTTCGAGTTATTTTGAGGGATTTATGAACTTGGGAAGTTCATGGGTTCCATGAACTCATGCTCTCGGCATGGAGAAAAAGAACAATGTTGGGTGCATAGCTCTTTTTATGCACCCACAGTAGTCTTTCCTTTGGGCGTATAGCCCTATATATGCGCCCAAAGCACCCTACTTCTTTCCCTTTGGGCACATAGCCCTATATATGTGCCTAAAGCACCATGCTTTCTTCTGCTTGGACGCATAGATCTTGATATGTGTAACGCCCCAGTCCCAAAATACGTAGGACTAGGAACGTAGACATGCCAGCCGTATAATAAATATACGTAAGCTGTAAAATGCAGTAGAACCATAACTAATCTCATCCACACAAAATAAATGAATAAAAGATATCATATAAAGATAATGAATTGTCTTGGTACAATATGTTTGGCGGAGACAAATCCACTACCAACAAGTAAAGGAAAAATACATGAGAAAAGAAATAAGTTTTTGGTGAGCGAAGCGAAGACGATCCAAGCGCAATCATCCTCGAAGAGATAGCGATGATTACGGCTAGAGCTAGAACACCTGCGAAAGACAAGAGCATACACCTGGAGAGATAACCAGGTCCTCAGAGGGATGTAACAAGACACATAATATCATGCCATATAAACTGAATAAAAATTGCTCAAATAAATAAGTCAATTGAATTATAACATGGTCCAATACACACCTATTGAACTAGCTTACCATCCCCCCAACCAAACAAGGACAGGAGATGGTAAACTAATTCACAGTGACGTACCTTTCCATGCTATGAACCCAATATGGTATCCGGATCCCAATAAGGTTCAATACCTTCTCATCGGAGTAGTAAGTCACACCTACAACCAAACAAGGACAAGATGTGACGAACTAATCCGTGATAAGTTATTGTTCCAAGCCACGGTTAGATACAAGTACCCAAACCAAAAGTACCCGTACCTAACGGATAAATGTGCCTAACCGTTCTAAGTGAAATGTAGTTAAGAACAATCCTGCCTACGTATGGTCCCTGGCTAAATGGGATCAACATAGTCCCCACTTGGGGCACCAGAGGCCCAATCAGTAAGAGCATAACGTTCTGCAGAACGTCAGTGGCCGTCAGTAATCATAGGTAATCTTACCCGCGTCTCCGGCGGAGCTCAGGGGTTACAAAAGGGAAAGTGCATCGAAGCCCATACGCTAAGGAATTGTCCTCCCCGCCCAATGCCTACTATGTTGTATCCACAACAGAAATCTCTATAACCGCTAAGTCAAACTAGCATACAATTCTATTAGCGGTTATTCCTATCGTACGGCTTATACGCACCGGTGGCCAGCCAGTCACGCATGTCCGTGTTCTACATGCGACACACAACTTCGTGGTACGACGTGTCAAGGCCAAATAAATGCAACACACAAGGTGGTCCCTTAGATCTAGGTTTAATATATAAGAAAACTAATACATAGCAGGAAATATAAATGAACAGTAAGTTCTAACACTTTATGCCATGTATCACAGTTTATTTTGTATAAAGAAAATAATGAATAATGCATAAAATATGAGCTAAATAAATAAACAGTAAATGGCAAGGTGTCTTGCCTGTGACGCCTGGTGTACTACAATGATCAATATGGCACGAACTGCGACTTCGGGTAACAACTACACAAGGTGTCCTCTGATGGTGGCACGGACAGTTCCATTGGGTCCAGAGTGGTCAAATTAGTTAGGGTTGACATAGAGAAGTACAGATTTGACGAGGGAATAGGAATCTAGGATTAGTCATGGACAAGGATCGATAATAGGAAGAATTTGGATAATTAATCTATATACGATTTTGAAAATATTTTATAATACTTAAAAATATAAATTATTAGTCAAAATATGCTTTCAATTAAATACAAAAAAATCGGAAGTCGTTTTTAAAGAAAAACTCTAAGTTGTCAAAATAATTTCTATTTATTTAATAAAATAGAAGAATACAATAAAATTTTAATAAATAAAATCATAATCATAACAAAAGTTTTAAAATAATAATAAGGGTATAATATATCAATATAATAATAACAGTAATAATAAAATGATAATATTAATAACAGTAATAATAATAATAATAATAATAATAATAATAATAATAATAATAATAATAATAATAATAATAATAATAATAAAATCTAATAAATACTATGACAGCTAATGTACTGTTCCTCATTGGAAGTCAGGAGGAAAAGAAAAAAACGGAAAGTGGAGAGAGAGAGGGAATTGGGAAGGGCTTCTACAGGCGGTCGTCGGTGGTCGGCGCGCGACGACGCCGGTTTGCGGCGGTCGCAGATGAGAGAGGGACGTGGCTATCGGAGAGGGCGCAGCGGTGGCGGGCGCTCCAATGGAGGCGGCGATGGTAAATCTGGAGGCGGCAGAGTATGGAGGTGAGAATTGGGGTTCCGGCGACGCGGGCTGGTGGATCACGGCGGTCGGCGGCGAACGTCAGAGATGAGAGGCGGTTGGTCAGGCGCTGAAGGAGAAGAGATGATGATGAGGTCCAGGATTGTCGGACACCAAGAAGAGGATGAATGTAAATGTAATACAAATATCGAAAAGGGAAAAAATAGGGACACAGTCACGATGCACGCACGATGAGATGTTGGTCACGGACATGATGCACTTATTTTTGGTTGTGGAAAATTTGTGGATGTGAGGAATTTATGGATAATAAAAATTTATGGGGGAATACCTGCCTATTTATAGGATGTGAAAATTTCCAGTTGGATAAGGATTAGAAATATTTAAAACCTAATTAGATAATTCTCTACTTAATTTAAATAATTTTTAAAACAATTCAAATCAATTCCAAATTCAATCCAAATTAAATATAGATAAATCTTAATCCATACATTCAAATTTGTAAATCATCATAATTAATTTTAACAAATATCAACCATTTTAAAATATATTTTTATGAACACTAAAATTATAATAATAATTAATTTAAAAAATTACCTTATTATTTAAAAATAAACCAATAAAATATTTATGAAATATATATGTATGCACGAAAATATTATCAATAATTGTTATAAACGAAAGGCTTTGTATAAATAAAATAAATAAAATAATCAGCTTGGAATTTTGGTACGATAGCAAAAATAATTATTATATATATTATTTTGAAACTATAAAAATAGAAAAAATATTTTTCTAAAATATGTACGCTCGCACATATTCGCACTCGTCGAGCAATTACGAAAAACAAAATTTCGCGCAACGCACAATATACAAATAAAAAAATCGGTATCAAATTTATAAAAAAATATAGTAGAAATTTAGGAGTTTTGCAATATGCACCCAAAGCTTTTCCCCCTGCCTGGACGCCTTACCTTGTATGTCTGATGATCTAATATCTTGTAACAATTACTTGCTTGCTTAAGATTGAGACACTAGGCTTGTTCTTGACCATAAGAGACTGTTGGCTTGTAGTTAACCCTCATGCATCTAGACAGTCGTGACCGTATACCAAGGTAGGTTATACTTCAATGTATGTAGTTGGTTGTGTCTGTCTCCCGCTCTCCAGTATTCTGGTTCTGGGCGTAACAAAACTATAAACTTAGATCTACAAAAATGTAACCCTCAAAACTAAAATCTCTAAATTCTAAAGAGGCTTAGAATCAAGCAAGGAAGACAAAAGAACAATACAATTTGAGATCCATCATGCACCAAGTTGCACTTGCCTAGGGCTTGGGTGTAGGTGGAGAGGAGTAAATGAAGAAGATGAGAAGAAATAAATAAAAGTTATGGAGGAGAGAGAGAGAGAGAACTTGACTTAAATACGAACCTCTCCATCTCAAACCAAACCAAACCAAGCCAAGCCTAGCTAAGTCATGTTGAACCAAACCAGATAAACCAAGGCAAGATTAAACATAGACTAGGCTAAGCAAGACAAGTCTAACTATGAACCACCTGATAAATGTCAAAAATATGTACACATATAATGAAAATACGTATAACGGAAAACGGGAGTGACAACTCTACCCACCTTAAGAATTTCGTCCTCAAAATTTAATCAAGAGGCTAGAGGTGTTAGGACAAGTTACACTAATACTGGCAATCTATGACTAGCAGTCATTCAAGCGATCATTCATGCAAGCAAGGAATTAAAAGCATAAGGCATAAGAAAGACATTATACCGTATGAGTCAAATATGTGTGAATATCGCGATCGAATATCATCCTCACGTTTCCAAGTTGACTCACCCAAAGAGTGATGAGCCAAGCAACACAGACTAAACTAATAGTCTTATTCTTGAGTATCTTCTCCCTTCGGTCCAATATGGATACGGGTCTTTCCTCATACGAAAGGTTGGTACCAACAACCAATTTCGAATGATCAAGGATATGGCTCAGATTCGAAATGTACCATCACAATTGTGATACATAGAATACGTCATGTACCTCATGTAACGACGACAAAAAAGCGAGACGATATAACACATCACCTACTCGCTTGAGAATATCAAATGGCCCTATATATCTAGGACTAAGCTTTCCCCGTACGCTGAATCGAATGACATCACGAGTAGGCGAGATCCTAAGGAATACGTAGTCGCCGATAGAAAACTTAAGAGGACGCCGATAAAAATCGGCCTAATAGCGCTGACTGTTTGCCATTAAATATCGAGCACAATAAATTACAGATGAATTGAACTTGATTGCAAACTCGCTTGTACAAGATAAAGCCTAGAAAGAAAGCCTAGGAAATAATCTATGTACAATTGTTTAGTTTTGATTCTGGGGAGTGACGATAGTGGCTCGGAAAAGTGTATCAACTCTGCCTTAGTTCTTAGACTATCTGACGCGCTCCTTGCTCTTGAAGAAATTACCTTTCGTAGGTTACCAGCCTTTGATTGCCAACCATCTGCATGGGTGTGGTACCCTGCTATTTATAGTGATTTTGGGATAAAGGTTATTTTGAGCCGCATGGATGGCCATGTGGCCACGTGGCTACAATAGCACATAAAGACCCATTTTTTGGCCGCTAGCTGGTGACTTGTTGAGATATTATTGCAGCAAATCTGGATGGTTGAGACTTGGTCAGCCTGCCACTGTCCTCCCACAACAGAGTAAAATCAATCTTCTGTGGCCCAGATCAACTTGGCCGCATGCGGTACCAAGAGTCTTTCTTCTGCGGCCTAGATCGGCTTGGCTGGATGAGGTCTCAAGAGTATTCCTTTTGCGGCTTGAATTGGCTTGGCCATATGAGGTCATCAAGAGACTTCCTTCTGTGGCTCCGATCATCTTTGCCACATGAAGTTTGAAGAGTCTTCCTTCTGCGGCTCAAATTGGCTTGGCCGCATGAGGTCTTTAAGAGACTTTCTTCTGTGGCTCAGATCATCTTGGCCGCATGAAGTCTCAAGAGTCTTCCTTCTGCGGCTTAAGTCCACTCGGTCGCATGGGGTCTCCAAGAGCCTTGCTTCTGCGGCTCAGTTTTACTTGGTCGCATGGGTTCTTTGAGTGACTTGCTTCTGCGGCTCGAGTCCACCTGGCCGCATGGGGTCTTCGAGAGCCTTGCTTTTGTGGCTCGAATCTACTTAGCCGCGTGGGATTTTCAGGAGCATTCCTTCTACAGCTCGAGTCCACTTTGCCACATGAGTCCACTTGTTTATGCGGCTCGAGTCCACTTTGCTCCCTGATTTGATGCTAGTAAAGCATTTGCTCTCGATCGTTGTAGGAAGACTTTTGGGACCATCATATTGGCTTCCTGATCTGAGGCTAGTAAAATACTGCGAGACAGGACGAGCTATGACAGGCCCGCGCATAAAATATACGATATGTCCCTAGACTTCTTCGACTTAGCACCCGAAGTTGCGTTGTAGGAAGAGTCCAAGTTGGAAGCTTCGACATTCTCAATGGGCCGTATGGGGTCTGGCCCGCAAGAGATTCCCCCCTGACTTGGTTCAAGCACAAGAATTGTACCCAATTAGGAGGGGGACTTTAAGAGTCGACTCATATCAAGTACAAATACACCCGAGACGATTCTGTACAGTTTACCATCGGTAGCACGCATGATTTTACGTGTGCATCTCTGGTTTACTGTTGGCATAGCACGTTTGAAGCGCATGGCCCGTGCCGCCTTGGATTTCTTCATACTAGCCCGTGAAGGCACATAGTACTCAGAACCCAACTCATCTTCGCCATGACAGCGAGTGACTCAATTGAGTGATTCTATTTCTTTTTTTTATTTTGGTACCCTTTTTAAAGGAGGCAAGGAGGCTCTATATATAGAATGGAATAAGCCCTTTCTTCTTCTCCTTTCCAATGTGAGACTAAAAGTAATATCATCTTTTATATGCTTCTACACTGACGATCTTGTGCAACTCGAAGATGATCTCTAACTTGTCTGACCACCTCGATAGTCTGCGTAACCATTTCTGGACCAAGCATCTGCCTCTTGCCTATATCATCCCAGGCTAAAGGTGATCTGTACTTTCTGCCATACAGTGCCTCAAATGGTGCCATCTGAATACTAGCCTGAAAACTGTTATTGTAGGAGAACTCCACCAAGTATAGATAATCTTTCTACAAACCATCAAAGTCAAGTGTACAGGATCGTAATATATCTTCAAGAGTTTGAATTATGAGCTCCGACTGACAATCTGTCTGCGGATGATAAGCTAAACTAAACTTGAGATGAATCTCAAAACTCTCTTGAAGACTCCGCCAAAAGTGCGATGTATATATTGAATCTCTGTCTGATACGATACTGACTGGGACTCCATATAGTCTGACCATCTGCCTGAGGTACATCTCTGCTAGCTGATCCGTCGACTGACCAATCCTGAAAGGGAAAAAATAAGCTACCTTCGTGAGTCAGTCAATTATAACCCATATAGCATCTCTCCCCGCTGGAGATTTAGGTAACCCAGTTAAAAAATCTATGATAATATGCTCCCACTTCTATTCTAGGATTGGTAAAGGTGGAAGAAGTCCAGCTGGTCTCTGATGTTCAGCTTTAACTATTGTCAAACTAAACAACGAGACACAAATCGAGCTATCTTCCTCTTCATGCCATTCCACCATAAATGCTGATGGATATCACGATACATCTTCGTACCACCGGAATGAATTGAATACTGTGAACTGTGAGCCTCTGCCATGATCTCTTGCCTGATGTCACCATTGGGTACACAAAGATGCCTTCCATGTCGGAGCATGCCATCTTCGTGAATACATAACTTTGCTCTTCGTCCTGCTTTATATTCTCTCCTAAGCTGCTGAAGCTTAAAATCCGTTGACTGTGCTATCTTGATTCTCTCAACTATGTTAGACTGAACTTGCATACTGACCATTAATGCCATATTAGTAGGAAGACCAATCTCTATACCCATCTTCTGAAGATCCGCTAATAACTCTGGCTGTGCTGTTAGAAAATAAGCTCCTGCTTGACTTTCTTATTGAAGGCTTGCATACTTAGGCTGGAATTTGCCGACGGTTTTGTGAGTCATGACCATCGATCTGCGAACGGCCAAGACGAGATCACCTACTTAGAATGTCCTCTGCTTGACTTTCTTATTGAAGGCTCGAGAGATGCGTGCTTGATAGAGCTCGATGCTTTGTTGAGCTTGCAAATGTTTCTCATCTAACAGTTCCAATTTTTGTAGCCGTCGACAGTTATCGTTCGACGTTAACCAGTAAGTAAGGGTCACACGAAGTGAGGGGATCTGAGTCTCCAATGGGAAAACTGCCTCGCTTTCGTACACCAGAGAGAACGGTGTATTTTCGGTAGCCGTTCGACTCGTAGTACGGTACGCCCATAAGCATTCACCTAACTTTTCATTCCAGTCGCGCTTGTTTGAAGACATGAACTTCTTAAGAAGCTTGATTATGGTCTTGTTAAAGGCTTCAGCCAGACCATTAGCCGATGGCTTATAGGCCGTTGAAGCCACATTCTGAATCTGATTTTTATCACAGAATCGATAGAAGGCATGGCTTGCGAACTGTGGACCATTGTCATGAATGATCCTCCGTGGTAGTCTAAAATGGTAAATGATGTGATGTTTTATGAAACTGATCATATTTGATATCTTTACCTCTGCCAGTGGAACAGCCTCTGCCCACTTGGAGAAGTAGTCGGTGATTGCTAGTTTAAACCGGTGCCCTTTAGATGACGGCGGGGTGATTGGGCCAACGATGTCCATTCCCCAGGCTTCAAATGGCCAAGAGACCACCGTTGGGTGGAAGAATTCGGACGATAGATGTATGGTATCTGCATAGATCTGACAAGCCTTGCACTTCTTTGCATAATCAACTGCGTCTGCTACCATCGTAGGCCAGTAGTAACCCATCCGACGGAGACGGTCCTGCAACTTTGGACCCGGTTGGTGAGCCCCGTAAACGCCATTGTGAGCCTCGCGTAAGCCTTCTTTGGCTTCTGCATTCGACATATATCTTAGCAATAGTCCGTCGTAAGATCGTCGATATAGCATTTTTGTTTCTGTGTCATAAATTTTTTTTGAGAGAACGCCTTCTGATTGAAGTTGCTTCTTTCACATTCTCAGGCAGGATTTCGTAGACTGCAAAGTCGATGAACGGGAGTCTCCAGTCTTACACATCATTGGTCATCTGGGTGGAGTAACTCGTATCCAGTTAAACGTTGATTTTGGGACAGACCAGCTGATGGCCTATAACGTCAACTAGATGATGAGCATAATTTGGAACCGCTAAAGAAGCGGCGAGGCCTGCTAAGGCGTCGGCTTCAATATTCTGGAGCCTAGGAACATGTTTTATAAAGAACCCCTCCAAGGTTTCTACGATAGCAATTGATGTCTGATGATAAGGAATCAGGTCTGCGTTGCGAACTTCATATGAGCCTCGGATTTTATTGACAACCAACTGCGAGTCGCCATATGTTTTTAGGTATTCGACTCCTACTTCTTTTGTAAGTCGGAGCCAGATGACCAAAGCATTATATTTGGCTACATTGTTTGAACAGGATTCTGTGAGAGAATATGCCCGATTGACCACCAATTCGGAGGAAGAAATTAATACTATCCCGACTCCAGCGACGATATCACCTTGGGGTCCCGTTCTTGAGGCACCGTCGAAGAACATTCGCCAAACATCTTCATGTGAAGTCATGTTTGAGTTAATGACTTCATCTGGGATTTATTCATAGATTTTGTTTATTTCTGGGCCAGGATGGACTGCTAGAAAGTCGGCCAAGGCTTGACCTTTGACAGCCTTCTGCGGAACGAAGACCATATCGTAGGGGGATAACAGTATCGCCCATGTGGCTAGATGAGAACTGAGCGCGCCTGGCTTGGTCATGAGAACCCTGAGGGGATTAACTCGTGAGATAACATGGATGGTCTGCCCTGACACATAGTGTCGTATTTTCTGAATGGCGAACACCAAGGCAAGGCATTCCTTCTCCACGGCAGTATACCTAAGCTCCAGTCCAATCATCATTCGACTGAGATAATAGATGGCTTGTCCGTGCCCTGCATTATTGTTTTATGCTAGCAAGGAACCGAGGGAGTGTTTCATCGCCTGTACATAGAGTAGGAAGGGCTTTCAGGCGACCAGGGCCACCAGAACTGGCAGATTTGTCAGGTATTCCTTAATATCATCAAAGACATATTGGCATTCCTTATTCCATACGAAAGAGACGCCTTTCTTCATCAGTTGTCTGAAGGGTTGACATCGCCCTGAGAGGTTAGATATAAATCTTCTGATGTAAGCTAGTCTTCCCTGAAGGCCGCGGAGTTCACGGAGGTTCTTCGACGGACTCATCTCGAGGATTGCCTTTGTCTTATCGGGGTCTATGTGAATACCCCAGAAAGTGATGACAAAGCCCAGGAACTTCCTACTGGATACGCCCAGGAAGGACTTGGCGAGATTCATCTTCAAATTGTGCTCGCATAAGATCGAACACCGTCCTTAAATCGTATAGGTGGTCATCCTTAGAGCGACTTTTGACGGCGATATCGCCAACGTAATACTCCACCATCTTGAGCGATCCCTGAAAATGACACTCATTGCTCGCTAATATGTAGCGTCGACATTCTTCAGGCCGAAGGGCATGACTGTGTAGCAATACATGTCGTTCAGTGTTCAGAATGATGTATACTTCTCATCGTCATGAGACATTTTGATTTGGTTGTATCCTGAAAAGCCATCCATGAAGGACATGCGTTCGAAGCCACACGTATTATCAATTATTAAGTCGGTGATGTGAAGAGGAAATTCATCCTTAGGACATGCCGTATTCAGATTATGAAAGTTGATACAGATTCGGATCTTCCCGTTCTTCTTGACGACTAGTACTATATTAGCTATCCAATCTGGGTGTTGCTCCTCGCGGATGAAACCACTAGCTATGAGCTTGTTTACTTCCACTTCAATGGAGTTCATGATGTCTGGACGGAACCGCCGTTGCTGTTGCTCGACTGGTTTTATGTCCGAATAAATATTGAGCTTATGAAGTACGATCTTGGAGTTTAGCCCTGGCATGTCTTCATAGCTCCAGGCAAAGATGTCGATATACTCTCTGACGAGTTGTAACAACGACTCCTGCTCACCGTCCGTCAGGCTTTTTCTGATGAAAATTGGCTTTGGAGAGGATTCATCATCGATGTCAACTTGTATGACCTCATCTTCAGTGGAAAGGTCATGTAGTTCAAAGCGCTTCTTCCATTGTGCATCCAGTTGTTGGACCCATGGCTCTAATTCAAGAGGTTCGAGTAGATCTTCATCTTCCTCCTCAATGTCAGCGGATACCATGTTGGCAGATAATATCTGTCTGAATATATCTCTAATGCTGTCATCGAAATCGTATGTAGATGATTCGGATGAGCGAGAATGCCATTCGTATTCTCCATCGGAGCTCTCGGGCGTTGTTGCTGGTGTAACATAATCGAGGTCGTATTTGGACTTGCCGTAATAATCTTGAGGTTTCTCAGACGGAGTTGACAGCTGCAGAGACGATCGCCGACCGTTGCCGTAATTCAGACCTGGGGTAGCCTCCATGTCGTATCCCTGCTTTTGCATGAAGTACTTGGCCTAAGGACTATACAGATAGAGCGGTAGTCTTCCAGTATCGGGTTCGAGATCAAACTCTTAAGGCATGAAGGGTTGAGGACCTTCTTTTTGGCCAAAGATGATCGTGTGGTCTCCTTCTCTTCTGCCTGGGACTAGGAAGTAAGCATCTTTAATTGGAGCAAGTCGGTTCATGGTATAGACGATTGTCACCTGTGTGTGCAGGTTAATGTCCCGACCGAGTCCCACAGTATACATTAGATTGAGTTTATTACACTCAGGGTTGTTCAATGGCAGTCTCTTATTGATGAAATAAGTAATTTTGTCCACAGGGATTACATCATCAGGAGAGGGGCTATCCACCTTTGTAACAAGGTACTTCATGAGTTCGGCATCCTATTCAGCTACCCCCTGCGTGATCGAAGGTGGGGATGCTGTCCTGGGCAACTTGACCACCAAGGGTTCAGCTTGTGACATTAGATTGCCTGAGGGTGTAGGATCGACACTGGGTTATCGGCTCATCTTGGGAAGATGGATGACCATCGGCTCGGCAGAAGACTGTGTCTTCCGTTTACTTTTGACAGGATCTTGGCAATCGGATCACCATCGGCCCTCCAGAGGGCCTTGCATCTTCGAGTTGCCTTTGATTGGATTTTGGCAATCGGATCACCATCGGCCCTATTTTTGGCTCTTGGCTGGTCCTTGGGAGTCGGATGACCATCGGTTTCTACTGTACAGTTAGGGTGGGGGAACCGGGTACCTTTTTTTGTAAAGTTGTGATAAGGGGTACGGCTTTGCCCGGTTTGTAGGCCTGAAGATGAATTCTCAAGGGTTCCTCTGGCCCTGTGATGGCCTCCAGTTCGTCAGTTATGTGTTTCTTGGATTCGTCATATAGACACGCCTACGAAGAATAATAAGACTCAACCCCTTTGAAGGGATCGATGTCGGCGAATTCAGTCTTCACAAAGCCGTACTTACTGACATACTTGAAGCATTGGTGGAGGATGGATAGCACGATCATATAGTCATGTATCCACGGACGCCCCAAAAGGATATTATTGGATGTATCTACATCTATGACGTAGCAGGTAACCTCTGTCCTCAGGTCACCAATCTGATATTTCAAGCGGATATTTCCCAAGGGATATCTCCTTTCTCAGTCAAAATCGCTAATGGCGGTACTGGTCGCCGCTAGCTGGTGCATAGGGATGCCGAAGACTTGAAGTAAGCTCTTCGGGATGATGCTTATCGACGAGCCAGGATTGATGTGCATCCGATCTACCTTGATATTGCCTATGTATCCAGTGTAATACAAGGGGCGATCATGCATGTTGGTCTTGATCAGCATGTCCTGTTAGGTGAATACAATGTTTGGCATTGTATCCACACTGGTGCTGCCCTGGAGATCTGCCGACGAGTCTTCCCATGTAGGTTTGACCTGGGCTAAGTAAGCATTAGCATTCTGGAGCGCTTCGCTCAATGTGACACAAAGATCCTTGGAGAGCCTTAGGAGCTCATATAACGACAACTTTGCCGTACGTATTAGCCAATTGTGCTAATATGTCAAAGTTGTAAGGTCTTTCTAGCCCTTGAGGTATATCTTTATGGAGCGGCCTGTCGAAGCGAATTTCCTTCGGCTTGTCCCTGTCTACCGATAGAGGATGAGATGGTCCCGGAACATCAGTGGCGGGCAGCACTGTTGGTTGAGGGTCTTCAACTGAACTACCCAGAGTAGGCTGGACTTGTGCCCTAGACCGGGTAACAACGGTCGTCGCTTCCTCAGCTTCGATTAAAATTGTGTTGCAGGATCTGGACTTCCTGCCCTTCTTTTTGTTGACTGGAGATGATGCCACCTGAGTCACTTCGAGCACTAAGTCTGGGTGCACCCACATGATCTCTCCTCGTGACGTGGTAAGAGGTACCAGGCTAGTTGTCTGGTCCTGGACGGAAGGAAGATTAGTAACCTCTATCGTTGTCCGGGGGATAGACATTACCCCGTCTTGAGTACTTGTTGGAGGAAAGTCATCGAACTGAATTGACACCATGTTTGCCGCCACGGTAACTTCTTCAAAGTATAGCGACAGAGCTTTGGAGTCGATAAGATTCTGGATATACCGCTTTAATTGAAAGCAGTCGTGAGTGGCATAATGAACATAGCGGTAGAAATGACAGTATTTTGGGTCCTCCATCTCTGCCGCTCGGGGCTCACGCCTTGGTGGAGGGATTTGCATCTTGTCCCCTTGCAAGAACATGTCGAAGATAGGCTTGACATGACTATCTTTGAATGAGTAATTCATCTGGGGCCACTGAGCTTCTGCCTGCTTTTGTTCAGGCTTCTTGGCTGAATCAACGACCAAGGCCAATTTGCCTTTATTGTCCCGGTTATTAGAGGTGCTGTCAGTGTTGTTGCTATTGGAGGTGGTACCAGGACGTTTGCTTTTGACCTCTCCGTCCGGGATATGTAATCCCAGCTGGCGAGCCTTCTTTAATTTCGCCTCTGCATTGGTGGCGCTTATGATGAAGGCCGTCCAATCCCTGAACATATCTTCACCCATCCAGAAGCTAATTGCGGGGAACAACTTCTTCTGGCAGATTTCAATCAAGGAGCTTTCGGGATTGCCTTGGGGCAATCTCATTGCGGTTTGGCGGAACCGTTCAATGTAGTTCCTTATTAGCTCCCTCTCCCCCTGAATGACGTCCATGAGGGAGGACATTGTCACATCATGTCTTACTTCATAGAATATTTCTAGGAACAAGTGCTTGAGGCCGTCAAAAGAATGGATGCAGTTGTCAAGAAGGTTGCGATACCAGTCGAACGTGATCTCCTCCAATGCTCCGATGAATAATCGTGTGAGGATGGCATCGCTATGCGGCAAGTGGTCGGTTGTGACCTCGAAATAAGTCATGTACCGACTAACAGAGGTCTTCCCATCATATGAATCGATATAGAACGGCTTGTACCATGTTGGAAAAGGAATATCATTCCATGCAACGGGATACGACTGCCGTATTCTGAGGTCCCAGGAGGAGTCTCGGGCATTGAACATTTCTCGAAGCTCCTGGAGTTCCCTCCTTGCCTCCCTTGCTTCATCTGCAGCTGAAGGAGCGAAGGCTCCGAGAGGATTGTCATCCAACGGAGGGGCGGTCGTGTTGGAGTCCGCATTGACTGCGGGTCCTATGCTTGTTTGTCCAGGCGTCCTCGCTGGTTGAGTCGGCAAGGCAGCTCTAATTTCGTCTATTGACTTGACCAAGGATAGGAGCATGGCTTCAAGTACTTCTAGACGTTGTCGGTCAGTAGGCGCTTCATGATCATCGTCGACCATAAAGACTGTCCGTACGTGGGTAGAGGTAGAAGGGATCGTAGCAGAGGTGCACTCCGTGTCGTACCCCTGTACCGAAAAATTGTCGGAGAATGTCGGAATGTCTTCCTCTTCGGACTCAGAAGGGGTGCTACCCCCTGTGCAGGAAGCTACATCATCTTGGCGTAGACGGTCATCCTCAGGGACGTCCACGTCTGTTACGTAATTCCCGTAGATCGCTACCTCCTGCGTATGCTCTTGGAACATCGGGTTGTCGTATATATTAAGAGGACTGCTACCCCCATTCTCATATACCCCCAGGGGGTCGAGGATGCATCCCCAGGTGTTGGAAGCTTCTTTCTGGATCGAGTGCCTAGGTAGACACCCCATGTGGTCGTCTGTGGTAACCCTCCAAACGAGAGTTTCCTTGCAATGCTGGCAAAGATCGCCGGGCTGGAAGAGCCTGCGTCTTTCCTCCCTTGCCGGGAAGAACCTTTCGGGTTGAATTGTAGGAGGCAAAAGGAAATTTCTTGTCTTCCAAAATTTGCACATATTTTTGAAGTTGTTGTTGGAAAGGTACTGGCTGCTGCAGTCGTTAGAAAACGGACTGCCGATCTTCAGGTGCTGCCGACTTGTTGCAGCTGCAGTTGATGATGACTTGGGTGCAACGACGTCCCGAGAGGGGCTCATCGCATGCCAAGGTTGCTTCCTTCTCCTTGCGTTTGTGAGTAATTACCTCACGCAAGTTGATATCAGGCTGATCTACCTTTGCATCCAATTTGTGGATTCGGGTATCCCGAGCACACGGGTGCGTAGGTATCATATTTGCTCCTAGATCCGAGGCTAAAAAAAGCTCTTGCTCTCGATCTTTGAAGGAAGACTTTTGAGACCCACCCTGTCCGTTAGCTCTGGGGGACTAGACGCGGGTGGTTCTGTAAAGCTTTCCATCAGGAGCCCATATAACAGTTAACGGTGCCCGCTGACGGTCAGCAACTTGGACAATTGACTAGGCTTATTGGGCCCGCACTGTCCTAGACTTCTTTGACTTAGCACCCGAAGGAGCATAGTACAAAGAGTCCAGATTGATACATCCGACATTCTCAACGGGCCGTATGGAGTCGGGCCCGCATGAGAGATGGTCGAACACAGAGCTTCTGACAGGTCCGTATGAGACACTCTGTCTATGGCCAGGACTGGCTGTCGTATGGGCCATCCGCCTGCGGCCAGAGTTGGCTGCCGAATGGGCGATCTGCCAGCGACCAGAGTTGACTACCACATGGGTGATCTGTCTGCGGCCAGAGTTGGCTACCGCATGGGCCATCTGTCTGCGGCCAGACTTGGCTACCACATGGACGATCTGTCTGCGGCTAGAGTTGGCTGTCGCATGAGTTATCTACCCATCTCTCTTATGCGGCCTCTTCTTTGTCCGCATGGATTTTTCTTGTGCCTCCAAAAATTCAGCATCGTAGTATTTTTTTTGCTGGATTTGGGGACGGTGGGGTTATTTACGGTCGAAAGCAAGGCCGCAGGAGAGTCTTGATCGCCGTCTTGGGCCGCAGAAGGAGCTTCTTTGAGAACCTGGTCGAGGACAATAGTTTTGTGCTTCGACATACTGTGGGCTCTCTTTGGGTTGGCTCGCTTCTGCGATGGGCTGGCTCTCCCTTCAGAGAGCATTTTTTTTAATGCTCGTTGGTCAAATCAAACCACGAGCATTTGCTGTGTAGAGCCAAGCTTGGATGCGTTAGATTGCATCACCAACTTCTCATCAGAAGAGAAGGATGTCCCCAACAGAGTCGCCATCGTGTTTGCCATTAAATATCAAGCATAATAAATTACAGATGAATTGAACTTGATTGCAAACTCGTTTGTACAAGAGAAAGCTTAGAAAGAAAGCTTAGGAAACAATCTAAGTACAATTATTTAGTTTTAATTCTGGGGGTGACGAAAGAGGCTCGGGAAAGTGTATCAACTCTGCCTTACTCCTTGGACTATCTGACGCGCTCCTTACTCTTAAAGAAATTGCCTTTCGTAGGTTACCAGCGTTGGATTGCCAACCATCTGCATGGGTGTGGTACCCTGCTGTTTACTGTAATTTTGGGATGAAGAATATTTTGAGCCGCATGGATGGCCACGTGGCTACGTGGCTACAATAGCAAATAAAGACCCGCTCTTTGGTCGCCAGCTGGTGACTTGTTGAGATATTATTGCAGCAAATCTGGGTGCTTGAGACTTGGTCAGCCTGCAACGTGTCCCCCCACAACAGAGTAAAATCAATCTTCTGCGGCCCGGATCAACTTGGCCGCATGCGGTACCAAGATTCTTTCTTCTACGGTCTAGATCGACTTGGCCGTATAAGGTCTCAATAGTTTTCCTTCTGCAGCTCGAATTGGCTTGGCCGCATGAGGTCTTCAAGAGACTTCCTTCTGCGGCTCGGATCATCTTGGCCGCATGAAGCCTGAAGAGTCTTCCTTCTGTGGCTCAAATTGGCTTGGTCGTATGAGGTCTTCAAGAGACTTCCTTCTGTGGCTCGGATAATCTTGGCCGCATGAAGTCTCAAGAGTCTTCCTCCTGCGGCTCAAGTCTACTTGGCCGCATGGGGTCTCCAAGAGCCTTGCTTCTGCGGCTCAGTTTTACTTGGCCACATGGGTTCTTCGAGAGCCTTGCTTCTGCGGCTCGAGTCCACCTGGCCGCATGGGATCTTCGAGAGCCTTGCTTCTGCGGCTCGAATCTACTTAGCCGCATGGAATTTTCAGGAGCATTCCTTTTGCGGCTCGAGTCTACTTGGCCACATGAGTCCACTTGTTTCTGCGGCTCGAGTCCACTTTGCTCCCTGATCTGAGGCTAGTAAAGCATTTGCTTTCGATCATTGTAGGAAGACTTTTGGGACCATCATATTGGCTCTCTGATCTGAGGCTAGTAAAGCACTGCGAGACAGGACGAGCTATGACAGGCCCGCACATAAAATATGCGATATGTCCCTAGACTTCTTGACTTAGCACCCGAAGGTGCGTAGTAGGAAGAGTCCAAGTTGGAAGCTTCGATATTCTCAATGGGCCGCATGGGGTCTGGCCCGCAAGAGATTCCCTCCTGACTTGGTTCAAGCGTAAGAATTGTACCCAAGTGGGAGGGGGACTTTAAGAGTCGACTCATATCAGGTGCAAACACACCCGAGATGATTCTGTATAATTTACCATTGGTAGCACACATGATTTTGTGTGTGCATCTCTGGTTTACTGTTGGCATAGCACGTTTGAAGCGCATGGCCCGTGCCGCCTTGGATTTCTTTATACTAGCCCGTGAAGGCGCATAGTACTCAGAACCCAACTCATCCTCGCCATGACAACGAGTGACTCAATTGAGTGATTCTTTTTCTTTTTTTTATTTTGGTGCCCTTTTCAAAGAAGGCAAGGGGGCTCTAAATATAGAATAGAATGAGCCCTTTCTTTTTCTCCTTTTCGATGTGGGACTAACAGCAATATCATCTTTTCTATGCTTCTACACTGCCGATCTTGTGCAACTCGAAGATGATCTCTAACTTGTCTGACCACCTCGATAGTCTGCATAACTATTTCTAGACCAAGCATCTATCTCTCGCCTACATCATCCCAGGCTAAAGGTGATCTACACTTTCTGCCATACAGTGCCTCAAACGGTGCCATCTGGATACTAGCCTGAAAACTGTTTTTCTAGGAGAACTCCATCAAGTGCAGTTGATCTTCCCACCAACCACTGAAGTCAAGTGTACAGGATCGTAATATAGCTTCAAGAGTTTGAATTGTGCGCTCCGACTAACCATCTGTCTGCGGATGATAAGCTGAACTAAACTTGAGACGAGTCCCAAAACTCTCTTGAAGACTCCGCCAAAAGTGTGATAGATATCTTGAATCTCTGTCTGATACGATACTGACTAGCACTCCAGGCAGTCTGACCATCTGCCTGAGGTACATCTCTGCTAACTGATCCGTCGACTGACCAATCCTGAAAGGGAGAAAATAAGCTACCTTCGTGAGTCGATCAACTATAACCCATATAGCATCTCTTTCCGCTGGAGATTTAGGTAACCCAGTTATAAAATCCTATGACTAATATGCTCTCACTTCCATTCTGGGATTGGTAAGTGAAGAAGTTCCAGCTGGTCTCTAATGTTCAGCTTTAACTTGTTGTCAAACTAAACAACGAGAGACAAACCGAGCAATCTTTCCTCTTCATGTCATTCCACCAGAAATGCTGACGGATATTACGATACATCTTCGTACCACATGAATGAATTGAATACTGTGAACTGTGAGCCTCTACCATGATCTCAGTGCCTGATTGTCACCACTAGGGTACATAAAGACGCCTTCCTATGTCGGAGCGTGCCATCTTCGTGAATACATAACTCTGCTCTTCGTCCTGCTTATATTCTGTCCCTAAGCCGCTGAAGCTTAGAATCTATTGACTAGTGCTATCTTGATTCTCTCAACTATACTGGACGTGAACTTGCATACTGACCATTAATGCCATAATAGTAGGAAGACCAATCTTCATACCCATCTTCTGAAGATCCGCTTATAACTCTAGCTGTGCTGTTAGAAAATAAGCTACTGCTTGACTTTCTTATTGAAGGCTTGCATACTTGTGCTGGAATTTGCATACTTGGGCTGGAATTTGTAAACCCCCTAAATTTCTACTAAATTTTTTTTATTTGGTATTTATTTTGTACTTTGTCATGTTGTACTTAGCATGCATGTTGCATTTGTATTTTCTCGTCGGGTGCGAATATGTGCGGAGCACATATTCTAAAAAACATTTTTATCTTAAAATAATATGGCTTTTGTATAATAGGAGAAATTTTCTTATACAAAATAGTTATGAAAACCATCGCATGGAGAAACTTCCAAATTGTTTTAATAAAAGGCTATTTTGGTTATTGGGAATTTAGAAAGTAAGTTTTTATACCTATCCTAGATTAGGAGAGTTACATTATATATATATATATATATATATATATATATATATATATATATATATATATATATATATATATATATATATTGATTTTTGAAATTAATTATTATAGTATTTTATTATATATGAAAGTGATATTTAAAATATGGTTATATTTAATATTTGAGTAATTATGATAATTTCTATTGGAAAAGAATTTATTTTAAATGGATTTGAATTAAAAAGGGTTATTTATATTGAATTAAATTTGATAAATCATTTCAAAAATCGATTTGAATTTATATGTCATTATCTATCGGAGAATTAAATAAATCCTAGTCTTTATCCTAATAGGATTTCCACCTACTATAAAAAGAGAGGTACTTTGGCTATTCTATCATAAATCCACTAGCAAATTTTCAACCCAAGCCATCGTGCATCGTGTCTGTGTTTCCCTTTTCCATCCACTATGTGGTTCCCCAGTACAAATACAGTAACTTATGGCCTGTCCGACACACCCGGACGTCCATCCTGCCATGTCAGACACCCCTGACACGGACTCATCCTATCCCAACACTAAACCCTACTGCCACCACAATCTCCGTCCCTGGCCACTCCCTTCCGCCGCTCCCTGCACCGCGACGCCACCAGTACCGACGCTAACTTCCACCAGATTTCTCACCGTCGACCAATCCAAGTCGCTCTGGCTCAAACCCCGCCATCCACAAACCACCTCCTCTTCCACCTTCGATGTCATCGACCAATCCCCGCCAAAACCCCGGTCAACCCATGGCAAATCACCAACATCACAACCACCACGACCCCGACAAACTGACGGAGCACCACCACCAGAATAGAAAGGAAGGGGAAAGAAACCCTCACCGCAGCCGCAAGCCACGTCGAGCCTCTGTTCCGATGCCGCCTCGGCCGCCACGCAGGTGCCGCCCGATGAAACCAGCCACCGTGGAGACCACTTCCGTGTCGTCCCGGCGAAAGAGCCACATCTGCCGTGCCCCCTCTCCGGTCGGCCGCCCCACCAGTCTCCACCACACTTTTCGACCACCTCGCGCCGCAGGACACGGCCGCCGCCCGAGGAAAGACCCCGCCACCGGCTTCGCACCGCTCCGGTAACCTCTGCGCCCCCTCCCTCCACTGTGACCACCGCCGACGCCGGTATCCTCACCGACTCCTTGAGCCCTCTGCGACCGGAGCACCGCCACACTCCGGTGAGACCATCTCCCACCGCCCTCTCCTTCCTCGAGCACCGAGACCGTCGCGTTCTCCGTCCACTGACTTTTTCCTCCGCCAGCCGAGCCGACCCCGGTCCCTCCGACCTCCGCACATCGAAACCCCGCGGGTGAGCGACCCTCTTCTTCCCTCTCTCTTCGTTCCTCTTTCTCCCTCTCTCTCTCTCTCTCACTGTGTTTAATTTTGGGGGGTGTCTGTATAGCTATTAAAGGGGTTATTATTATTATTATTATTATTATTAGTAGTAGTATAATTATTATTTTTATCACCAGGGTTTCATCACTTACAATATTATTACTCTTATAAAATATCTACACATGTAAAATTAATATTTTCAAGAGAATATATTATTATAAAATTTTATCATCTAAATTAAATATAGTTTCAAAATATTTACTTATTATTTGATCTATTCAAATAAATAGCTATTTTTATCTACCAATTATAGTTTTGTCCTAGAAGGATTCTATTCAAATATAGTAGGTTATTTTGACTTATAAAATATAGTTTCCAATGGTTATATATAAAATTATTATTTTTCAAGTAGTTTCGTAAAATCATTTTAACTAATAAAGTTATATTTTCAAGTATAATTTATCTAAATTATTTCTTAAATAATGAGGTATAGTTTTTTTTTTCTATCTATGATGACAAACTTAAGAGTTTTTCAGTTGAGACAAATTTTTTTAGATTTTTGTAGTAACCTTTAGACTAAACAAAATCTAGTTTCAGATACTATAAATATTTTCTAAAAATATGGTACTTAACTTTCTACACAAATTCTTCTCACCATTAATCGTGACTAAATCATGGTTCCTATTTCTTTGTGGATTCGTACCTTTACTCATCAACCATGGCTTTGGACTAATTGGGATATGAAAGAATCATGCACCACACCAGGCGTCACCTCCGGCAAGATACCTTGCCATTATACTATTTATTTTCAATTTGCATTTTATTACATGTCACTATTCATTTATTTCCAGTTCTTACATTTATTGAATTACTACCTGCTCAGTGATATTAGCTTACTTGTTATTATCCTTTGATTGCATATGGCCCTAGAGTTAAGGGACTACCGTTTGTAGTGTATTGCATATACCTTTACACAGTTGTACCACGAGGATGTGTCGGATGAGTGGCATGTAGAGGTCCTTGCGTGTTGGCTGATCACCCATGCACATGCGTTAGGTCTAACTGTCAATAGTGGTATGTTAGAAGACTCGACGGTTAGTAGTCTTACATGGTCGTGGATGCGACATTATAGGTACATTGGGTGGAGGAGAATATTTCTTTTTCGTATGGACTTCGATTGTACTTCTCTTGTAACCCGGAAGCTCCGCTGGAGATACGGGTATGATTAGCCTCTCAGGTTGGCCACTGTCATTTTTGAACGTCATGCGCTTAGGTTACTGGTGCCCAAGTGGGGACTATACCAGCTCCCATTTACAGCCAGGGCTCATGCGACGAAAGGTTTATTCTTAACTGCATGTTCACTTTAGTATGATCAGATTACCTTATTGTTGTCTTGTCACTTACTTTTGTTTGTGGCATATTTTATTTTTGTATTTATATGGCATGTTTATTGTATCTTGTTACATCCCTCTGAGGACCTGGTTATCTTTCTAGTTGTGTTTTGTGGTTTCTGCAGTGCTCTAGCTAAGGCCATGACTTGTGCTCTATTCTTCGAGATGTTGCTCTTGGATCGTCATCCCCTTCGTTCTACCAAATTACTTTCCTTGTATATTTCTTTCCTATCAAAATTTATTGGCTCCGCCCAACGATTGAACCATAATTATTCAAGTTGATTTTATATTATTATTCTTTCAATTTTGGATGAGATTTGGTCTTGGATTACTGCCTTTTATAGCTTATGTATACATACAAGGTCCATATACTTTGTATATATACAGCTGGCATGATTACGTTCTAGTCCTTCTATTTTTAGGACTGGAGGATTACATATTTTTGTGGTGGCTCATGCAGGTCAAGTTTATTACTTCGGTTACATGACTGTACCGATGTGAATCTGCATATAGGAATAGAGTTTAGGATCTCATCCACCAGCTTGACCTCCTCCCTTGCTTCAAGTTTCGAACTCTCGTTATCATCCTTGATTTGCATCCTACTTGAACTCTTTCTACCGTAAATTCTTATCTTTCGTGCTTAGTGACAGTTAGGAATATGACTACGCTATTATATACTCATAGGTCAAACACATGGCTAGGAAGATTATATTGACAATTAGTGTACATTAAGGTCTTATTTGAGTTATAAAGACATTTTTTCTAAAAGTATGATTTTAAGGATTAGTTAATTCCAAGTTGGGTAGTAGCATATTACCGCCTTCAAAGGATAGTTGGAATTTTATTTTGCTATTACAAGGTGGTATACACAAGAGGACAGCTAGATCAAAAAAACAAATTTATGATTTATGATTTTTGGAAATTGCAAAATAGTTTATGATTTATTGTGATATGAAACCGATTTGAGAAACATCTTTAAATTGTGACACATGATTTACGGCTAAGTTCAAGTTTGGATTGTAATATGTTAAAGTTTATCTCGAAATTTATTAAAGAGTTTTAAATTATAAGTTATGATTTTGTAAATGACTAGAGAATATGGAGGGTTTATGATTTACGGTTTATTAGAGAGCTTGAGGTTTTAAATTGAGTCGTACGATTTATAAGTTTATTTAATTTTGAGTTTGAAGAGATGATGGTAAAAAAATTTGTTTAAAATATTTTGGAAGATATGAAATCGACTTTGAAGGAAAAATTCAAATTTTAAATTGTGTCATATGATCTATGATTTATAAAGTTATTTAGATTTCAAGTTTAAAGTCTTGATTATGGATATTTAAATTTTGGTGAGAAAAAAAAAATATGTTCAATTTGCGATATACAAGGACTATTTCGAGATTGATTAGAGATTTAAATTTTGATTTAAACTTGGCAGCCTAAGATAATTAGAAATTTTGGTGGAGTATCTTGAGAATTTTATTGAGAAACTTTTGAGGAACTTAAATTTTTTTAGATTAGATCATATATTGGTGAAGGACCAAGAAACAAGCAAGGTTGCCCTAATGAGATAGAAACATTCCATATTAAGTTGTTATACCACATATGATTATGATATTGCATATACACAAGTATAGTTAGTCATCGACCAAACTGTATAACTATATCTTTATCTTGACTTACTCGACCTTCTCTTAAATCTAGATCTTTTATCGTGACCATCTAATTATTTGAAACTTAGAAATGATTAGAATCATTCCCTTGACCATACCCTTATCCATGAGACTATTTTCTCTCTAGAAGTCGTATCCCTAACTTATTTTAACTTGATCTACGAGATTTCCTAATTATCTTTATTTTGTACTTTAACTGTATCCTTTTTGTGCAACATGAGAACCCACTTTCTATTTTGATCATTTGGTGTTCCCTATCATGACTTTGATATTTGGAGCACAACAATAGACTTTTTCTTCCAACAAATTCCATACACAAGACCTAGACGAGCCCACCTTCATGTAGGTATATCACGTGCCACTAAAACACATCTTCTTGCACTCTATTTTCTGGATATTACTTTGGGTTAAAAAGACTAAACTGTAACCTTTACAATGATGTCGACTCATGACCACAGAAAGAGATTCAACCAAGACTCAAAGACTTTCGACCAAATAATGATTGTGATCCACTTAATTTCTTAAATGCTTAGCTTGTGCTCTATGTTGATTGCTAACCCGTGCCTTTTTATTTTCGTGCCTTATCTTATTTTCTTAGACCATAATTTTTTATTTTTCGTGCAATAATCCGTATCTATTATCCAAATCATGACCGTTGAACCTAACTATATTCTCCTCTCGATTGTTTTTCTTCTCTCTTCAAGGATCTTATTTTTACTACACTGTTATTCATGCAAACCTTGTTTCTTATATGTGAAGATGGAAAGTTTAGCATGACCCCCTTCGGTTAAAGAATGAGTTAGAATCGGAAGGCCATAAAGGAGATTAGTATAGATAAATAAAATAAGTGTATAATTTGGAGAAATGAGTTGAAAAGTGGTATTTGATGGAATTAAGGGAAGTGATATTAGTTTTATGTTCAAGTGATAATATGCTTGATATTGACAAAAAGGTTACGATTAATCAAACATAGTAGAGAGAAATTCTATGTTTAGTACTTAAGGAATATTGTTAGATTATAAATGTGAATGTCCTACTAGGAAGAACTTGATTTGGCCATCGAATGAATGGATTGAAGGTTATTAAATTTAAATTTTTGAGGAGATTATAGCTTGAGGAAATATAGACCTATATGAAAATATTGGAGACGAAGAAATCAAAAGTTTCGGACCTATTTCTATCATGGGGTATAGGACTTAAAAGTTTGTCTATTATAAAGGTCATATTAAGGTGAGATTGATTCTACTCTTGACTAAAATGTGGAAGGAATTTTAATGTAAATTCTTAAAAGAAAAATTTTGCATAGGGAAAATTTGCTTGAGGAAAATATTTGGGAAGAAGAATATTAGATATTATTTTGGACTTAGCAAATTTTAAGATTTTGGAAGTAATTTCATATTGAAGTAACCTTGGTTTATCTTCAACTAAATTGATTAAAGGTTGACTAGATTATTGGTTTGAGGAAAAATATTTGCTAGAGATTGATTGAATCCAAAACTTTAAATTAAAGGCGAGCATTAGGAGATATCGAAGGCATATATTGGTCGATATCTAAATTTTGTTCATAAATCTCAAATTTAGGAATATATGTTTTGCAAAAAAAAAGAAAAAAAAAAGATAGAAGTTCGATGGAATATCAATTTGGAGAAGAAATATTTTTGAAGATTAGTGATAAAAGGATAATGACGAATTCAAAGATTTAACGAAATTAAAAAAAAACACAAGTGACTCAAAACTAACGCGTTCGTAATCGAGGTTTGAGATAAGGAAGTTATTGCCTATTGACAAGGTTGCAAGTCTATAGGATAATGGTAGCGTTATTGATTTAAACACTCATGGGTTGTCATGCATTAACCATCTTCGAGCTGTTGATTTTATTCGACTAGAATTATCTAAATCTCCCATTCCCCCATCTTATGCCATGGACTTCTCGCCTAAGGATTTAAGTCATGATTCTTATCGACTAAACTTTTTCCATTCCCTTCGACCCTACCTACCCTAACTACTCCTAAATTTCGATGACGAAATTCTTTTAAGTTGGGTAGGATGTAAACCCCCTAAATTTCTACTAAATTTTTTTATTTGGTATTTGTTTTGTACTTTGTCATGTTGTACGTAGCATGCGTGTTGCATTTGTATTTTCTCGTCGAGAGCGAATATGTGCTGAGCACATATTCTAGAAAACATTTTTATCATAAAATAATATGGCTTTGTATAATAGGAGATAAATAATTTTCTTATACAAAATAGTTGGGAAAACCATCGCATGGAGAAACTTCCAAATCATTTTAATAAAATGCTACTTTGGTTATTGGGAATTTAGAAAGTAAGTTTTTATACTTATCCTAGATTAGGAGAGTTACATTAATTTAATTCATGTATATATATATATATATATATATATATATATAAATATATATATATATATATATATATATATTGATTTTCGAAATTAATTATTATAGTATTTTATTATTTATGAAAAAGATATTTAAAATATGGTTATATTTAATATTTGAGTAATTATGCTAATTTCTATTGGAAAAGAATTTATTTTAAATGGATTTGAATTAAAAAGGGTTATTTATATTGAATTAGATTTGATAAATCATTTCAAAAATCGATTTGAATTTATATGTCATTATATATTGGAGAATTAAATAAATCTTAGTCTTTATCCTAATAGGATTTCCACCTCCTATAAAAGGAGAGGTACTTTGGCTATTCTCTCATAAATCCACTACCAAATTTCCAACCCAAGCCATCGTGCATCGTGTCCGTGTTTCGCTTTTCCATCCACTATATGGTTCCCCAGTACAAATACAGTAACTTATGCCCTGCCCGACACACTCGGACGTCCACCCTGCCGTGTCAGACACCCCCGACACGGACTCATCCTATCCCAACCCTAAACCCTACTGCCACCACAATCTCCGTCCCTGGCCACTCCCTTCCGCCGCTCCCTGCACCGCGACGCCACCAGTACCGACGCTAACTTCCACCAGATTTCTCACCGCCGACCAATCCAGGTCGCTCTGGTTCAAACCCCGCCATCCACAAACCACCTCCTCTTCCACCTTCGCTGTCATCGACCAATCCCCTCCAAAACCCCGGTCAACCCATGGCAAATCACCAACATCACAACCACCACCACCCCGGCAAACCGACGGAGCACCACCACCAGAATAGATAGGAAGGGGAAAGAAACCCTCACCGCAGTCGCGAGCCGCGCCGAGCCTCTATTCCGACGCCGCCTCGGCCGCCATGCAGGTGCCGCCCGATGAAACCAGCCGCCGTGGAGACCACTTTCGTGTCGTCCCGACGAAAGAGCCACATCTGCCGTTCCCCATCTCCGGTCGGCCGCCCCACCAGTCTCCGCTACACTTTTCGACCACCTCGTGCCGCAGGACGCGACCGCCGCCCGAGGAAAGACCCTGCCACCGGCTTCGCACCTCTCCGGTAACCTCCGTGCCCCCTCCCTCCACTGCGATCGACGTCGACACCGGCATCCTCGCCGACTCCGCGAGCCCTCCGCGACCGGAGCACCGCCCCACGTCGGTGAGACCATCTTCCACCACCCTCTCCTTCCTCGAGCGTCGAGACTGTCGCGTTCTCCGTCCACCGACTTTCCCCTCTGCCAGCCGAGACGGCCCCGGTCCCTCCGACCTCCGCACGTCGAAACCCCTCGGGTGAGCGACCCTCTTCTTCCCTCTCTCTTCGTTCCTCTTTCTCTCTCTCTCTCTTACTGTGTTTCATTTTGGGGGGGTGGCTGTATAGCTATTAAAGGGGTTATTATTATTATTATTATTATTATTATTATTATTATTATTATTATTATTATTATTGTTATTGTTATTATTATTAGTATAATTATTATTTTTATCACCAGGGTTTCATCACTTACATTTTTATTACTATTATAAAATATCTACACATGTAAAATTAATATTTTCAAGAGATTATATTATTATAAAATTTTATCATCTAAATTAAATATAGTTTTAAAATATTTATTAATTATTTGATCTATTCAAATAAATAGCTATTTTTATCTACCAATTATAGTTTTGTCCTAGAAGGATTCTATTCAAATATAGTAGGTTATTTTGACTTACAAAATATAGTTTCCAATGGTTATATATAAAATTATTATTTTTCAAGTAGTTTCGTAAAATTATTTTAACTAATAAAGCAATATTTTCAAGTATAATTTATCTAAATTATTTCTTAAATAATGAGTTATAGTTTTTTTTCTATCTATGTCGACAAACTTAAGAGTTTTTCAGTTGAGACAATTTTTTTTAGATTTTTGTAGTAACCTTTAGACTAACCAAAATATAGTTTCAGATACTATAAATATTTTCTAAAAATATGGTACGTAACTTTCTACACAAATTCTTTTCACCATTAATCGTGACTAAATCATGCTTCCTATTTCCTTGTGGATTCGTACCTTTACTCATCAACTATGGCTTTGGACTAATTGGGATATGACAGATCCTCGCACCACCCCAGGCGTCACCCCAGACAAGATACCTTGCCATTATACTGTTTATTTCCAGTTTGCATTTTATTACATATCACTGTTCATTTATTTCCAGTTCTTACAGTTCTTGAATTACTACATGCTCAGTGATATTAGCTTACTTGTTATTATCCTTTGATTGCATATGGCCCTAGAGTTAAGGGACTACCGTCTGTAGTGTATCGCATATACCTTGACACAGTTGTACCACGAGAATGTGTGAGATGAGTGGCATGTAGAGGTTCTTGCGTGTTGGCTGATCACCCGTGCGCATGCGTTAAGTCTAACTGTCAATAGTGGTATGTTAGAAGACTTAACGGTTAGTAGTGTTCTATGGTCGTGGATGCGACATGATAGGTACATTGGGTGGAGAAGAACATTTTCTTATCATATGGGCTTCGATTGTACTTCCCTTGTAACACGGAAGCTCCGCTGGAGATACGGGTATGATTAGCCACTCAGGTTGGCCACTGTCGTTTTTGAATGTCATGCGCTTAGGTCACTGGTGCCCAAGTGGGGACTATACCAGATCCTATTTACAGCCAGGGCTCATGCGACGAAAGATTTGTTCTTAACTGCATGTTCACTTTAGTATGGTCAGATTACCTTATTATTGTCTTGTCACTTACTTTCGTTTGTGGTATATTTTATATTCAGTATTTATATGGCATGTTTATTGTATCTTGTTACGTCCCTCTGAGGACCTGGTTATCTCTCCAGGTGTGTCTTGTGGTTTCTGCAGGTGCTCTAGCTAAGGCCATGACTTGCGCTCTATTCTTCGAGATGTTGCTCTTGGATCGTCATCCCCTTCGCTCTACCAAATTACTTTTCTTGTATATTTCTTTCCTATCAAAATTTGTTGGTAGTGAATTTGTCTCCGTCCAACGATTGAACCATAATTATTCAAGTTAATTTTATATTATTATTCTTTCCATTTTGGATGAGATTTGGTCTTGGATTACTGTATTTTACAGCTTATGTATACATACAAGGTCCATATACTTTGTATGTATACAACTGGCATGATTACGTTTAGTCCTTCTATTTTTGGGACTGGGATGTTACAGAATTTGTCGGCAGTTTTGTGAGTCATGACCATCGGTCTGCGAACGACCAAGACGAGATCGCCTACTTGGAATGTCCTCTGCTTGACTTTCTTATTGAAGGCTCGAGAGATGCGTGCTTGATTGAGCTCGATGCTTTGTTGGTGCTAGGTACTGCGAACTTCTGCGATGGTGCTAGGTACTGGCCACGTCTCTATAGCCACTATCTTCTGGGGGTCCACTTTCACTCCACCTCTGGTGATGATGTGACCTAAGTAAGAAATGCGATCAAGCCAAAATTTGTACTTACTGAACTTCGCGTACAACTGGTGCTCTCTGAGAATCTGAAGGACTATTCGGAGATACTGCTCATGCTCGGCCTCTTCTTGCTATAGACTAAGATGTCGTCTATGAACACGATCACGAATGATCCAAATAGGGCATGAATATATGATTCATGTGATCCATGAATATTCCTGGCGCATTGGTCGCTCCGAATGGCATAACGAGAAACTCCCAATGTCCATATCTAGATCTGAATGCTGTCTTCGGAATATCTTTCTCTCTGAATCTGATCTGATGGTACCTCGACCGCAAGTCAATCTTCGAGAATACTGCTGCCCCACTGAGTTGATCGAACAACTCATCTATCCTTGGTAGATGATATTTGTTCTTAATTGTTATAGAATTCAAGGTACGATAATCAATACATAATCTTGACGTACCATCATTTTTCTTCATAAGAAGCATCGAGGCTCCCCAAGGTGATCCACTAACACAAATGAATCCTTTGGTTCTGAGTTCTTCAATCATCTTGTACAGGATCTCCAACTCTGATGGTGCCATTCTATAGACTCTCTCTGATACTGGTGTCGTCCCTGAAATCAAATCAATGGTGAACTCTATCTCGCTCTCTGGCGACATGCCTAGAAGATCTTCGGGAAATACATCAGGTAATTCTTCTACTACTTTAAAAAATTGAACTACTGCTTCTACCGCCATCCGCAAGACTGGTGGAGAAGGTTCTACTTCGCCTCTAGAAAATAAAAACTCTTCTTCGTCGGGAATACCAAAAATAATTCTGCCAACATGGCAATCTATTCTTGCGTATTGATCATTCAACCAATCCATTCCTAGGACCACATCATAGTCGGCCATCGAGAATTCAATCAATCTAGCAGAAAACTCTCTACTGCTAACTACGATTCGACACGAGAAAAATACGATATTTACTCCCACAAGACCGTTACCAGTAAGTATATTAAGCCTTACTGATAATGACTCGGGCTCCAGTCCTATCCGTGTAGCGAATCGTGCAGACATAAATGAATGCGATGCACCCGAATCAAATAATACTTCTGCTACGGTCAGAGCCATAGCTTGACCCTGTCCTCTTGGTGCTGGTCCTCTCTGCTGGTGACCTCTCTGCCGGTTATGAATCTGATCTTGGGCCTAAGCATATTGTTGAGCCTGAGACGGTAACGGCCTCGGAGGCTGGTACTGCTGATGCTGCTGTTGCACCGGTGTTGGTGCCCTAACCGTTGGACTGGATAGGGTTGATGAAGATGAACTGGCTCTATGCAGACAGGACCCAATTTTCTGATCCGGTGCCCCACAAGCCAAGCACAACCCATGCCCTACGACACTCTGAAACCACGTGCCCAGGCTTCCCACAATGAGTGCAGTCCATTGCGAAAGACTGCTTCTGCCTCTATTGCTGAGGGTACGTCGGTGTCGAGTGCTGAACCGACGAAACTGTGGTCGCCCTCCTAGGAGCTCCAATGGTCAAAGCCCTAGCTGCCGGGGCTGGTGTTGATGACTGAGACAACTGTCCATGAGACCTCTTCCGTCCTCCAGTTCGATCTAATATCCTCTGGGAGGTTCTTAATTGCTCTCAAAATAGCATCAAAGGTCCGGTGCTCAAACTGCTCTACTACTAGAATGACCACTAGGTGGATTCCCTACTGAAATTGCTGCGCTCGGTCCAATTTGGTTGCCACCAAGGTGGGAGCAAATCGACTAAGCCTAGAAAACTCGGCCGCATATCCATCGACCGTCCTTCCCATCTGCTTGAGATTGATGAACCTTGTCTGCAGATCATGCCGAGCTACTGCATCAAAGTACTTGTCACTGAATGTCGCCTATAAGACAGGTGTCGCCAATCCAACTGCTTGTATCGTCCACCAACTGCGGGCTAAGTCTAATAATTGCAGGCGTACAACGGCCACCTTCTTTTCCTGTGGAGTCCTAGCTGCCTCCAGAATAACCTCTATATCTTGTAGCCAAGCATCTGCGGCAATAGCATTTTCACTACCGTCAAAGAAGGGAGGGTTCAGGCGCTTGAAGCTGTTAGCCGTATTGTTCCCTTGATAACCAACTCTGCCCATGGCATCTCGTAATGTCTGCTGCAGGGCATCGTCCCGACGGTCTTGTGATGCAAGCAAGTCCCATATGAGTCCCATCAGGGTTCTATTGTCAGGCTCTGTAGGCTGGGCTGGCTGAACTAGCGGCTCTTGCTCCCCAGAAGGCATGACTCAGGATGCTGCCCCTGAGTGCTGGGTTTGATCCCCAGGTTGCGGCTGTTCTCTGCGGGTGCTCCACCCGGCTGATCGGAAGGACCAGGAACAATGCCACTGAAGAAAATGATATGGAAAACAATAAGGAAGGACCAAGATAGATCAAGGATAAAACACCTTATCAGGCCAAGATTCAGGAAGATTAGAAAGCACGAGTAGAGATCAAGGACGAATGCTGATTGAGACATCTATTCAGTAAAACCCTTATACATTCTTGATTTACAGGACCTGCATGGGCCACCTCTAAAACCGTGTCACGCCCCAGAACCAGAATACTGGAGAGCGGGGGACAGACACAGCCAGCTACGTACATTAAAGTGCAACCCACCTCACAACACGGTCACAACTGTCTAGATGCATGAGAGTTAAACTACAATCCATCGATCTCTATGGTCAGGAACCAGCCTAGTGTCTCAATCTCAAGCAAGCAAATAAATGTACAAGATGTTAGATCATCAGACATACAAAGTAAGGCGTCCCAAACATTACATATTCAGATGATCATGAAGCTAGTCATATAAAATACGAGACTAGCAAGAGTTAAGTCATACATGATCAACCCTAGGATTTGTCAATCATGTTACAGCCCTTAGGCAAACATGAATTAAGTTTCAACACGAGCTAACACTTGCTCGACGGGTAAACGCCTCAAAAGAATAATTTACAATAGAGTGGGAGAGCAAAATAAGAAATCCACTCGTTGTCAGGATTACGTCTGGTGTTCACCATCTGGCTGATAAGCAGGAAGATCCTCTGGTATCACTCCAAAATCTGGCCATACAAAACCAGCTGGGTCAGACCCCAGAAAGAGCAAGTGCCACAAGGGAGGCTTCACTTAGGAACTAAAAACCAGCATATAGTAAAAGAAGAACTAATAAAATAGCATAGTTAAATAACATAAAGACTGAGTTAACATAAAACATAGCTTGCAGTAGGAGGAACAAGAGGTGGGATAATTTTCATGTTAATCACGAGACATGCATTCAGGCACGGCCAATCAAATCCTACGACTTGCTATCATTAGCTAACTAGGGTTATCACTGGCCTAGTTACTAGCAAGATGCAGTTGAGATATTCCCGCAGTCACAAGCCCTGCAGCTATCCAGGTTATCTAGGCGAGATAATTTATTAGAGTTACAAGGGTTATCAAGATTACTGGTGTACTTTCAGTACTTGTGTTATCAAGAAGTGCCCCATATGACAGTGGGCTGGAAATGTGCCCTAATCGTCGGCAAGCTACAAGTTCCTCAGGTGTGGCTGGGATAACGGGATCAGCTATAACTGGAAAAAAATCTCTCTATATGAACTACTTGATCAATCTAGTCATTAACCTAGTCAGATTCATTGTGAATTCCTGACCGCGGTAACCAGGAATCTATGTCCTAGACATGATGCAAGACGAGATAGGTAGTTGTACAGGCACAATCAAGAAAGTCAACCACGCTGTTAAGACAAGAGTTAATTAGCAAGTCAGGGTGGCTGTCGCAACATCCTTTCAAGATTATACATGTCATGTCAGGTTACTTGTCATGTCAAGAGTAATTGTATGGAGTGTGCCTCAAGGGCCACTTATCGAGAGTTATCAAGACGGGTTCATATTATCATATTCAAGTCAAGTTCAAGTTACTATCTCACTATCAAGTGTCAAGTTGGATCGTCGCCATTTAGGCCAAGTATAGAAAACATACAAAGAAGATCGAGAACACCCATGTGTGATTGAATCTATAAGTCATATATGAACTCTGATTAAAGTAACACAGGAAGATTCTTGAAGCCAAGACAATGGTGTGCGAGGTGTAAGGTGCGCGGACCAAAAGGTGCGTGAGGTGTGCACGAGGTGTACGAGGTGCAAGGTGCGTGCGGTGCAAGGTGCACGGACCAAAAGGTGTGCGAGGTGTAAGGTACGCGGACCAAAAGGTACACGAGGTACAAGGTGAGCGAGGTGCGCACGAGGTGTCATCCCTACCAGCAAGCTTTTGGCCATGGTGTTTTAAAACTTTCAATGTCCATAACTTAGACTAAAGGACTCAAAATTGGGCAAAATAAAGTTCTAAACTGAATGAAATTGAATTCTCTACAACATGGAACTATTACTTTTCGAAAATAACAAGATTTAAAAGATCAAAACCAAGAAAAACTGAAGAAACTATAAACTTAGATCTACAAAAATTTAACCCTCAAAACCAAAATCTCCAAGTTCTAAAAAGGCTTAGAATCAAGCAAGGAAGACAAAGGAACAATAAAATTTGAGATCCATCATGAAGCAAGTTGCACTTGCCTAGGGCTTGGGTATAGGTGGAGAAGAGTAAATGAAGAAGATGAGAAGAAATAAATAAAAGTTATGGAGGATAGAGAGAGAAGTTGACTTAAATACCAACCTCTCCATCTCAAACCAAACCAGGCCAAGCCAAGCAAAGTCATGTTGAACCAAACCAAATAAACTAAGGCAAGATTAAACCAAGACTAGGCGAAGCAAGATAAGTCTAACTACGATCCACCTAACAAATGTCAGAAATCCGTACATGTATTATAAAAATACGTATAACGAAAAATAGGAGTGACAGACACCTCTCTAGAACTTGGCTCTGATACTACTCTGTTGGAAACCAAGCACGAAATCCGTTCCCCCAAACCAGAAAGTCCTGCGAGAGAACCGAGCAAAAGTACATAAACCAAAAATGTCAAACACAATCGCAGATACAAAGATTTTTAATGTGGAAAACCCTTGCGGAAAAAATTACGGGACGATCGGAGTCCAACCCTGAAGAATCTCCACTAATGGAATAAAGAGAATACACCCTCTACAAGCTCCTCCCGATCCAACATGGATCACCACAACTCACTTGAAAGAAGAAAATTTTGATTGCGGACTCGGAAGAACAAGAGATGCCAAAAAATTATTTGAAGCATTCTCTCCTTCACAATAGTCCTAATCCTCTCTCTCTCTCTCTCTCTCTCTCTCTCTCTCTCTCTCTCTCTCTCTCTCAAATATTGTAAAGCACTCTTATTTTTTAGATGAGTTTCAACTAGCATGCATCACCCTTTTATAAGCCCTTGGTAATCTATACATGGAAGGTCAATATATATAAAAAGTTCCAACATGCATTAATCATATATTTAATAGAGATCCAATCATAATTGGAAGCCCAATTATATGGAAAACTACTATATGAAGGATCCAATCATAAATATTTGATCAAAGTAAATATGAAAATCCAATCATATATTTTCTTACCATATATGTTCCAACATAGGATCGATGTACACCCCGAGCTTCTCCGACACACGGATGACGCTCGTCGCACTCCGGAGTATTCTCCACATAGATTGGGAACCCCACCCACTCCAACAGGACGGAACTATATGTAGGCCAAAGGGGGCCCTGCCCACCCCCCCCCCCCCCCCCCAAAAAAAGTGATAAAAAGTTTTTAAAAAAAAATTATAGGCCATGTGTTACTTCAAGCCCAATAATGGTGAATGATTCACCTAAAGCCCAATGAACTCATTCAATTAGGTCATTTACTCTATAGTCTTCAAAATCTCCACAGCTTTGTTCCTAGTTGAAATTGTTCATGCCGATGCTGTTGTCTACAACACAAAAACTGCAACAAAATTTGGTCAACCCACATCGAAGCCAAACATCGACCCCATCCTCTCATTCCTTTATTGTTTTTCCTTGGCGCTCTGACGACCAAAAGCTTTCCGACGCGTTGAGCATCCCATCTCCTCCAAGTCTCAGCTGCCAGCTATCCCCCAAAATTTTAAATCTTGTGAGCTTCCAAGTTATTTAATTAATTTTATTATTATCTTGTTACTTATGGTTTTTGAGCCTTGCTTTTGCTTAGTTGCTTACTCTTAAAAGAACATTAGTAAAAATATTGGCTCTGTTCAGACTTTTTTAGGTTTTGTCTTGTTTGTCAATGCGACAGCTCCAGACTATTATGACGTGATTATTATTATTTTTATTGTCTCTTGAAGGAACATCAGTAAAAAATATTAGCTTTGTTAAGACTTTTATAACGTGATCATTATTATTTTTTAATTTTCTTGGATGCTCGGGGCCCCCTGTAACGCAAATCCTGGCTCCGTCCCTGGTCCTAGCAAAGGGGGGTTGTCCAAGCACCAAGTTTTTTTCGGCTTATCTCAGGGCCGGCCTTGACTATAATATTTGGATATTTTTGACATATTAACTTTTCAATGTTGGATTTTCGCATACAAACTTTATAAATTATTCTTTTGAGGTAACTTTCGTCAATTTTGAAGCACATCGTGATCACTTCAAAAGAATATCTGGTAATACAAGCATTTAAATTATGTACAGTTTTGTACTGCAAGATATATTTTTAAAGTAGTCAAGATGTGCTTCATAATTGACAAAATGTACTTCAAAATGTACTTCATAATTGACAAAATGTACTCCAAAAGAACAATTTATGAAATTGGGTACCAAAATCAAACAGTTAAAAGTTAAAGTGTCAAAAATGTTCTAACATTATAATTGGATATCATTAGAATAATTTAGCCTACTTGTAACTAGGTTGAAGTTGCATTTTGTTTGTATTGTCAAATTCTTTATCATATTTTAATACGCATCGGACTCATGTCCTACTAGCTTTCCTATAATATATATATATATATATTTTTTTTTTTCCTATAATATATATATATATATATATATATATATATATATATATATATATATTAAGGACTTGACTAGCTAAAGACCAGTGGTTGGCATAATATTTGAAATTCTCAAGTCCTCGCCCATCAAAGTCATATATTTAATATATATATATTCACTCATAAAATTCCAAAACCTTAGTGCGAGCACCACAACTACCTCTAATATATTATGTGTCATTCCCATTTGACAATTGTAGACATATTCTGATTCAAGAATTAGCCTTAAAATGCCCAATAACCTATTTAATTAAGTTTGAAAATGGTAGGCCATTGATGTTCTTGTCAGGAAGAATAATATCCAATTATACTAAATTTATGAGGTTGAATAAAGATGTGGTTCCAGTAGTCCCAAAACTCACGACTCTAACCATGTTTGCTACAAGAAATTAACACTAAAAAGATTACATTATTACATTTAATCACACGTTGAATCAAGATGGGTCTAAATAGAATTTCAGTTTTATTGTTGTAGCATTGTTGAGTGGCTTTGGTGTTTTGGGATAACCAAACATGAGTGAGATGAAATAAATGTACATAACTTGAAAGTATTTTTAAATTCTCCAGATTTGATGTTTTTTAATATATTTTTCATATCTTATGATTTTTTTTTTCTGATGTCCAGCATAATGTACGAGACTTTGTGCACGTTGCGTTGCATGTCATTTGGATCCATTGTCTTCAATTTTTACACACGCCCACACCTCTCCCCTAGTTTGGCTCCGAGACCGTCTACCTAGCCAAAGATGTTATATCTCTCCTCGCTAACCACAAGAGCTAGCTGAGTTCGGTAAATCTTATGAATTGCTAATACGTTTTTCAAATCAACCGGAAATATAATTATAAGTTTGCTTCTTCTTCTTTTTTTTCTTTTGGTTTGTTTCAACTCCAACCCAAGAGTTACATAATTGATGGACAATTTTGGTCCTATTAACCCCGAAAATCCTTTCTTCTTCGACCTCTTTCCAATTTTGTTTTTCAAAAAATCCTAAATCATTCTTTTCCAATAGTAAGGTCTTGATTATAATAGATTTGTAAAGATGCTATAGCTCAATCAACATCTAACAAGCATAGCATACTTGGTGGTGTATTATGGGGGGTGTAATGCCCCGCTCCGCACGGCGCATTACGCTGAAGCGTTGACTCAACGAGTCACGTTGATGCAAGGAAATGTATCGATGCAAGACGATACGAAAGTTAAGTTGTCCCGAGCAACGCATTGAACTAAGTCGATACGAAGAGTTGCCTTGCCCCAAAAGAATGCGTCGAGTTGAATCGATGCGAAGCGCCGCGTTGCCCCGAAGGATGAGTGCGTTGAATCGGCTCGAAGATTCTAAGAAATCGAATCGACCAAGGCGCAAGTCCGAATCGATGTAAGTATTGATTTTAGTTGGTTTCGTGTGCAGGTTATACTTTGACGGGAAAATATTAGAGGTCGATCTTTTGCAATATTTAGTAAGGGGTCCGCGAAATCAAATCGTCGCCTTGCGACGGGCTAAGACTTGGGCGCACTAAGGCAAATCGGACGTATAACTCAATGAAGCACTAAGTGCTCGAATGGCTAAGTCAGGAGAGTGGCCGTACAACAAAGTTATGGAATCGAGCCGCATCGGCTCGGCGAAACGACGAAGGCATATCGACTCAAGGTGGGAGGATTGACTTCTTTTTACTCCTTCATTCGATAAGTCAAATATATCATTGTATGCTAAAGTTAACCTATCGACACCACGGGCGTGGACCGATCGGAGATAAATCATAGTGTGAGTCGAACACTAAGTTAGAACAATTGAAATGAAACGTGCATCAAATGCACGAGTCGCTATGGAACATTGGATATCGCTAAGGCGAGCGCCTCGGTGCGCAAGCCGTAAGAACATGGGATAACTGTACTCGGCGAGTGCCTTAGTGCACGGACCATACCTTGCCTTTGCTGCACGAGTTAGACGGCTAGAACATTGGAAGACAATAGACGAGCGCCCTAGCGCGCAAGCCCCGAACATTGAATGCTAAGTTATAGAACATGGGAATATGATTATGGTTGAACGTGCCTACGTGCACGGAATAATAAAAGATGGCTTCGTTGCGAGAGAATACAGTTGTGGCATGAATGTGGCGGAACTGTCGGATATGACATGGTGCCTCGAAAGGTGCTCAAGACCTTCGGGTCGTTCGGTTGACGAGCATTGAGTTGAGGCACGATGCCATTGAATCATTGAAACGAAGTACGAAACGTAAGAACACAGAAAGTCAACGAAAGAGATGCGAGATGATAAGTCTGAGTCTCGGACTCAAGACTATGTTTGGTTGTTTGAATTTGATTGCTGAATGATAGGGCGTTGCATGGTCGATTGGAATGGGCTTGAGATTAAATTGTGATAATAGCCCGTGCACGGGTGTTTCCCCCAAAACGGTTAAATGCCGGAGGAGCGCCCCAGAACCGATTGGCCGCGAAGGGATTCGAATAATCTTTGTAAGCGCACATCCTTAAACGAGTAGCGCTCGTCTTATAGATGGGAAAAGCCGCAAATGATGGCATGCAGCGGGAACGTTTTGGTTGTTGGGCCCGCAACCCACCCGTGAAACGCCGGACAGCCCGACAAATAGAGAGAAAAGAAGGAGAGAAAAGAAAGGAACTCCTTTAGTCCATTCCGGCGCGGATACGCCAACGGCCTTCATATAGTTAAGGAACGATGGGTTGAAAGTGTAGGCGCGTATGTGTCCCGCATAGAGATCCTGCTTAGAGATGCACAATAACATGACAGGGAAGGATTACGGCGTATTCACCTTGCGTCGGTGCAAGGGCGAGTGCGTCGACTTAGTAAGTCGCGCCACGAATCAAACACGAGATTGCTTGCTTGCTTGCCTATTAAATTCGATAACATGCTGCTATATAACATGCTTTACGCTTTCGAAGATGCCATGAAATTGACCCTAAGGAGAACATAGCAAGATCATAAGCTAAGTTGCATGATTCAACATAAATATTAAAATGTCGGTTTGGAAAGATGATCTTTGCTTCAGTACATGCGAGGACGAACGTACTGATCCCCCACCAACTTCATGCAGGTTGCAGGGAATGGATTGCTCGCGACGAAGCATTGCTTGAACGTGTTAAGGCTTGGAAAGCCGAGGCGCATTGAAGCGTGCTATCGCATTGACGCTCGGACTACGCAGCTGGATTGATGCGGCCGAGATATAGAAGGCATGATGTATGGAACGGTGAAATCCTTTGTGGGTAAGAGAGAACCTGAGTGTTGTAGCCAATCTGGCATATATTGTTAGGCTATCGAAAGCCATTGTAATCTCAGTTTTGGATATCAATAAAGAGAATTGTTTCGTATACTCTGTTTCCTTTCGTTGTTATAATCGAATCAAAAGATAACCATTTGAGAACTTGTCATCTTGCCTTACACGAGCGCAACTTCAGGCTCGTGCGGCATCCCGCCCCCTGCGAGGACGATGATTCGGGTGATTCCGGGTCGGAGCGTGACAAATTGGTATCAGAGCTCTAGGCTCAATTTCCTCTGGACGCTCGCTTCATCACAATTCTAAAAGTTGCCCACCACCACTTGATATCACTCTTGACTCTACTCGATGCCGCACTGGATGTTCCATACAATAAGTTTAATACAAATCGTATAATTTTGCTGCATGTGTTTGGAAATTACACGATATTTGCTAAGAAAGTCGCGACGGATATATTGCAAAGAATGCAAACGAGCCGTAGAAATGTTAGTTGCTGCAAGCGCATCAAATTGTGAAATACGATTTGAGACGTTGTCGCAATATAACATGTTGAAAGAGAGATAAAATGATGCACGAAGTGCAACGAGTAATGGTGAATATGCGTTAAAATGAAAGTGAGAAGTGATAAGCCAATACCGAATGTGTTAAACGGATTGTGCATTGACTTGGAAAGTTGAAAGTAATTCGTTGCACGAGGTGCGGTAAATATTGGAAATAATCGTTGCCCGATGTGTAATGCGTGTTGGAAAGTAAAATCATTGCACGTGGTGCAACGCATATCAAATTAATCGTTTACGAAGTGCAAAGAAAATTGGAAATAAATCGTTGTACAAAGTGAAATAAAAGTGTCAGAAATAAATCGTAGCACGATGTGCAACGCGTATCGAAAGTAAAATTTGTTGCACGGGGTGCAACGCATATCAAGTAAATTGTTGCACGAGATGCAACGTAAGAAAAGAATTGAAATCGTAAATCGATAGAACGAATCGTCGGTTGCACACCAAACTTATGTTGGCAAACGAGAACATTGACTGAATCGTGTCGGATTTTGATAGAATCAAAGTTACGGTTGTGATCAAGCACGATCACTACGAAAATCGTGAGTCGGAAGAGATCGTTGGTTTACACTAAGTGTAGCGCGTGGGAAATGGCTTGAATTCCGAGTGGTATATGCCATACCACGTAGGTGATGAATGACTCAATTTCGAGTGGTATATGGTATATCACTTGTGCGATGAATTGCATCGACGTGTTGTGAGAATTGTGGAAGGATTGTCCGCAACGGACGGGAGAGTACCGAGACTTGATTGGAAATTTGTATGACGGTATGTTGATGCAAGTGTTCTTCGAAAATCGGTTGGGACGATAAGGCGAGACTCGTATCGATGAACGATACGTCGGACGGAAGTTATAAGTTGGTCGGACGACCGAGACTAGCGAAACGATTTTTGCCTTGACGCAATAATCGGATCCACGGGAAAGGAATACTCGAGCTTACAATGAGTCGCACGACTTGCGATCTCGATAGAAATGTTGGGCGAGGCGAATCGAATCGTACGACTTGCGATTTTGATAGAAATGTTAGGCGATGCGAATTGTAATCGAATCGCATGATGTGCGACTTCGGTGAAGAGTTGGTTGACGTGAGTAATCGTGCCTAAGAAATAGTTGGTTACGTTACGGCGACACTCATTTGAGTACGACTGAAAACACGCAAAATTTTGAGGGCGAGATCGTATAACCCGAGGGCACGATGTTGGATAATCGGTAACTTGGTTACGCGATCAAAGTATAGCGGGTTGCGGCGAATCGGAGAATGAGTAGATGCGTATGGAAAAGTTTGTTGCGAACTTGGATGTATGCGATGCGAGTTAAGTTGACGTTGAAACGGATTCGAAGTCGACCCACTTGCTATCGAAATTGATATGAACTATTAAGATCGATACGCAAGGAAACGTAAGCACGATGTGGGAATACAAAATGGAGTACGCCTTGCGCTATCAAAATTTTGTAAGTAACGATACGAGAATGAACGAATTTGGTTGATCGTAAATTTTGTGATTAATCAAGACGAGACTATAAGTCATCGACGATTGCTCGATGCGTATAGCATCTCGTGTTTCGACCCGAGAATAAGATAGACTCGAACTTGATGCGAATAGATGTTTCATAAATTGCGGAATCATCGACGAGAGTGCATGACTTGACTCGAAGGATAGTTGCGCATCAGTTGCGCCGATAGAAGTGGTTTTATTCGAAATTGGGTAGTCGTATAGAATTGTCAAAACGTGATTTGGCTCCGAAATAAGATATAGCATGGTTCGTAGTAAACTGTCATTCGGTGATGATCCATAATTATCGAGCGTAGCTTCGGGGCAGCTGGCCCTAGAAAACTTGACCGCCAAATCAAATTGAATGCTGCAGACCGTAAGATGACCCATGCGATATCGCATATGAGATTGCACCGATAACAAATATAACACGGTGCATGTTGACGATAAGAATAGGCGATTGTGAGAAACGTGCTATGCACGAGAGGGAACTATAAGGGAATGACTTACGAGTCATGTCGTTAGATTCGGATTCACCTTGCAATTGAGCTTGTGTGAATCGAAATTTACTTCGATGTTGCGAGATGGATAAGTTGGGAATTTGGCTATCAAATTCCTACTCGTTAGGAAATTGAATGTAAGACGCGTCGTAAAGACCTTCGTGCTAAGGCGATCGTTGCCTTGGACACTGTCGCCTTGCTGTAAACTTTCATGTCAGATAGATTGTGGCCTTTGTGCAATGTCAATTTAAACTTGCGTCGGGAAAATCTAAGCACGGGGACTGTGTAAGTAACCTAACGGGCGTAGCCCTGAATATTGATACATTTGCAAGTCAACAAAGAAAAATCGTATCGAGACAAGTTGCATAGCGATATTTCGAAAATAGTTGGGTGGTGACTTCGAACGCAAGGCGTTGCAGAGACTCGTTGTGATTGGATGCGCAACGGCTTGACGCAATGCGTAGATTGATAGTCCCGATAAAACATACGAAACGAGAAGGCGATTATGAATCGCGTCGCGTGCAGTGACTTTATTAAATGAATCACGTATGTATCGAATATATGTATACGATGAAATTTTGAGAACAGTTGCTAAGGATAAGTCCGATCGAGAGTACGAGATAGCAAGCATAGGATTGAAATTTACCTGTCAGCTTTGTTCTAATTTGCTACCACTGGAATTGGTCAAAATACATATATCTTCGGGACGCCTTGAATATAGGTATGGATCCAAATCGAGTTGTATACAAAACTCAAATCGAGCTGCAGGGATGACTTTAAAATGTTAATGAAAAGCTTGTGAGATATTATGAAATCGAACAACATTGGTGGGACGAGATCGTGATACGATCTATAAAACACTTAGTCGGAGTGTTGGTTTTGGTTCGAGGACGAACCTTGTTTTGAGTGGTATATTCTGTAATGCCCCGCTCCGTACGGCGCATTACGCTGAAGCGTTGACTCAACGAGTCACGTTGATGCAAGGAAATGTATCGATACAAAACGATACGAAAGTTAAGTTGTCCCAAGCAACGCATTGAACTAAGTCGATACGAAGAGTTGCCTTGCCCCAAAAGAATGCGTCGAGTTGAATCGATGCGAAGCGCCGCGTTGCCCCGAAGGATGAGTGCGTTGAATCGGCTCGAAGATTCTAAAAAATTGAATCGACCAAGGCGCAAGTCTGAATCGATGCAAGTATTGATTTTAGTTGGTTTCGTGTGCAGGTTATACTTTGACAGAAAAATATTAGAGGTCGATCTTTTGTACTATTTAGTAAGGGGTCCGCAAAATCAAATCGTCGCCTTGCGACGGGCTAAGACTTGGGCGCACTAAGGCAAATCGGACGTATAACTCAATGAAGCACTAAGTGCTCGAATGGCTAAGTCAGGAGAGTGGCCGTGCAACAAAGTTATGGAATCGAGCCGCATCGGCTCGGCGAAACGACGAAGGCATATCAACTCAAGGTGGAAGGATTGACTTCTTTTTACTCCTTCATTCGATAAGTCAAATATATCATTGTATGCTAAAGTTAACCTATCGACGCCACGGGCGTGGACCGATCGAAGATAAATCATAGTGTGAGTCGAACACTAAGTTAGAACAATTGAAATGAAACGTGCATCAAATGCACGAGTTGCTATGGAACATTGGATATCGCTAAGGCGAGCGCCTCGGTGCGCAAGCCGCAAGAACATGGGATAACTGTACTCAGCGAGTGCCTTAGTGCACGGACCATACCGTGCCTTTGCTGCACAAGTTAGACGGCTAGAACATTGGAAGACAATAGGTGAGCGCCCTAGCGCGCAAGCCCCGAACATTGAATGCTAAGTTATAGAACATAGGAATATGGTCGAACGTGCCTACGTGCACGGGATAATAAAAGATGGCTTCGTTGCGAGAGAATACAGTTGTGGCATGAATGTGGCAGAACTGTCGGATATGACATGGTGCCTCGAAAGGTGCTCAAGACCTTCGGGTCGTTCGGTTGACGAGAATTGAGTTGAGGCATGATACCATTGAATCATTGAAACAAAGTACGAAATGTAAGAACACATAAAGTCAACGAAAGAGATGCGAGATGATAAGTCTGAGTCTCGGACTCAAGACTATGTTTGGTTGTTTGAATTTGATTGCTGAATGATAGGGCGTTGCATGGTCGATTGGAATGGGCTTGAGATTAAATTGTGATAATAGCCCGTGCACGGGTGTTTCCCCCAAAACGGTTAAATGTCGGAGGAGCGCCCCGGAACCGATTGGCCGCAGAGGGATTCGAATAATCTTTGTAGGCGCACATCCTTAAACGAGTAGCGCTCGTCTTATAGATGGGAAAAGCCGCAAATGATGGCATACAGCGGGAACGTTTCGGTTGTTGGGCCCCCAACCCACCCGTGAAACGCCGGACAGCCTGACAAATAGAGAGAAAAGAAGGAGAGAAAAGAAAGGAACTCCTTTAGTCCATTCCGGCGCGGATACGCCAACGGCCTTCATATAGTTAAGGAACGATGGGTTGAAAGTGTAGGCGCGTATGCGTACCGCATAGAGATCCTGCTTAGAGATGCACAATAACATGACAGGGAAGGATTACGGCGTATTCACCTTGCGTCGGTGCAAGGGCGAGTGTGTCGACTTGGTAAGTCGTGCCACGAATCAAACACGAGATTGCTTGCTTGCTTGCCTATTAAATTCGATAACATGCTGCTATATAACATGCTTTACGCTTTCGAAGATGCCATAAAATTGACCCTAAGGAGAACATAGCAAGATCATAAGCTAAGTTGCATGATTCAACATAAATATTAAAATGTCGGTTTGGAAAGATGATCTTTACTTCAGTACATGCGAGGACGAACGTACTGATCCCCCACCAGCTTCATGCAGGGTGCAGGGAATGGATTGCTTGCGACGAAGCATTGCTTGAACGTGTTAAGGCTTGGAATGTCGAGGCGCATTGAAGCGTGCTATCGCATTGACGCTCGGACTACGCAGCTAGATTGATGCGGCCGAGATATAGAAGGCATGATGTATAGAACGGTGAAATCCTTTGTGGGCAAGAGAGAACCTGAGTGTTGTAGCCAATCTGGCATATATTGTTAGGCTATCGAAAGCCATTGTAATCTCAGTTTCGGATATCAATAAAGAGAATTGTTTCGTATACTCTGTTTCCTTTCGTTGTTATAATTGAATCAAAAGATAACCATTTGAGAACTTGTCATCTTGCCTTGCACGAGCGTAACTCCAGGCTCGTGCGGTATCACGTCCCCTGCGAGGACGATGATTCGGGTGATTTCGGGTCGGGGCGTGACAGGGGGAACAATAAAAAATTTCAAACAAAGTTCAAAAATTTTTTATAAAATCTAGCATTTACAATTTTAGGCTCCAAATTGGGACTTACTATTCTGCCAAATAATTTTCTACATTCTGAATCTAGAAATTCTCAGACCCAACCTATAGCACCTATGGGTGGGTTAACCTGAAAATATAAAAATTAGAACCAAACATGGTTCTTATTATTCTATTGAATGAGCTCCTGGAATCTGAATGTAGAATGTAGAAATTGTGATGGAGCTTACTAATGATGCTCTAATCAAACCTTCATTCTTAGCCTTGGTAAAGATTCTGGATAGCTTATCTGTTACCTACACAAAAAGTAAATGACATAATGGATCACCTTGCCTCAAAAGTTTTTCTTTAGCTCCATTAATAAGTATTGAGAGGCAACTATTTTCCATCAACATTGCAATATCGAGCCTTCTCTTATTCCCAAAACCCCTAGAAATTAAAACTCCATCCAATAAATCCCAATGGACAAAATCAAAAACCATTTCAAGATCAATTTTAGTTATATCATCACTTTGTTTTCTCCATTGACAATCAGCTAGAATTTATTGTGTTGATAAATGCTTTTGGTTATGTAGTGCCCCATCCCTACATCGTGCCCCGTTGTCTGTCCACAGGGTGCGCGAGAAAGAAACACTGTCGCTATCGACTCGGTCGGGACCGATAGGTCGGGATCGATCGAATCGATCGAACGGGAACGGTTGAATTAAGATCCATTCCACGTTATGGAATAGCTTTTTCGGAACCAAGTCCCATATTCAGCAGGTAGCGCCTCAAGGATTGACTCTGCGGCTGAGTCGGGAGAGACCTCCCGTTGCTCTACTTTTCACGCCGCTTGCGTTGGTTTTGGGCTTTGGTTTTCTGAATGCGTTTTCGTGAATATTTTCGATAGTTTTTATGGTTGACATTTCGAACTCGCATTTCCTATCGAACTCTTGTATAACACAGTGTTCTAATCGGTTGCTTGTACGATTTCAGGTGATCGCGTAGGCGACGTCTAGCACAGCCAACAAGTCCCTCGCCTCAAGCAAAAACTCAAAGTGAGTGGCTGACCTCCTTCATCTCGACCCTCTATTTCAAAAATGAGAACTTGGGTAATGGTAATAAAATGGAGTGATTCGCTTGGAAAACACAAGTCCTATGTTTGAGTAGAGAAAAAAAGATGAATTGTGTAGAAAAAAGATAGAATTATTTTAGGCCTGCAAAAACAACTGAATGAATCGATTACATAACAAGCCCCAACGGTACCCCAAATATACCTTGTTAACCTATCAAGGTCATGGACAACTTGTCGACAAGGGCGATGGTTTCTTCGAGCGGCAACCCGGGGCCACGGGACCGACTCGACCTAGGAAGAAACAGGTTATAGCCGAGCTGGGTATGAAGCAACCGGTAAGACGGGGACTTGCATCGGAGCTCGCTACTTGCGTTGCAAGGGTCCCGTATTACCAGGCTATGTCCACGATGGCTAGTAAATGCCAGTGACCTCCACCTCAAATACTTGATATAAATTGTTATTCAACTAACAGGGAAGGTGATGGTAAGTTTTATGTTGCACGGCGCGCTCTGCCGAGGGAAATTCTGGTGTAACTTACTTGGGTTTTGTTTTGTTAAATGCTTCGTATGAAATTACCTAGGATGGTTAAAAAGATCACGAAAAGCAAGTTGTGTAAATATTTATCTAAACTCTTGAACCAAATGAGAGCCTGGAAACTAATTAGCCACTCGCCAGTACATGTTGATTGTACTGATCCTCGCTCTCTCTACAGGTGCGATAAATCAGGAGGAGCGTGCCGCATGAAGGGAGGCTACGCTCGTGTGTTTTGAAGCTTCGTCCTTGCGGTCGAAGTTTGGATCAAACCTCTTTTGAAGACTCCGCTGTCGAAGGCCAAGAAGACAGATGGAGCGACTTTCCGTCATCCCAGGTGGTTTTGTAATGCTGGTTGTAATCAAGGGATAAAATGTGTGGAATGGCTATCTCGTCGACGTTCATTTTGTAATGGAGTCAGTTTGTAAAAAGCCCATGCGGCGCCTTTGTATCGAGTCTGTAAAATGATATTCATTATCAATAAAGCTTAAATTTCCTTCTCTATAATGTGTGTTCAATTTACTCTACGCATTCTCTTGTTGTTGTGTTTCGGATAACCTTAAGACTACGCCTTGTGCGAGCGCAACTTAGGCTTGTACGGCATCACGCCCGGGGGACGACTATCGATTCTACGGAATCGGGGTGTGACATAATGGTATCAGAGCACGGCTTTACGTCCTTGGCCTCTAGTGTCGAGTTTCTAGTCTCAAATCGTTGGTCTCGTGTCGATGAGATATGTCGTTCCATACGAGGGAGTCTGTAATAAGTTTTATGACTAATGTATTTTTACCTTCAAAATCCCAGAAGGTACGGCGGTGAACGTGGCATTGAACGAAGAAAGTGCTTCGAGCGGCTCGAGTAGCTCGAGGCCCGGACCCTCTAACGATGCCATGGAACGGATGTTGCGCATGCTGGAAGCATAACAACAACAAGCTCAGGAGAATCAACGCCTGAATGAGCAACATCGACGGGAGACGGAGGCACATCGACGGGAGGTAGAGGCACGCCAGACCCAGTTCGAGGCCCGATTCGATACACAATTCAAGTTGCAGCAGAAGCAGCTTGATACTCTTCAGCAGATTATACAGACAGTGGTGGCCGACAACAACAACTCCGCGACAACACATGTCGTAACCGAGCCTGCGGTCAGACAAAGTGAAGTCGATCCGGAGGCACCCGAGCCTACACATGCAGTGCCGAGAAGTTCCAACTTTGACGTGTCGAAAATCACGAAGAATTATCGTACTTCCTTCAATGGCACGGAAGATCCCTCCTTGGCGATCGACTGGTTGGAGGAACTGGAAGATAAGATCGAGCTCCTGGGCGTCAAAGAGTCCAAGAAAGTCGTATGCGCTCAACTTCTACTCCGGTCGAACGCACACGACTGGTGGGCCGTGCAAAAGCGAGCGATCAGACGCGACGACGAGACAGCAACAATTTCTTGGGCCACCTTCCGTGAGGCGTTTGAGATCGAGTACCTCCCCGAAGTCGTTCGACAAGAGAAGGAAAATGAATTCTTGCAGCTAAGGCAAGGGAATATGACGGTGCGGCAGTATGCGGCGACGTTCAACAAGTTAGCCAAGTTTGCTGGAGAATTCCTGCCTTCCCTGGCGAGTCGTGCTCGACGGTTCGAAGTGGGTCTACGACCATCCATCTACGCCCATATATCTGTTTCGCAATACAAAACGATGGGGGAGTCTCTCAACCACGCCCTCCGCCTTGAAAGCCAATACCCTCCAGGTGCTGCCAGCGCTGTGCATATATACAATCACAAATGCCCTAGCCACATGGGAGGAAACAATGTGACCAAGCATCCAAATAGTGGGCAACAAGGCGGGTATTAAGGGCATAATCCATGGCCTTACTGCATCCGTTGTCGCCGGCCCGGTCACACTATCGCCGATTGCCGGATACCAGAGGATGGATGCTGGAACTGTGGTAAGAAGGGCCACAATCGTGCTGAATATCCGACCAGGCCGAACTCAACGGTGCCCCAACAGCACCGTCCAATGGCGCCCCAACAAAACCGTCCAGGGAATCAAGTTCCAGCGCCTCGAGCCTATCAACCCGCACTGCAAAATGGCCAAGACCTTCGCCCCAATGCCCAGGGCCGCGTCTACGCCATGACTCGAGATGAAGTGCATGCATCAGATACAGTCGTGATAGGTATACTAAATTTCAATAATGTGCCTGCTCGTGTACTATTTGATTCAGGTGCTTCACATAGTTTTATATCGGCGGACTTTGCCGTCGAGCACAAATTTCCTGTAATATCATTAGATCTCAACCTTAGCATAAGCACACCTTCGGGCACACCAATACTCACAAACTTAGCCTGCACCGACGGGATTATCTGTATCGGCGGTCAAAAGATCGGTCTTGATGTGATAGTTCTAGATATGAAGGACTTTGACATCATTCTGGGAATGGATTGGCTCGGGCCGTGCAACGCAACCATAGACTGCGCCGGAAAGACGGTCACCTTCCGCATACCAGGAGTGCCTGAATTCTGCTTTTCGTGTGGTGAGGCGTCGTCGACCTGCATGCTGATCTCGGCAATTTTTGTTCGAAGGATGCTGCATTCTGGGTGCGATGGCTATTTGGCGTCCGTCCGAAACATGCGACAGGATGGTGCAAACGCGGGTCAGACCGACGTTGTGGCAGAATTCCCTGATGTGTTCCCGAACGAGCTACCCGGCATGCCCCCCGACAGAGAAATCGAGTTCAGCATCGATACATTCTCCGATACCCAACCGATTTCCAAGGCCCCGTACAGAATGGCCCCCGCCGAGCTGAAGGAACTCAAGGTCCAGTTACAAGAGTTACTCGACAGAGGATTTATTCGGCCTAGTATTTCACCGTGGGGAGCGCCCGTGTTGTTCGTGAAGAAGAAGGATGGGTCCATGCGTCTGTGCGTCGATTACCGAGAGTTGAACAAGGCCACCATCCGGAACAAGTATCCATTGCCCCGTATAGACGACTTATTCGATCAACTGCAAGGTGCCTCGGTATTTTCGAAGATTGATCTTCGCTCAGGCTATCATCAACTCAAGATCAAGTCAGACGACGTGCAAAAGTCTGTCTTTCGTACTCGATACGGCCACTACGAGTTCCTGGTGATGCCATTCGGCCTGACGAACGCTCCTGCCGCCTTCATGGATCTAATGAACTGGGTATTTCGACCCTTCCTTGATAAATTTGTGGTAGTCTTTATCGATGATATTCTCGTCTACTCGAAGGACAGGGCGCAGCATGCAGAACATCTACGGGCCGTGCTCCGGACACTTCGAGAACATGAGTTGTACGCGAAGCAGAGTAAGTACAAATTTTGGCTAAGCAGCGTATCCTTTCTTGGTCACATCATTTCGTCCGAAGGCATTGCATTCGACCCGAAGAAAGTGAAAGTTGTTGCTGATTGGAAGCGGCCTGCGTCTGCTAGTGAGATTCGAAGCTTTTTTGGTTTGGCGGGATACTATCGACGCTTTGTGAAAGACTTCGCGAAGATTGCATCGCCACTGACTCGCCTTACTCAAAAGCGAGTCGTGTATGAGTGGTCGGATGACTGTAAAGCTTCATTCCAGGAGCTAAAACAGCGACTAATTTTGGCACCTATACTCGCACTTCTAGATGGGCCAGAGGGTTTCCAGATATCCAGCGATGCTTCAAGCCAGGGCTTGGGATGTGTGCTCATGCAGCAAAACAAGGTAATATCCTTCGCCTCTAGACAGTTAAAGCCGCACAAGAAGAACTATCCTACGCACGACTTGGAGTTAGCGGCGATTGTGTTCGCATTAAAATTATGGCGTCACTATCTATATGGTGTGGCGTGCGCGATCTATACCGACCACAAGAGCCTCAAGTATCTCTTCACTCAGAAGGAATTGAACTTACGACAGAGACGCTGGCTCGAACTGATCAAAGACTATCACTTGACGATCGACTACACTCCGGGCAAGGGAAATGTTGTGGCGGACGCTCTGAGTCAAAAATATCTTGCCTCGCTATCCATCAACCGCAGACTACTACAAGATCTAGAAGAAATGGGCATCGATCTCCTGGTTCGATTCAGGGATGTACGGTTGGCGCAGCTGCAGTTAGAGCCGAGTTTGCTGAAAAAGATCATGGCCGCTCAGAAGGATGATCCGTACCTGAAGAAAATGCGCGAGCGGATTTCGACAGGTAGTGCGACCGACTTTGCGGAAGACAAGACCGGCGTGCTGAGATTGAATGGCCAACTATGTGTTCCGGATGATTCAGAACTGCAAAAGAAGATAATGTCGGAGGCGCATTATGCGAAATATACCTTGCATCCAGGCAGTACCAAGATGTATAAGGACCTCCGTATGACCTTCTGGTGGCACGGGATGAAGAGAGACGTGGCGCTCTTCGTGTCGCAATGCATGGCCTGTCAGCAGGTGAAAGCTGAGCATCAGCGACCGGGCGGGGAGATGCAGAACCTCGCTATTCCCGAGTGGAAGTGGGATCACGTCACTATAGATTTTATTGTTGGCCTGCCGAAGACACCAAGGGGGAACGACGCCATCTGGGTCATCGTCGATCGATTAACCAAGTCAGCGTACTTTATCGCCATCAAAGTTACTTGGAGCGTTGATCGCCTGGCGCAGATTTATCTTGATGAGATAGTACGGCTGCACGGAGTTCCAGTATCCATCGTCTTTGATCGGGATTCACGGTTCATGTCGCGATTCTGGAGTAGCCTTCAGTCGGCGTTGGGTACCAAGTTGCAGTTCAGCTCAGCTTACCATCCTCAGACCGACGGCCAAACGGAGCGCGTTAATCAGATTCTCGAAGACATGCTACGGCTCTGCGAAATTGACTTCAATCAAGCTGGGACGTCCACCTTCCGCTGGCAGAATTTGCATACAACAATAGCTACCAATCCAGCATCCAAATGGCACCGTATGAAGCTTTGTACGGCCAAAAGTGCAGATCGCCCATTTGCTGGGATGAAGTTGGGGAACGGCAGATACTCGGCCCGGAGCTGGTGGAACAGACTGTGGAAAAGGTCAAGCTAATTCGGGAAAGACTGAAGATTGTACAGAGTCGGCAAAAGAGCTACGCCGACACCCATCGAAGACCGCTTGAGTTCCAGGTGGGCGATCATGTGTTCTTGAAGGTGTCGCCTATACGAGAAGTTACTCGGTTCGGCGCGAAGGGGAAGCTGAGTCCAAGATTTGTTGGGCCGTTCGAAATACTCGAGCGGGTCGCCCCAGTCGCCTATAGAATTGCCCTACCGCCGGCGCTCGAAGGTGTGCACAATGTCTTCCACGTCTCCCAGCTGCGGAAGTACGTGCACGACCCTAGCCACGTGGTGGATTTTGGCCAGCTGGAGCTAAAGTCCGACTTATCCTACGTTGAAGAACCAGTTCAAATCTTAGAACGCAAGGATAAGCTGCTGCAAAATCGGACGATCCCTCTCGTTCGCATACTCTGGAGGAACCATGTGGCAGAAGAGTCGACATGGGAACTCGAGTCAGAGATGAAGGAAAAGTTTCCTTCATTATTTTCATAGAGGTAGGTTCTGTTCTTAAGTTTCGAGGACAAAACTTTTTCTTAGTTGGTTATGGTGTAGTGCCCCGTCCCTACATCGTGCCCCATTGTCTGTCCACGGGGTGCGCGAGAAAGGAACACTGTCGCTATCGACTCGGTCGGGACCGATAGGTCGGGATCGATCGAATCGATCGAACGGGAACGGTTGAATTAAGATCCATTCCACGTTATGGAATGGCTTCTTCGGAACCAAGTCCCATATTCAGCGGGTAACGCCTCAAGGATTGACTCTGCGGCTGAGTCGGGAGAGACCTCCCGTTGCTCTGCTTTTCACGCCGCTTGCGTTGGTTTTGGGCTTTGGTTTTCTGAATGCGTTTTCTTGAATATTTTCGATGGTTTTCATGGTTTATATTTCAAACTCGCATTTCCTATCGAACTCTTGCATAACACAGTATTCTAATCGGTTGCTTGTGCGATTTCAGGTGATCGCGTAGGCGACGTCTAGCGCAGCCAACAAGTCCCTCGCCTCAAGCAAAAACTCAAGGTGAGTGGCTGACCTCCTTCATCTCGACCCTCTATTTCAAAAATGAGAACTTGGGTAATGGTAATGAAATGGAGTGATTCGCTTGGAAAACACAAGTCCTATGTTTGAGTAGAGAAAAAAAGATGAATTGTGTAGAAAAGACATAGAATTATTTTAGGCCTACAAAAACAACTGAATGAATCGATTACATAACAAGCCCCAACGGTACCCCAAATATACCTTGTTAACCTATCAAGGTCATGGACAACTTGTCGACAAGGGCGATGGTTTCTTCGAGCGGCAACCCGGGGCCACGGGACCGACTCGGCCTAGGAAGAAACAGGTTATAGCCGAGCTGGGTATGAAGCAACCGGTAAGACGGGGACTTGCATCGGAGCTCGCTACTTGCGTTGCAAGGGTCCCGTATTACCAGGCTATGTCCACGATGGCTAGTAAATGCCAGTGACCTCCACCTCAAACACTTGATATAAATTGTTATTCAACTAACAGGGAAGGTGATGGTAAGTTTTATGTTGCACGGCGCGCTCTGCCGAGGGAAATTCTGGTGTAACTTACTTGGGTTTTGTTTTGTTAAATGGTTCGTATGAAATTACCTAGGATGGTTAGAAAGATCACGAAAAGCAAGTTGTGTAAATGTTTATCTAAACTCTTGAACCAAATGAGAGCCTGGAAACTAATTAGCCACTCGCCAGTACATGTTGATTGTACTGATCCTCGCTCTCTCTACAGGTGCGATAAATCAGGAGGAGCGTGCCGCGTGAAGGGAGGCTACGCTCGTGTATTTTGAAGCTTCGTCCTTGCGGTCGAAGTTTGGATCAAACCTCTTTTGAAGACTCCGCTGTCGAAGGCCAAGAAGACAGATGGAGCGACTTTCCGTCATCCCAGGTGGTTTTGTAATGCTGGTTGTAATCAAGGGATGAAATGTATGGAATGGCTATCTCGTCGACGTTCATTTTGTAATGGAGTCAGTTTGTAAAAAGCCCGCGCGGCGCCTTTGTATCGAGTCTGTAAAATGATGTTCATTATCAATAAAGCTTAAATTTCCTTCTCTATAATGTGTGTTCAATTTACTCTGCGCATTCTCTTGTTGTTGTGTTTCGGATAACCTTATGACTACGCTTTGTGCGAGCGCAACTTAGGCTTGCACGACATCACGCCCGGGGGACGACTATCGATTCTACGGAATCGGGACGTGACAGGTTATAGTCCACCAATCTATCTATTTTGACCTTCGATCAATTTGCAAGCACTTTATAGTGACAATTTTGTAAAGTGAGCTAAGAAGGCTGATATGTGTGAATTGGTCGACTCTATTAGACCCTTTCTTCTTTGGAATTAGAGCAATCAATGCATTATCCAATCTGAAAGTTTCTGCTAGATCTGTAGGAATTTATCACCCCCCTTGCTATTTGCACAGAAAGAAAAGAAATAGTAAATAGGAAAAAAAATGCACAAGAATAACACGCAAAATTAACGTGATTCACTTCTTGGATCTAGAAACTATGTCCACGGCCACTGCATGCAAAATTTCTACTATATTCTGAAGATAGTTTACAAATTATGCCCTAATACTCCTTTTATAGGCATAAAATATTAGGACGACTTATAGGTAAAATATCCAACATACCTTTAAGAGATCAAATTGGAGAGTCAAACCAATTTGGATCCACACAACCAAACAAGATAGAACATCACGGAGTTCGCCAGACAATATCCTTTACTACATTCCAAAACAATCATCGTCATTATAAACATCTCTCTATTGGCAACCACACACTAACCTTTGTACTGAAAATACTCTTGGAATACTCATCAAACAGGCAATTTCCTCATGACTAGTGACAGTCTGATGTTATTAAATTGATAATTCTTCTCGCATTAGCCACAGAATGAAAGAAAGCTGAATTATCATCACCATTGGGATACCACTGTACTCTGAATATCTTTGACTTCCTCACCCATTTGATGTCTGGTATATATGTGATCTTGAGAAAGCCCCTCAGACTCCTCCAAAATACATATCAAGGTGCTTGATTTTGTCCAAAATCTAAGGGGGGGGGAAAAGTTTATTCTTGATGTTTCCAAGACTATTTTTACTCCATTGCTTACATTTATCTCTGACATATCTGAGTTTCTTGACTAAATTTGAAGCAACACTAGGACCTTTAGAACATTCGAACAAGTTCTAGAAATAGCCATACCCTTTCAAAATCTGACAATATTGTTTTTAAACCCTTCCTCTCCAGTATATAAAATGATCAAATAAAGGAAAAAAGAAAAAAAAAGAAACATGTCAAGTTTTACAAGTATCAGGTTCTCTTTTGCTTTGACCGTGTGAATCTTCTTCTTGACCTGAGTCACCTGACATAGGAACATCAATTAAACACTGCCCTCTCATAAAAATATTGAAATCTTCAATATCGTTATTTTTCTGAGCTTTTCCATTCATGAAAATTCCCAGTCAAGTCTAGTTTATGAAACATTTGATTTCCAACTGATTATGATGCCACCAATTGAGGCGAGTTCGCCACAATTACCCATTGCTTCAAAAAAAAAATATATATATATATTAACTTGGGTTAACGAAAGATACAGTTTGATAAGACTGCACATCTATTAAATCGATTGCGTGTGAGAAGTGGTTTTTAATGTGGGTTGAAGAAGAGGTAAGATCACTTGGTTGCGAAGGGAAGGTAAGATGTCATATATCTCAGGGAAGAAGACATGGCCAGATGAAGAGAGTTGAAGAGTAAGAATCCGAGATGAGAAACCAATTTAGATGACGGGAGTTGAAGAGTAAGGATCCGAGAGGAGAAACTGACTAGATACATACATAAACGATAATACAGCTAGCTTCGATTTGAATCCTAGCCTGTAGAAATGAAATAACAGAGAATGTAGAGTAATTAAAGTTTTTCCGATACTACACTGCCATCCGAAACTGACATATATTCAGTGACAAGTTTACAACAAAAGCATAAGCCTCTCATTGCCAGAAAGGAAGTCAACTGTACAAAAGTGTAGTGAATACTGATGTAGCATGGAAAGACTAGATATATACTGCTGAAAACAGCAGAATACAAATTCTACTTCCTTGACAGATGTTTCTGTACAAGGAGCACCAACTCATCTACTCAATACACTTAAAAACTGCAAGTATCCTTGGTCCTCTTTCTGGATTCCATCTGGCGCCGTCATCAGTTGAAATGTCTTTCTCCGTGTCTCCTGCAGATCAATGGTCACCATTGATTCCCAGAATTCGGACTTTGTGCATGTTTGGGAGCTTCGCGACCACCAGGATACACACTGAAAGAGTGTTAAGGGCAAGCATCGGATTCTGGTAATCTGTTGTGTGTGAAGCTATCAAGTACCTACCAGGAAATAAAAGGGGCATAACCCAATGAGAATGACAAAAATGCTAATTGAGTTTACAGAAGCAGTATTGACAAATAAATATAGGAAACAATGGAGCATCTTTAAACACATTTTCGGAGGGACAAACTACAAATAACTAGAATAAATAAACAATGTAATAAGTAACTTCATAATATACCATTTTTATCTGCAACGAATATCCATAAAAAACAGTACTCCACAAAGCTAACAAAAATAATGAGTAGATAAAACGAGAGAAATAAAATATTAATAAAATATTACCACAAGTTAAACTTTAATGTGAATAGTTGCTTGCTTTTTAGTGTCAAAACACCAAAAGTTATTAAATGGATCCAAAAGTTGAACAATAATAAGAATCCGATAAAATCTCAGAAAGAAGGAAAAGGAAAATAGTGGGAAATTTTGGCACTTGCCCTTTGGCTTAATTCCAAGAGGATTGAATGGCAAGCCCAATAAGAATCTTCTTCTGATTTTAGGTCTCTAGGAGAATACAAAGAAGGGGTGGCCAATATTTATCTGTTGTTTATCATTCCACGAGTGCAACTGAAAAATTCTATGGGAATTGAGGGGACAATATATGAGAAGATAAACTGATATTTTCTTCCATCTACAATTCTCCATATAAGTAAATGTAATTTCGAAGTGGGGCCAGCTTCAAGGGATATTTAAAGCTTGGGGGTCCTGACACAGCCATAATTTTCCATAAAAGTACATATAATATTTTTTTAGTGGGCCGGCTTCAAGAAATTTGAAAAACCTTGTGGGGCGCCGAAGCCCTACAAGGCACTATTAAGATCCACCACAGATACGAGATTAAAGGTTGGAAAAACCATCCAAAAAAGACAATTCAGCTATTCAAACCACACTGCACAAGAGACGGGTTCCAGCCTATATAGACCAATGGATTGCAGTCTTTATCCCAAAATTATGGATACAACTGAAACAATGTGGCTTCATCCTCCAGGTCAATCATCTTCAGATTCCAAACATTATTAGAAACACACATCGACTAAAACATAAAGATGTAGTCCAACGATAGTCAAATTTGAAGGGAAAAAGCAAGAGGCAACCTTTGGGTGTATACTAATCTTCTTTATACTCGGTATTTTTCTATTACAATGAAATTGAACCATATGGGCTTGGTGCAAGCAGACAGCAGAAAAAAAAAAGGTAATGTAAATGTTCACGATAAGTAGTTCAAAGGCCAGGTGCAACTGTTATTAGCCACCTTGATTCCTGTAATAATCACAAGTGGTACCATCCTTCAATAATCATTAATCCATCCGATGCTCAAGGTTGTGACTGGTTTGATGGAAAGTGAGGTTAGGAAAGGAAAATGAAACCCTTTCATGTAGGAAAGGGATCACATTTGTATTTGTATGAGATTTCATTTTCTTTCCCTTTCATTCCCTCACTTTCTTGGAACCAAACACACAGCCTAAATGGCAGTCATATCAAGTGGCAATAAGGATCAGAATCTTCAATGGTTCAAAACTTTGGGCAAGAATGGTAATATAGAAAACCAGAGAACTACTGAACTATAGCCTCAATATGAGCAGGCAAATATTCCAAGACACAGAAATACAGTAACATGAGTAAATACAAACCCTTAATAGTTTAATATAATGATACAGTAACATGATAAAATACAAACCCTTAATAGTTTAATATAATGTTATGCTCCAATAATCTATAAAATCAAATCAAAGTTAAGATAACATATATCTTCAGAAGTCAGACTTACACTTTCTGCACTGCCCACATCCGGACTATCATTGTGGGCCAGCTAAATATCCTGAAACCTAAGATTACATAATTGTTACACATGAGCAGACACCTGGGAAACCTATGACTACATGTTATACATGAGCAGACACCCAACAGTTAAATAGACAAGAAGCCAACTTGTAGTCTTGTACAACTCATATACTCACTATGTTGCCTAAAATTGCTGGATGGTATTTGTAATAAATTGAACTTTCTTGAATCAGTCTAAGAACGCTTGTAGCTTGGAGAAGGAAAGAAAACTAACATCATTGTTTGAAAAGTTTGTATTTTTTAACACAAGCAATCTAATCCAACTTTAAATCTCAAGGACATCATACTACTTATCAAATATGGAACTTTTGTTACAAATAATAACAAATGCACTCCAAGATGATTGTTTTCATTCAAATTATCTAAGTTCCTAATTGATGGAGATAAACTTCTTTTGGAGATGAGAAAGCACAAGAGGGATGTGTTCTCTTGTTTCTAAAAGACCAGAAGAGGATACTCAAGAATGAAGTGGAATAATGTTTATTGAGCTTTGCTTGATGATAAAGTGTACAAGATCATGCTCTTATATAGCATATGTATTTGCATAAGTTACATGTTTATTAAAGATATAAGTTAAATAGAAAATGAGAAAACCGAAATGAAACTTGTCATGCATATGAACATGACATATAACATAGGATGTTTCTTCTCTTTAATTAAAACTTGTAACTCTCTAGCTTATATTTCCAACAGCCTCCGTTAAGCTAGATCTTCACCATGCCTAGTTCTTCTTTTATCTTCTTGAAAATATCATACTTCCAGGCTTTTGTAAATATATCAGCAACTTGATCTTTTGTTCTGCAATGTCTGACATGAATCTCACCATCTTTGACCAGATCACGAATGAAATGGTACTTGATCCTAATGTGTTTACTTTTTCATGGAAAACAAGATTCTTGGTAAGAGAAATGGCTGAAGAATTATCACAAAACAGTGTTGTACCTTCAACTTGTTCATGTTTGAGCTCACCCAAGATCCATCTAATCCATAATAATTGACAAGATGCTAATGCCAAAGCAATATATTCTGCTTCAGCTATTGAAAGAGCAACGACTTTTTGTTTCTTGGATGCCTATGAGACTGCACCCGAACCAATATGAAAAACATAGCCGGAAGTACTTCTAGAATCATCAACAGCTCATGCCCAATCACTATCACAATAGCCAATCAACCTTGAATCTCCAACTCTTTTGTAATGTATGCCTTCATTGATGGTTCCACAGAGATATCTTAGTACCCTTTTTCCTGCATCCCAATGGCTCCTTTTTGGTGATTCCATGAATCGACTAAGCATGCTCACAACGAACATATGATCCGGTCTTGTTGCAGTCAAGTACATAAGACTACCAACAAGACTACGATAGAGAATTGCATCGGCATCTTCTTCATTTTTAGATTTGCATAACTTCAAACCAACTTCCATTGGAGTGCTAAGTGGGATGGCACCCTCCATTTTGAATTTCTTTAAAATATATTTGGCATACTTCTTTTGTGAAATAAAAATTCCATATATCTTTGGCATACTTCTTTTGTGAAATAAAAATTCAATCTTCTTCTTGCTCGACTTCAATTCCAAGAAAGAAATGAAGTAAACCCATGTCATTCATCTTGAATTCATGCATCAACCCCTTCTTAAATTCATCACATATGCTTGTAGTATTGCTAGTAAAAATTAGATCATCCACATACAAGCAAACTATCAAGAATTCACCTTGATCACCTTCTTTGATATAAAGTGTATGCTCAAAGGGGCATCTTTTGAAACCACTCTTCAAAAAATAGTTGTCAATGCGACTATACCATGCTTTCGGAGCTTGCTTGAGCCCATACAGAGCCTTCTTCAAATGACATACCTTCTCTTCTTCACCCTCTACTACATAACCAGGTGGTTGGTGCACATAGACTTCTTCTTCAAGAAAATCATTCAAGAATGCCGACTTGACATCCATTTGATAAACCTTCCATCCTCTTTGAGCCGATAGAGCTAAAACATTTGTATGGTTTCAAGACGAGCAACTGGGACAAACACATCTTAGTAATCAAGACCAAATTTTTGTTTGTAACCTTTTACAACTAAATGAGCCTTGTGTTTTTCAGCTTCACCTTTAAAATTCAGCTTGGTCTTGTACACCCACTTCACATCAATAGCTTCTTTCCCACTTGGAAGGCTCACAAGCTCCCAAGTTTTATTTCTTCGAATAGAATCAATTTCTTGATCCATAGCATACTTCCACTTCTCTTCTTTTGAAGCATCTTCAAAAGTAATTGGATCAGCATCGACAAATAAGACAAAATTAGCCAAATCTTCATCCAAATTTTGTGTTGCTTCATACAGCTCTTGTATGCTCCTTGTCTTCTTTGGAGGAGGATGCGAACTTGAAAAAGATGAGGATGGAAAGGATGGAGAGGAATGAGGAGAAGGAGGTGGAGTGTTTACCTCATCATCATGCTGATATATTTGTGCTCCTTTTTCTTCTTCCACGTGGACTACTTTGCCTTTTGTGTCACTTTCATTCCAATTCCATGTTGTTGCTTCATCAAATTTCACATCCCTACTTATGACAAGCTTCTTGGTAACTGGATTAAATAACTTGTATGCCTTGGAGTGCTCGCTATATCCCAAAAAGATACATTTTTCAGATTTGTCATCCAACTTCTTCCTTCTCTCGTCTGGAATATGAGAATAAGCAATGCTACCAAAAACTCTCAAATGAGCCACACTTGGCTTATGACCACTCCACGCTTCTTGAGGAGTCTTGTCTTGCAAACTTTTAGATGATGCACGATTCATAAGATAGATAGCACATGCAACAGATTCAGCCCAGAAGTCATTAGAAATACCTTTTGCCTTCAAGATGCTTCGAGCTAAGTCCACAATTGTTCGGTTCTTCCTCTCTGCGATCCCATTCTGCTGAGGAGTATATCGAGCAGTAAGCTGATGGCGAATTCCATTTTCCTTCAAATAAGTTTGAAAATAATGCCCAACATATTTTCCTCCACGATCGGTACGTAAAGTCTTCAATGGGAAGCCACTTTTCTTTTTCACCAACGTCTTAAAGTTTTTGAAATATCCATATACTTCTGATTTTTCTTCAAGGAAGAAAACCCATGTCTTTCTACTATAATCATCAATAAAGGTAAGGAAATAATGATTAACTCCAATTGAAGTAGTTTGCATTGGACCACAAAGATCTGAATGTATAAGCTCAAGTGGTTGTGATGCTCTCCAAGATTTTTCAATTGGAAAAGAACTTCTGTGATGCTTGCCAAGTGCACATCCTTCACATACTTTCTCTTGAATATGAATATTAGGCATGCCTTCAACAATATTCTTGCTAGCCATGAGTGAAAGAGTTTTGAAACTCATATGTCCAAATCTAAAATGCCATAGCCACGAGTTGTCTTGGATAGTATGCATGCATAAGTCGATTTGAGAATGAAGCTTCAAAGGAAACATCTTGCTTAGTGTCATCTTTACCTTCGTTCTAAGAGCACTATTCTTGTCATTTATCTCACAGATCTCCATTAAAATGAAGTTGGAATCCCTTCAATAGAAGCTGGCCAATACTCAGAAGATTGTGCTCGAGTCCAGGAACATAGAAAACGCTAGAGATGCGCTTTACTCCTTTCTTTGATTGGACAAGAATATCACATTTACCTTTTACTGCGAGTCTCTTGTCGTCCCCAGTTCGAACTTCACTTGTAATTGATTCATCAAGGTCCATGAACACCTTTTTGTTTACAGTCATATGGTTGCTACAGCCACTGTCGATGTACCATACTTCGTCATGTGTAACTTCTTCAACATTGCAAGCGAGAAAGAGAGTATCGTTCTCACTTTTCTTCTCTTCCTCGTGCATAAAAGTTGAGCTTCTCCATTATTGGTCTTCTTGGACCAACAATCTGTTTGATAATGACCATATTTTCCACAATTGTAACAATGAACTTGATAAAAATCTTCACGACTTCTACCGCGGCCTCTACTTGCAGCTCTTCCTCTTCCTCTTGTTCTCCTCCAATTTGAAGAATCAACATCTTCCTTTTTCTTATCTTCGATGTATCTGCCTCCATTGTGTCTTCCTCTTCCACGACCTCTTAGACCACTCCTTTTTCCTCTTAAACCACCTCCAAAAGATGTGTTTGGAAAGCTTGTTCTAGAGGAGTGGAATCCTATTGTTTCATACGGAGTTCATGGGACTAGAGTGAACCCAATAAACTCTTTACTGAAAGTGTAGACAAATCCTTGGATTCTTCAATGGGTACTACGGTAGACTCGAATTTTCGAGTCAAGCTTCGTAGAATCTTCTCAACAATTCTTTGATCTTCAACTTTCTCACCATTCACTCTCAATTGGTTAACAATTGAAATAACCCGATTGGAATAATCTTCAATGGATTCTACATCTTTCATCTTTAGTGTATCATATTCGCTACGAAGAGTTTTTAGCCTTACCATTTTCACCTTGTCATCTCCCTTGTATGAAGAATGAAGTGTGCCCCATGCTTCCTTTGCCGAAGTCACCGTCGATATACTTTCAAAGATAACCTCATCCACCGCTTCATAGATGAAAAATAATGCTTTCTTGTCCTTCTTGCGAGCTTCCTTCAATTCTTGAAGTTGTTGTGCATTGAGACTAGCCACATCAGCAGGTTCCGCAACTCCGCTCTCTACAATATCCCAAAGATCTTGAGATTGATAGAGGACTTTCATTTGAATACTCCATTGGTTGTAATTCTTTCCGGTGAAACGAGGTAGTTGGGGCTGCAACATGTTGTTGTTGTTGTTGGAAGCCATGACACACCTCTCTGGCTCTGATACCACTTTGATGGAGATAAACTTCTTCTGGAGATGAGAAAGCACAAGAGGGATGTGTTCTCTTATTTCTAAAAGACTAGAAGAGGATACTCAAGAATGAAGTGGAATAATGTTTATTGATCTTTGCTTGATGATAAAGTGTACAAGATCATGCTCTTATATAGCATATGTATTTGCATAAGTTACATGTTTATTAAAGATATAAGTTAAATAGAAAATGATAAAACCGAAATGAAACTTGTCATGTATATGAACATGACATATAACATAGGATGTTTCTTCTCTTTAATTAAAACTTGTAACTCTCTAGCTTATATTTCCAACACTGGCTTCTTAACACAACTCCTGTCAACATGAGTTTTAAAAGCCACCATAATTAGCAACGTTCTAACTCCTGCCAGCCATGGATGGTGTAGTTGATGTATATAAACATCAATCAACCCTATGCATAGAAACAGTAACACTCTCCCCTCCACCCCCACCAACCCACATTTGCATGCATGCATATACATGTATGTAAACACATGTGAGTATTAAACAAAATATACAAACTTTCATATTATGGCATATAGTAATTTTACTTTACCCTGTGAAAGAACGGGAAGTGCTTAGGAAACAAAGAAGGTGAGAAACAACACAGCTTTCAAGTGAAATCAATATCATTACAGAACTGGCTAGATTTGTATGAGATGGCCATCGTAGTGCAATATGTCACAAGCGAGGTGTCCAGATACACACAACTGTATGCCTAATTGTAAGGTCATAAAGAGAGCTAATTTCACAATATGTTAATGAAAGCACAAACAAGAGGACTTCAGATGTTTTGTAGTTTCTCAATACTAATATAAGGCCTCTTTAGTGATTTCAAGTAATCTAGCAATCAACAAGTACAAAACTATAATGGAAGTCCTTTACTAAATCAAGTAAACTAGAGACCTATCAGAGTCTAAATCTTAGGCTGTTGAAGTTTTCACGCTTAGAATGTGTGCACATACTAAGTCCAGCTAAATAGTATACCACCCCTCTACCTCTCTCACCCAACAAAATGAATTATCTTGATATCTAATTAAAAACTCAGTGTCTCCTATACAAAAGGGAATCAAGATTGAGATAGTTCGTAATATTGGGTTCAGAACTCTTACCGGAAAAGATGGATGCACGTAATAAACAATAATAGAATGACTGCAGAAACATACTATGCAACAATACTTGAATAACATCACACCATATTGAATTGCAACAGCTGGAAATTGAAACGGACGTAGTATAAAAGATAAATGACTGTCCCAGTGTAATGTTCACGACTCCCTTTCGACTATTGACAAGTTTACTCATCATGCCATAGAGAAGACAGTACAAAGGTGACTCTCAACTTGTGTTCCTGTCCAAAGAAAGGACAATTGTATGACAGCAAAAAGTATTTCAGAAAATAAAAGATTATCGTGTTAACCAAGTACCCATAGGAAGACATGCAAGTACCTTAGCTAGCGGGTTTATTAATTAAATGAATATGAATCTAGTAGGATTTGCCAGTTAGTAAGAGACCTGAAGTTAAACTTAAAAGAGAGACCATCATGAAGAAAATCCTGTGGTGAACCAACTAACTGGAAACGTTTGAAGAACTGGTATGACTTGTATGCAAAACTATGCTGAGAGTCTAGCTAGGTTCAGAAATAAGTGGTTAATTTGGCCTCTTGTATGTCAACAATAGAATGGAGATGTCAAACAATGCAAATTAATCTAGATCACTGGATCCAAAATCGGATTCTTATGATGTCACCTGGCTGATAGAGAAATGATGTGGCACTTCAACAGGTGTAGGAACTAAAGTGTGGTAAACATATTCCTTCAGCACATGTATAATGTCCACATGGTTGTTTCATATGCATTGTTATAAACTTTGATTTGAGAAACAGTCCACTACAGCTTTCACATTTTCCGATCCTACACATGATAAAGGACTACTTTGCACTTTCTTCTTTGCTAAGAAGTAACCCACCCATAATGGCCAATGATTCTAAAAGGTAAGTGCATCCATCAATTCATACAGTTCTCAACTATATCAATGTTAAAACCAATGTTCTAAATGGTGGTCGAGGCGGCCGCCTAGGCGACACCTAGGCGCTAGGTGGCCGCTATCCGCACCGCTTTTGCCATTGGCGGTGAAGTAGGCGGCCAACAGAGATTTGACGGTGTAGGCGGGCGCCTAGACGGAGCAGGTGTTTTGGCAAAACAATTTTGCAAGCATTATGGACTTATGGTTCACTTTTACAAGACAAAAACTTCATAAATCTTTGCTCTACAACTTAGGTATGCATAAAACACCCTTAAAATGTGCATAATGCAAAAAAAAAAAGTGGTAAAATAGTTTCAAAAAAATCCAAAATGTATCAAGTGCCAAGGCTGTAAGTGAACCCTCTCCGTCGCGCACCCGCCTACCGACGTTTAGAACCTTGGTTAAAGGCTAGAGGTATAAGTTTCAATAATGAAAAGAAACACAATGGAGTCCCAGCTTCTAGTTGTCCACAAGGAACAACCAAAAGGCAAGAAATTAAGCAAGAAAAAGGACCACATACATAGTCAAAGCAGTCACGGACTCGGTCATATTATTATAAAATAGATGTTATAGCTCATCATACAACATACCAAGCTACTAGTCATTGCATATAGTCCATATTGTTACATAATCTCATATCACTTTCCTAGTTTCCTGTGCAAAAGACGATACTACCTATGTTGCATGGAAACAAACACTACATGACACTATTCAAACGACCATAAGGAGGCCAATTTGAAGTGTTCACAGTTCATACATGTCTTGTGTCTCCATGTCATTTCCAGTTTTGGGGTGTCCATGCAATTCCTAGATCACTTAACTAACCTAGGCTAGTAGAAAATAGTAAAATACACTAAGATTACTGCAATTACTAACCTAGCAAGAAACATCCAAAACTGGCACTGTCTTACCAACTAAAACTGAGCAATAGTCCTTTCATCAAGGTTTTCCAATATCAATCACGCATATCACTGACATAACATGGACACACTATACACAGACAAGCCAAAATTGTTGTTGTTTCCTTTTCATGTATAGGCATATGATCTGCAAAATATCTAGCTAGTATATCACTAACAGTGATTCATGAATTTATGTCTTACAATGTTTTCCACAACCTATGATGGTTCTTCAAGATTATTAATGCACTGATAGTTATAATGCTAAAGAGGAAAGACACGATAAAGGATACTCACAGGACAACAGGAACGACTGTCAAAAACTTTCTATTGCGTGTAAGTTGCTTGCCACTGTCCATCTGCTCCCACCAAGTCAAATTATTATAGATACCCTGGTCTTCATCAGCAAAGGGGGTTCCCTTCTTCCAATGGAAAAAGTGATAGGTAATCTGAAGTAAGAAAACAATCAGATAAGCAACAGAAACCGGTTACATGCAAAAGATCAAAACTCCACACCGAGTGTCACAAAAAGTAACTCATATGAGCATGTGCCAAGTAGATAAACAATAGTAACACAAAGTCTATCAGATTGCCATCAATGAGGATAGACCACAAAACATCATGACACAACATGTGTGAAGTAGCAAAAAAGCACAGGATTCTTATGTGATATTAATCCAACAACTGATCAGCAGTAAATATCTTCTTCAAAAGTTAAGAACCTAACAGTTATGAGTTAACTAATTCTCCTGAAGTTCCATCTTGAAGTCTTGAAGAAGGTATTTCATTAGTGGAACACCAAAGAACCTTGTCCAATTTGCGTTCTAAAAGAATTACATAATAGTCTTTGTAACAGAAGATGTTGGAATGGTGCCATGTTGCTACTACTTAATAGAAGATAAAGATACATGGTGAAATAGCAGTGAATATCAAAGTTTATGCCCAGGCAAGAAATTATAAAAATTGGTTTTCCAACCAAGTTACTAAAACAAGGCTAAATTTCAACTTGATACCCTCAACTATTCATATTTGACAACCTCATACCCTAAACTTTCAAAATAGCCAACTTAATACCATCAACTATTGAATATTTTCAACTTCATACCCTAAAACCAAAAAAAATCCGAAAATACCCATGTCCCCTCCATTCTCTCCCCCCACTCCCTATCTGGTGATCTCCCCTCTCTCTCCCCGGCGAGGAGCGGTGGGCCGGTGGCAGCAGAAGTGGGCGCAACAGCAACCGGCGCACACGGGCGAGGCGCGAGGGCCGAGCAGGGCAACGCGGGGGGCTGGGCGGGCAGCGCGCCGGAGCAGCAGCGGCGGGCGGCAGACTCCCACAGGCGCAACAACGCAGCGGGAGGGGGCAACCGGGCGGGTGGCGTGCGGGCGGCGCGGGAGGGCGGTCGGCGCGGGCTGGAGGGCGGCACGAGCAGGAGGGCATCGCGTACGAGAGGTGGAGCGCGCGGGCGGGGTGTGGCGCGGGCGGGCGGGGGGCGCGCTCGCTGGCCGGCGGCGCACACGGGGGGCTGCGCGCACAGGGGGCAAGGCGGGAGGGGGTGGGGACGGTGGGAGGGGGGCTGGAGAGTGTTAGGGATAGAGCTTGGGGAAGAGAGAGTTGGGGGGTATTTTTGGAAATATATTTTTCAAGGTATCAAATTGGCTATTTTGAAAGTTTAGGGTATCAAGTTACAAAACATGAATAGGTGAGGGTATCAAGTTGAATTTCTCTCTAAAACAAAAGCTCAGTAGTTTTACCGGTTGAAATTTAAAAATGAGAAGTTACCAATCCCACCACTACCTCCGTCTCGCAATAAGATACTTATTTACAAGGATTTTACCATATAATTTTAAAAGAACTCAAAACTAAAAGTGGTACTCATAAAAAGGTTCTAATTATGGTTGCCTGTAAGATTCGTGTTCAAGTGCATCCATGCTCACTGAACAAGTAGAATAAATAGACTAACATGAAAAGTAAGAAGAAGCACCAACCCAGAAAAACAAAAGTTTGTCCAAAAAGGTAAGCGTCAGGAGCCCGTAACTAAAGTCCATTTTTCAACAGTAACAGCAATAACAAAAATAATAATGCGAGATACTCAAAATATATGCATGCTATGTAATAAATAAAAAAGGAAAGCAGTTCTTGAGGATTTGTCACTGGGTGCTGAAGCAACAAATACAGATGACCACAAATGGTAACACGAATATATGTTCACACAGAACTCCAGCTTTTTGTTTTCTAACATTTTGTAATACTACATTTAATTGACTTCAAAATTATGCTCCACCATTACATTTAAACTACTCCAATTCGTTCCTTCTTACTCTACAATTTCTTCTAGCCTCAAATAGAGTACAGCACAGGTACAGCATATAAGGGGATAGGTTGAATGCTTTTATCTTAGGTGAATAACTGATCTCCTAGAAAATTAAGCAACAAAAACATAAAAATGTTCGGGTGAGAAACAATACATGATCACAGACAAAAGATATCACTCTTGTATTTGCTTGGCCTGGTAGGTAATTGGGTGATTAATTCACACTTAGGCGGATAAACAGAACAAATTGGTGTAGAGTTCACTAAATAAAAAGCAGGAAGAACAGGAAATAAACCTGAAGGGCTGAAAAGTTCAATCATATGATACTTGACACCTTAATCATTAGAGAATGGATAAATTTCGATGTCTCCAACTATGATTGAAACTACTGAGGTATGCGCAACTATATTCGGAACAAAATAAAATTGGCTATTTTCCTTTGCCATGATGGTGAAGATCAAGACTTCTGCCAAAACACACAAAAGCTGCTCAGCTTGACAGTTTATTCTACCTGGTTCTGAAAATAGCATTATGAGCATCAAACCAACTGGCTGAGGTCCACTTGACATAAATGGAACAAGGGCTAACACACTCTTCAGGCTTTCTTAAGCAAGCACCAAATGGGACAGGAATTCCGGGACAAGAAATCCACAAAAGTAAATTCCATATTTTCATCAGCATGCTACCTAAGTCATAATCCACAAGCAGCTAAGTTTAAGAATTCTCAGTATCTCTCAGATGGAAAAAAAAAGTATATTGCCATCTGGCCAAGGTGGATGCCATTTTGCATGATCAGACTGTACATGTAGCCTGCTAGACAGTGAGTTTTTTGCTAAATAATCGGCTGCAGATAGACATGGGATCCAAATAAGTTGAGCATTAAGCTTGGATGTAATACAAAAGATTCAAGTTGTCCTCAGATAGGATTTGACTTCACCCATATCAGGTACCCAAAACACTCTACCGAGCTGAATGGAAGAAAGTGATCCAATTACCTCAATCCCAAAATTTCGGGATAAGAGCTTTGTTTTTGTTGTTGTACCCAAGAGATACTCATTCTTGTTCTAACTTCTAACCCACCTTAACTCAAAAAATTAAGTTGTACTACTAAGTAAAAGAAAAGATGAAAATAGCCCTCTAAAGAAAATACAATATCAAATCTGAATCTTTATCGGAGTTGATGAGGAAAACATCCATTAGCACATTTCCTAATCATGCCAATTTATCAACCATTTCCACTATGGTGCCAATAGATTGAAATTCTAAGCAAACCCATTCATGGTAGAAAGTTCCTTTAACGTGTAACAGCATCACAAAAGAACAAAGACCATCAAGGTCCTCCAGAGTAAGATCCCCAAATCTGTTCACAAACTCTTTATTTGAGAATTCAAAATCTTCCCAAGGAGGAAATGAATTAAAATTGAAGCAGATTTATACAAATGAAGCCAAAGAAACTATAAAGATTATACAAGATGAAATCCCAATCTCGCAAGAAGAAAACTAAACCCCTAAAAAGACCTACCTATCAGTAATTCTTCGAAGCAACAACCGATAAAAAAAACTATCTGTCATATTCGTCATGCCGTCAAATTTAAAATTTCTAGTGCCACCAATAACAATCGACTAGTTTCTAAAGTAAAACCTCCTCTTTAATCAATGTAAATACAAAGCACTAAGAAACCCTTAAAGAGTGGGCAATTAATCAATCTATCATCAGCTACCCAATTCCAAAATCCACGTAACAAGTCAATCAGTAAGACAATTCCTAAGCACACAAAAGGAATATTGCACAAAAGCACCCGCTAAATACTTGAGAATTCAAAGCCCAAAACAAGATGGATAATAACCTATTAATCAATCTACATATAATACTATAATAAAAGAAGGAAATCCACCCACAGTTTCCAATCTAATTCCTGCATTTGCACAATCACACAATTTACATGTGTCCACTCACCATACCACCAAATGGTTAACATTATTAATAAAACTACCCGCTACTCTCTGAGAAATCACCTATCCAGACAAAATCTCCATGTCATCTATTTACAAAAGAAAAAAATACCAAAAGAAGAACATCGATCAAGATCCCATTTAATGTTACTTAAAAAAAAGCTAACTCATAATTGAAGCAATATATGTGATTCTCTTCCCTTCACATCATACTGCTAAATATCAAACCTTCTACTAAAATACTCACTAGCTATATATCTTGTAAGAGAATATTATGTATCATTTTTTTCTTATTAGGCAGTCTCTTTTAGTCCCACATCAGTTAACATAATAATGTATAATGTTGTTCTCTCTATATATGTTCTTCTACATGGTAACATGGTATGAGAGCAGGTACTCTCTTAGTCTGAATCCTAGCTCTCCCCATCTTCCTACTTTCGTTCCCTTTCTCAAAAAGAATTAACCCTAATCCTATCTAACCAAACTCCTAAACCTAGCACCCACCGGGGACCAACCCTCCACCTCGCTTGCCTTTCCTCCCTTCAGCAAACCTCTGAAGACTCGCCAAGGACTTCACCAACAATATGAGATCAGCTATGAAGAAAATCTATCTTCATTGTGAAATGGAACACTTTTCAGGTTATATTGTCTTTGGTATTTGGTCCTCACATCAACTTGACATATATAATAGGGATCTTTTTGAGACAGTTCGCATGCAACAACCTACCAGTTATGACTGTGCAGGGGAGCACCTTATTTGTCATCTCCATAAGTCTATCTATAGCCTAATGCAGTATCTATTCTCCAATTTGTTTGGGAGTGTAAGAGAGTATCTCTTTTTAAATTTTCTTTATTAAGCAGTCTCTTTTACTTTCACACATGTTACTATGGTGGGGGGGAGGGGGGGTGCAGTGAGCATCAATCCATCAAATAAATAGGGTTCCACATCCTGTTAATAAAGTAACTCATTCTTCTCTACTTCCCTATTCTTCTAATACTCTCAAGTAGCACCTACCTAGGTTGCAAGCTCACCTTTTCAAGATCAACCGGAAAATAAATACAAAAGAAGAAGAAGAAGAAGAAAAAAGACGCGTCATAATTGCAAACAATGTATCTGCTTTTCTTTACCAGGCTACTAATGTCCAATATTTTAAACAAAACAACACACTAGCTAATTACTCTAAAATAACGCCTTTTAGACTGCAAGCTCATCTTTTCAAAACCAATCGACAAGAGAAAACATATGAAAATAACACAACACATCAAGATTCTCCAACTTACTCCAAGTCATCAAGGCAACACTTAATTCTACCAACTTACACACTCCAGCCACTCACTACCTATTTTAAGTGTGTAAAGCCTGCCAGATGGTGAAGGTCCATTTTTCATCAAATAAATTAAGTGAAGACAAGTGTACAATATTGGTTAGGTTGTCAGCTCCTGACACGTCTCGTATATTGATTAGTTTAGGTCTATACTTAGAAATCCATATAGGAATGTGCTTTAACATAATTTTCTCATAATTTCATTTTTTTTTTTCATCAAACAATCTATCTAGTTCCAAAATCCAGATTCTTAAATACACATTGCATGACTCAAATTAAAAAAAAAAAATTGATACTACTGATCAGCCTATATGTATCTATTGGTTGAACGAAATGGTAACATATCACATCATATCGTAAGACACGTATCATGTATCAAACGATACCAAAAACATAGAAAATTGGGTTCTACAAATTTGACCAAAATCATAATGAATAAGAACAACGTCGAAGCAAAAGAGAGGGGAATATCTACTTATTCCATAATAATTAAAGCCCAGACGTAAGGCATAAGCTCCTTTTCCTACTGACAATAAGAAAAAAATCCCAAAAAATAATTGTAGGCAATCTAGAATTTGGTTTTCTGCCAGAACAAAAACTTTTAGGCTGGACTAAATAAAGAAGGGGCAAGCCACTTATGTTAATAATTCAAAGAATACCCACATGACGAATCCCCCCTTTGGTTGATCTATAGAAATTGACCACGATACTACACTGGAGTTAAATAAAGAAGGAGCAAGTTGCTTATTCCAATAAATAAAAGCCTAGACAGATGGAGAAATCCCCTTCTCATCAAATCAATGACTGAAGCCAAAAGTAGAATATGGGTTATCAAGAGAGCTGCTCAAAGCCAATAAAGATGGAGTAAAGGAGGTAACTACTAATTCTGAAGACTCGAATCCTACCATATAAAGAAATCCCCCTTTTCCTCATTAAGTGACCCCCTTAAAGGTTCATAGTCGTCATTATCATTATCATCAAAGCCTTCTCCCATCAAATAAGGGTGGGCTATAAGACGCACAGACACTTCAAATCCATGCATGCACATTGTTGTGTCGGGCACACGTATCGGACAAATATACTAGGACACCAAAATAGGTGTTGAATCGTTGTCGACATGTCTGAAACATGTTGTGTCAAGTCTGTGTCCGTGTAACATAGGCTATGGAGCATGAGAAAGCTCAACATGAGATTCTTTTTTTTTTAGAGAGAGTAGCTCAACAAAAGAATAGACATTCTATGACCAGTCGTCAACCTACCCTCTATGGAACCTAATTTCTAGCTAAGGAAGTTGAGCAAGAGTGTGGCGTGCCACAGAACCTACTAGGCTCGTTAGCGAGTTCGTAAACATATCTTTTTTTGTCATGCAATCTAAACTCAAGTCTCAAGCAAACAAGGAACACCCTCCAGGTTCCCTAGAATATATAAGAGTCTGGGCCAAGAAGAAAAATAATAAGATTTTCAACAAAAAAATTGGATTGACCTCCATGTCAGAATAAGACAATGGTGAAAAGGAATGACATCCCCTAAATTTATAGTTGCGGGACGTCTTCAAATTTTCACCAAGGCCATAATGGCGAACTGCAAAGAAAAGTAGGCGACTGGATAATCATTCTGGGGATTCGAGGCCTAGCAAATGGAAAAATAATCCTTCTCATTAATTGATAAGTCAAGCCGAAATGTATAATATGGGTAATCCAGAAATTTCACCAACAAAAACAACCAGGCAGAAACAAGACAACGAAGGGGACTATGCACTTATTCTAAGAAAGGCTACCCAGATGCAAAGTCCAATTTCCATCAATCTAATGAAACCCAAATCTACAGAATATGGAATCCAGAAGATCCATCCCACGACCTAATAATTAGGCTGGAACTAAACAAATAAGAGAACCAGCTGCATATTCTAAGAAATCCAAGCCCGCGAGGAAATTGATGCTTTGATTAAGATGACTTCCTGGTCATCCTGTTCTTGGATTCGAAACTTCATTCTTCAAAGTCCTTCCAAGTTCACCTATCTCATTCCCTTTTCAAATGGAGATAAGCAAAGATGGGAATGAGCTAGAAACACCTCAACAAAAGGGTACATGTACCTGAAACTGACACAGGTGGGTAGGTAAGAAATACCTAGGGGCAAGAGGCAACTCTCTCCAATGGCAAAATGGCCCTGTAACGTCAGGAGAAGGGGTGCCTCCTCAAAAAGGGGGTCACAATGATCAGGCCAGTGTGACTGTTTGCCAACAGATAAGGTTTGGACTTACGCAGTCAGGGAGAGAACAGCACTCGTCGAGGCCTAGCAGCGTCCATGCTTCTACTGATGATACAAGTGTTCCCTATTGGATGTTCGAAAATCAGGAGTGAAAGAACTCAATTTCTAAATGGAGGGGTTGACTTCTTGAATTATAGGCCCGGCCAAAGAAGGCAAATCACTCTTATATGGTTATACCAATTTGCCAAGGGAAAGCCTCAACTAACATATGTTGGTAATTACCAAGTTGGAACAAAAGAAAGGAGATTGGTTACATATTTTAAGAATATAAAGCCTACCTTGATGGGAAAATCCCCGTCTTCCTCATCGCAATCACAAGGGGAAAGCAAGATATTGTTATGTCTCGGCGGAAATATGTGCTCGATATACTAACTGAAGAAGGAATGATGCAAACTAAGGGAGCAACCTCACTCATGGATTCAGGGATAAAGTTACTCCCTGGTGAGGGGATACTGATGATCAATCAGAATGATCAGTATCGTCGAGTAGTTTAAAAACTCAACTACTTGGCAGTCATGACTCGTCCAGACATTTTTTTTGTTGTAAGTGTCGCGAGTAGATTTATGGCTTCTCCACGAATTCCGCATTAAAAGGTAGTTCTCAGAATCCTACGTTATCTAGCTCAAAATCTGGGGGAAAGGGAAATTAAATGGAGAATAAGGGACATACTCATCTTGAGTGCTTTACAGATACTGACTGTGGTGCAAGTCTTACGGATAAACGGTCTACATCTGGCTACTCGGTATTTATTGGCAGAAATTTAATGTCGTGGAAGAGCAAGAAGCAAAGTATAGTCTCACGATCAAGTTCGGAAGCGGAATATCAGCTATTGCTCATGGCACAGCAGAGGTGTCACATCTGCAGCATCTTCTGAAGGAACTCGAAGAAGAAGCAGGATCTAAAGCAGCAGATATTATGTGTGATAATCAATTTGCTATACATATTGCCACCAATTCGTATTTCATGAAAGGACGAAACACAGATCGACATCCACTTCGTCCGTGATGAGTATCAAAGGGGATGATAACATTTCACCACGTGAGAATGGTGATGATAATGTTTCACCACGTGAGGATGGGGATCAGATAGTTGATAGCTTTACGAAGTCTCTTTTAGGCCCTCGAGTTCAGTTTATTTGTAACAAGCTGGACATGATTGACATATATGCTCCTGCTTGAGAGAGGGTGTTGAGTATCAGTTATTTAGTCCTATATCGGGTAGAGAATAAGGAGGAGGCTAGTCAACTCCTATATATATGTAAGCTCTCTTTCAATAATATCATCCAATTATTCAACTCTACAATAAGTTTCTTTTGGACAATGTTTTGGCACCGCCCTGAGAAAATCTTGGCTTCGCCACTACCAAACTAGATGGTAAAATATCCTTCTTCCGTATGTACAACAACTAAACCTAATAACAGTTAAGAAACCTAATAACAGCTAAGCTAAAACTGCAAAAGACTACCCAGATGAAGTAAAAAAAAAAAAAAAACCTCCCTTCCGTCAATTTATTAACTGGAAATCCCAAACCTACAGTTCTAACTTCTTATTCTACAAAAATAAAGCGAACCCAGATTACAAGATCTCCTTTTCCATTATTCCAACAAGTGAAACCCAATAATAATATAGCTAAAATTGAGAAGGAAGAGTACCCACATAGAAATTTCCTCAAATTCATCAATTTAGTAACTGGAGTCCCAAGTAAAGACTTCTATCCTGCTCTAAGAAATTAAAATTTTAAAATCTTAACAAAATGGGAAAAATCCCCCAATTCATCAATTTAATAACTGGGCATCCCAAACCAGCAGTTCTATCTGACTATTCTAAGAAATTAAAGACTGCACAGATGGCCAAATCCCTGAATTCATCAACTTAATAACTAGAAAAATCCCAGAACAACAGTTCTAACGTCTTATTCTAAGAAACTAAAGCCCACCAGTTAGCCAAATCCCCCAAATTCATCAATAGTAACTGGAAAAATCCCAAATCAAATGTCCTAACTGCTTATTCCAAGAAATCAAAGCCTAGCCAAATGTCAAAATCCCACATTTCATCAATTTAATAACAGGAAGGAAAAAAAATCCTAAATTAACATGTTATTCTAAGAAAAATTATCAACTTTCACCGATCTAACAACCGAAAAATCCCAAATATATGGAGGCCAGATGGAAAGACGTCAAATTTAATCGATCTAACTGAAATACCAAATCTATAGCGAATAAAAAGGAAGTAATGAAAATTACAGCGAAGTGGAAGAGGTTGACGATGGTCCAGGCGACGCCGGGAGTGCAACCGAAGACGGAGAGGACGATGAGCCAGGAGAAGAAGAGGATGAGGATGTACGTGGTCCACACCCCCGGATACATGAACCACTCCGTGTTCTTGTTCACGTCCGGCGGCGGAGTCGTCTGCACGTACAGCTTCGCCATGGAATCGACTGCTTGAGACGACCCCTACTAGAGAATTTGGGAGGTGGAGATGAAGAGAATTTGAGAGTTGTATGTAGAACAGGAAGGAAAGAGAAAATATTTCTTTTATCTTTTGTTGGTGTAAATGCAGTAGTGCAAAACACCCCTCCTCCGATTTGTCTCATTAGTAAAATAAATTTTCAATAGACCAAATATTTCAATTAAATCCTTCCGTATTATACGAATTGACCAAAATGTCCTCGACCGTCAAATTTAATCGTTAATTGCTATTTTAAAATAAATAATAATAAAAATATCCAAAATATCTTCCACTTTTGTCCATTCACTTCCATCCCCTCCCTCACCCCACCCCACCCCACCCCACGCCACCCACCCTCCTACCCCCGTGGTGGTGTGCAGCCACTCTCCTCCTCCCCGACTCCCGCCTTCTTCTCGTGGTCGTGGTAGCCCTCGCGCGACCACCCGGCCCCCTTCCTCCCCGCGCGACTTCCCCCGCGATGGTGGCAGCCTCCCAGCCCCCCCCCCCCACCCTCCCCTCTCCGTACGTCCGCCCGCCACCCGCGCACCACTCCTCCTCTCCTTCCCCTCCTCTACCGAAGAGAAGGGAGAGAGAGCGGGAAAGGGATAAAATCGTCATTTCATACGTATTTTAACGTTTGTTGCAGCAGAATCTAAAATGGATATAAACTAAGTCAAAATGAATATGTGAGGGTTTTTAAAGCCATGGGTCTATAAATGTAAAAACGCAAATCTAAGAAAGATTTTTTGCATTTTACCCGTATAATACGTCGTATGTGGTTGGTAGTTACAAATATAAATGAAAGTTGCCAAATATTGACTTGGACATTTTGTTTCTTCCTTTTTTGAATTAATTTAACGAATCAGAAAAAATATATTTTTATTGTTATAATACGCCTATCATGGCGTGTAATGGGCCGGGCCGAGCTCGCGCTGCCGGGTTCGAGCCGGTCAAGCTTAGCCCAGGGTAGGACGCGGCCCGGGACGAGACGGTAGGAAAAAATTGAAATCCAGTCCGGACCCATGACCCGGTCAGATCCGGGCCGGGCCGAACCAGTGGGTCCTGACCGATTCAGGTTGGGTCTGGGCCGGGCTATATATATATATATATATATGAAAAAAAATCAAAATTTTGTTTTTTGAGAAGGAAAAAGTTGACATAATTTTATTAATGTCATTATATTTTAAATTCGCTATAACATTTATTTATAACTAACAAAAAAAAAATAAAAGTTTGAGATTTTATTTACATAAAAATTGTAATAAAATGTATTAGTCTTTTTTTTTTCCGTCGTCCGTAACAAAATTTTCTTTAAAATTTTTTACAAACATAAATTGGAGAAAGAATTAAAGAGAGCTAAATTTTATTAATGACTCATACTAATATTACTAATACATAAAAAATCATAAATAAGATAATTTTTTAATATATATTACTTTTCTTAGGTACGTAATGTATGTAAACCTCCACATTTATTTATTATTATTATTATTTTATGATTTTTTAATTTACCTTACTTGATGAGTTTTTGGAATTTAGGATCATTTCTTTTACCATTGAATAAATTATTTCAAATATAGTTTATCAAGATTTATTAAATAAATATTAATGCAATGTCTGCTATAATAAAGCAATGTATATGGTTATATGCTATAAATATATTTATATATAATAGACCTATGTGAATGTTATGAGTGTACATATTGTATATATTAAATTATGTCCATATGTATATGTATAAATAAGTATATAGTTATGTATATACAGGCTTAGTAATCTCCCAGCCCAAACACTCCCTTTTCTTTTCTTGCGTAAGCCCAAGTTTTATCCTTCTAATAAGTAAACATTCTTTAAACCCTCTATATTTCTCTCAATTAACAAACTTTTCTCCTTGCACCAGGCCACTGAAGTCTAACCTACATGAAGAGTGTTCTCCTCATAACTAATTTGATGACCCGGAAAAAAAAAAAAAAAAAAAAAAAATTGATGACCCGGGGGCCGGGTCCAAACTAACATGGATTCAAACTCTCCCTGGTGACCCGGATGCAAACCATTTCAAATTTGTATAGCTTCCCTTTCCTGCGAGAGAGGACACTGTAGCCTCTGCCGATCTCAGAATCGCAGGCACGCCAGGTTCGACCAAGGGCTCCAGTGACCCAGCCTCTCTCTCTCTCTCTCTCTCTCTCTCTCTCTCTCTCTATATATATATATATATATATATATATGAATATATATATATATATATTCATATATATATATATATATATATATATATATATATATATATATATATATATATATACTTTTTTTCTTTATTTTCATATATATATATATATATATATATATATATATATATATATATATATATATATATATATATATATATATATATATATATATATATATATATATATATATATGAAAATAAAGAAAAAAAGTATATATATATATATATATATATATATATATATATATATATATATATATATATATATATATATATATATATATGAAAATAAAGAAAAAAAGTGTATATATATATATATATATATATATATATATATATATATATATATATATATATATATATATATATATATATGAAAATAAAGAAAAAAAGTATATATATATATATATATATATATATATATATATATATATATATATATATATATATATATATATATATATGAAAATAAAGAAAAAAAAGTATATATATATATATATATATATATATATATATATATATATATATATATATATATATATATATATATATATATATATATATATAGCAAATGACCTCTAGCCTAGTGGATAAGAGAGATGCATGCGGCCCGAGTGGTCACGAGATCGATTCCCGGTGGGAGCGTTCGCCACAATTACCTTCTAATCCTCCTTACCACCGTTCGCATCTCGGCCAGCCTTTCGACGATGAGCTTAGGCATTGGATCCTCCTTACCACCTTTCGCATCTCGGTCAGCCTTTTGACGATGAGCTCAGACATTGGATCCTCCTTACCACCGTTCGCATCTCGGTCAACCTTCCGACCAGCATCTTCAGCAAGCTACCATTCCATCTGCAGCTATCGCATCGGTGTCGGGGCAACCGCGCGAGCCGAGTCTCACCTAAGCTCGTGGTCACACGGCTCCGGTAGAGCTCAGTGTTGGGAATCGGATACGCCCTCCTGCGTTCCTATACCGTGTATGAGACGTTGTCGCAGCGAAAACTTAGGCCAACCCACCTGAAATAACCAACCCCTGTCTAACGGACACCAAGCACAGATAAAGACAAGTATATGGCGGTGACTACGTCACCTGGACAAATTCCAATCTCTATAACTCAGATGAAATTACAAGATTGACAAAAACTAATGTTGAACCCTTTGCCCTAATAGGTTCAACCCCCTCACCACACTCAAGAAGAAAAAGAAAGATTACAATTAAAATCGCTCACCAACCCGTAGCAATCTCCCTAACCGAAGATGACGACTCCTCGATTAGATCTATTCTTCCTTCTGTCTTGGATGGCAAAGTCCTAAGAGCAAAGTGCGAAACTTTCTCTTAGATTTTCTATGGACGAGCACCTCGAATCTCCACTTTTGTGCTGTGCTTTGTGCCTCAACCCTCACCCCATATATCTAGGATGAGAAAAACCTATTTTAGGTCATAATAAGATTTCTTAAATAGGAAGCTCTCAAATAAGAATCCTACTACACCTAAAATAGCCCATCAACATCCTATTTTAGATTATAATATGATCTCTTAAATAGAAAACCCTCAAATAAGAATCTTATTATATCTAAAATAGTCCAGCACTAATTATGGACATCCAAATCAAATTAAATCAAATATTTAATCAGACTTGGACTCCATAAATATGCTATTACCAAATTCAGACTGGACTCCAACAATCTCCCTCTCCAGTCCGATGAGAGGGTGTTGACCCCATAGCTCCTCAACTGTACTCTATGCCTGTTGTCATGCGACAGAGTTTCTGCTCTCCCATGCCACTGATCTTCGATACCCCGAGCTGCTTTGCATCTTCCTTCGTCTCCAGCTCCTCGACCGTCACGTCGACGCTAGCTGCCATGCGTAGCACCTCTTGCACTACTGGGATCCTGCCGATATCAACAACACGATCAAGACCGAAGTCCCTGACGATTAGCCTCACCGTAAGTCTCGACTGTCTGTCCCCGACTTCTGTCTTCCACCGGAAAGTGTTAACGTTTCGACGAGCTTCTTCATCCTTGGCTGGCCCAACCAAGCAGACGGTGTGGTCCTCCTGAGATTCGAACTCCTGAACCTGCCCACCTTCGTGTCTGAACTTGAAGCTCCCCCATACACACGCGTCCTCGAGCAGAACATCACGTACTGTGCATGTCGTCGATGACCCAAAGCTCCCCCTGAACTATGTGAATGATGATGCTCCCGTCTCAGATTGAGTTTGCTGTAAACAGCTTGATCTCCTTCCTGACTTTGAACTGCTGAAACCGATGTCGCTCCGTGAAGCTTTGGCAAACCATCCGTCGCCAAAACCGGATCCGTAGAGCAACCCCCATCTGGAGATCGACCAGCTGTCATGGCACCGATAAACTGACCCTCAATCTTTGACTCACCACCATCCGTCGCTTTGTCTCGACGAACCGAATCCTCCGTATCCCTCAAAGCACCTAGAAGCCCCTCCTCAGCAAGTTCTCGACGATCCACCTCCTGTCAAGCACCCCTCGAGCCTCCATCCGGTGTCTGTGGTATACCTGTACAGCTCAGCGGTTTGAGCTTGTACATGCTACAACACAAATCTTCCGGAGCCAGCTGTTGGGAACCCTTCGCCAGCATCCAATCTTTGTCCCAAAACAGACTGCGACAGCCATCATCTGCCAGCCTCCCTACCGAAATCAAGTTATAGCACAAACTCGGTACATGTCGCACACCCTTGAGAATGAGCTTCTCACCGAGCTCTGTTGTCAAGTGCATATTACCGATGCCTACAACTGCAGCTGTTCCCTTGTCGCCTATCTTCACACGTCCAAACCTGCCGCCGCGGTATGATATGAAGATCCTCCTATATGAAGTGACATGATACGACGCCCCCATATCCATGACCCAGTCGCCGTCATGACACATGCCACAAGATTCTTCTGCGTCGGTTGCTGCGATGATGATATCTTCCATTGCTGTGAGATCCTCCTGATCGTCCTTGACTTTTGCCTTCTCAGCTTTGAGCTTCATGCAGTTCCTCTTGATATGACCCCTTTTGCCACAGTGATAGCAACCCTCCTTGAGATCCACAATCGTAAGATTCTGAGAACTCCCTCCTGTTCTCGTTTGTGAATTGGGTCTTCCCTTCCTGTAAGAAGTCACCAGAGCGGACTCCTACGACGATTCCACTTGCTTGCGTCGAACCTCCTCATTCAACAAGCTACTTTTGACTGCCTCCATCGTGACAAATCCATCAGGCGCGGTGTTGCTCACCGACACCACCAACGTCTCCCAGCTTTCCGACAGAGAACTCAAGAGCAGTAGGGCCTGAAGCTCATCATCAATCACCATCTTCATCGCATATAGCAGATTGATGATATCATGAATCTCGTTCAGATGTTGTGCCACTGGTGCACCCTCCGTGTACTTCGAGTTGACGAGTTGGCGAATAAGAAACGTCTTGTTGCCAGCCGTCTTCCTTTCGTACAGCGAATGCAGCTTCTCCCATAATACTTTTGCTGAACTCTCCATGGACACGTGGTGAAACACCGAATCATCCAACCATTGGTGGATGAATCCAACGGCTTTCCGATCCAGTCGTTTCCAGTCTTCAGCAGCTTTGTCCATTGGCTTTGCGTTGTCGCCCTCCAACGGACCATGCAAGTCCTTGCACCAGAGTAGATCCTCCATCCTTGGCTTCCAAATCACCCAGTTTCTCCTGTGAGGGTGGTCATACGAGTGTTCATCTGCTCCGTAGACATGGTTGTCAGAACCTCCAAAGCTCTAATACTAGATGTTGGAAATCAGATACGCCCTCCTGCGCTCCGATACCGTGTCTGAGACGTTGCCGCAGCGAAAACATAGGCCAACCCACCTGAAATAACCAACCCCCGTCTAACGGACACCAAGCACAGATAAAGACAAGTATATGGCGGTGACTACGTCACCTGGACAAATTCTAATCTCTATAACTCAGATGAAATTACAAGATTGACAAAAACTAATGTTGAACCCTTTGCCCTAATAGGTTCAACCCCCTCACCACACTCAAGAAGAAAAAAAAAGATTACAAATGAAATCGCTCACCAACCCGTAGCAATCTCTCTAACCGAAGTTGGCGACCCCTCGATTAGATCTATTCTTCCTTCTGTCTTGGATGGCAAAATCCTAAGAGCAAAGTGTGGAACTTTCTCTTAGATTTCTTGTGGACGAGCACCTCGAATCTCTACTTTTGTGCTGTGCTTTGTGCCTCCACCCTCATCCCATATATATAGGATAAGAAAAACCTATTTTAAGTCATAATAGGATTTCTTAAATAGGAAGCCCTCAAATAAGAATCATACTACACCTAAAATAGTCCATCAACATCATATTTTAGATTATAATAGGATCTCTTAAATAGGAAACCCTCAAATAAGAATCCTATTATATCTAAAATAGTCCAGCACTAATTATGGACATCCAAATTAAATAAAATAAAATATTTAATCAGATTTGGACTCCATAAATATGCTATTACCAAATTCAGACTGGACTCCAATACTCAGGCGTGGTGCCGTGGCGTAGATCGATGATATCGTGGACGCCTACATCATCTCCTTCCCCTACCATCGGCAATCCTATCGCGCATTGGGGACACCACAGACGGTGATCCATTCAATAGACTCCGCCGGAGGGCCGAGGCTATTCTACTTCGTACATTGATTTGAGTGAACGACAATGAGGACTAGTCGAGCGATGGAGCTTCCTTCCGTCCGTTAGAGGTGATGAAACCGTCGATGTCCTGTTAGCACGTCGGGGATGACGTGATAGTCGTCCCTTCCCAGTGAACGCTCACCTCCTACTCTTAGGTATTCACCTTTATCTCTCCTTTTTGCTCATGCAACTATACATGTGTTATTTCTTTGATGTATTAGATTTTGGGAAAATTTATAAAATGTCAAAAAACCGCAAAAATTTTATAAAAAATCCACCGCAAAATAACATTTTATCTCGTGCCTAGAATTAGCGAAAAATATATAAAAGGGTTCGTAATTTATTGAAAACACCCACAAAATCTACTCTTCAAAAAAAAATATTTTGATCCTTCCTCTTCTTTCATACGCTGCTCATTTTCGAATATAGGTTTTCTCCTCCAAAATCTTCAAACCTTACTTCAAAAACTCGTCAGTAACTCTCCATTCGTAATCTTCACACCATGTCGTCATTATCAGTTCCCACTTCATCATCATCAGCAGCATCAACTGGCCATTTTTCGTGTTAAAATGCAGAAGAATAACTATTTTGCGACAAATCGGAGAATGGTCATTCCCCGTGTTAAAATAGAGGTCCAAACATTATTTTTTGCGATTCTAAAATTTCAAAAACCCGTCAAATGGTAAAACTATTTATTTCAGGCTTCTCAAAAATACGCTTCTTTTGCGACAAATCGAGCCTTGTTTTGACCTTCCAGTCAAAAGTTATGGTCCTCCAAAGTTTCAACTGGCCATTCTTCGTGTTAAAATACAGGAGAATAGTCATTCTCCATGTTAAAATACAGGAGAATGACCATTCTCCGTGGTAATATCACGGAGAATTCTCCGTGTTAATATCACGGAGAATGACCATTCTCCTTGTTAAATTGATGGAGAATTGCCATTCTTCGTGTTAAAATGCAGGAGAATGGTCATTCTCCGTTAAAATAAAAGAGAATGACCATTCTCCGTTGTTAAAATCACGAAGAATGATCATTTTCCGTGTTAAAATCACGGAGAACGGTCATTCTCCGTGTTAAAATCACGAAGAATTGCCATTCTCCGTGTTAAAATGCAGGAGAATGACTGTTCTCTGTGGTAATACCACGGAGAATGACAATTATTCGGTTTAATATCACGGAGAATGACCATTCTCCTTGTTAAATTGACAGAGAATTGCCATTCTCCGTGTTTAAATGCAGGAGAATGGTCATTCTCCGTGTTAAAATCACGGAGAATGACCATTCCCGTTGTTAAAATCATGGAGAACGGTCATTCTCCATGTTAAAATCACAGAGAATTGTCATTCTCCGTGTTAAAATCACAGAAAATGATCATTTTTAGTGTTAAAATACAGAAGAATAGTCATTCTCCGTGTTAAAATTACGAAAAATGACCATTCTTCGTTGTCAAAATCACGAAGAATGACCATTCCCCGTATTAAAATACAGTAGAACGGTCATTCTCCGTGTTAAAGTCACGGGGAATGACCATTCTCCGTGTTAAATGACGGAGAACAGTTGACAGAAACTTAATTTTTTTTTTGTAGAAAAAAATTGTCAGGAATAAAGATTCAAGAGTTTTCCGTTCTTCTTTCAAAATGATGCCAACTCTTATGGAGAAGAAGAAGAAGATCTTCTCTCCACAATTGACCTAATCGCCGAAAAACTTTAAATCTCTCCACGAAGATGATGATGATAATGATGTTGATGATGATGATGAGCGATAATCGGAGTTCGACTGAAGAAAAGTACAGTAAACTACGAACGATATTTACGATTTCTGCTGAAGATGAGAGAAATAGAATTCAGATCTCTCGTGAAGAAGAAGAAGACGAAAATCGCAATCCAAATCTGAGTTTGTGAATTCAAATACATATATATGACCAAATTTGTGCGAATGGGTAGTTATGGTATTATCAAAATGACAAATTTGTAAGTACAGAACATCTAAAGAAAATCTTGGAATATTTAACGTAAAAATATATAATTTTGGGTATTTCATAAAACCCACCATGCGGATGGATTTTTCATGAACTCTCACCCCGAAATTGGATATTTCAACAATTTCCAGTTAGATTTTTGTAGGCTATGATTAGTAAGCAGCCTTCACTGCGTGTGTGCATGTATGGACTCTTGGAGGGTAGCTTAATCTATGTTGAGTGGTAAAATAAAAATGAGAGTACTGTGATGAATACATGGTAAAAAAAATCATGGGTATAATATGCTAAATGTGTGATTTGGAGAAAGAAGAGAAGCCCATAAGGTTGTTAGCTACCTGTTGGGGTTGAGGAGAGCCATGGTAGTGCATGTGTGTTTCCTAGGAAGAGAAGCAATGGTGTGGTGCCATGTTTAACAGTACTCATGATTCGAGTGTTCTTTCTCCAGCATTGGTGGTAGAGTAGTAGTAGGGGTTAATAACAGTGAAGATATATATACATGCATAGTTTGTGTGAAGGTTATAAAGGCCGTTGTGTGTGTGCTCGAATTTATGTGGGAACAACTCATGTGTTGATGAAGGATTGGCATAGTGAAGGGGAAGAGCAAGTAGTGAATGGTAACTATGTGTGTTCTATAAGCAAATGGGAATGAACATTTGTTAGCTATTGCTCAGCTGAGAGCAAAAGCTCAACTCCAAATCTTTATTTTAGTCCCACATCGGTTGGACAAAAGTAAACATGTGAGTATATATTACTACTTCCTCTTTTGCTTCATTAAAAGTTGTGTGTGGGAGCTCCATGGGCCACACACGCGTGCCGCCGCCCGGCCCGGTTCGGCGTGCGTAACGGGTGCAGGTACGTGCCCACATCTGCGGGCGCTGAATGCTGATTCAATTTCCTCTTCGGATTCGGGCTGAGCCCCTAAAAATTTTTTGCTCCTCCGTTGGACACCTCAAAATCTTATTGTTCATTATTTCTGAACGTTACAAAGAGCCACCATCAGCCTATATAAGTCCGTTCTTCTTTCTCTTCCAGTACACAGAAAATATTATTCTCGAAATTCTCTAAATTTCTCGTCTCCTTCGTATTACTGCTGATGTTTCATCGTTGCTCTGGGCAGAGCTAAGTCAGGGTCATTCTCTCAGCGTCGTGTGCGACAACGAGATTCCGGTAGAGCAGAAATTTTACCACTAGGAGCGTTCGGATACCGTCTGCACATAGACCCGGACTATCTCTTAGGGCAGTGCTACGTGCGTGACTTCCCCGGAGGCCGATAATATTTGATCATTTTATTTTTCTTGCAGTTTATAAACGAAAAATTGTGAAGAATTTCCAACAATCTAAGAGATAATCCATCTTCAAAAATATTTTCTTCGCTTAAAAGTTGTTACTAAAAATACGCTCACTGAAAATTGTGTTCTGTTTGAGTTCCTACTAGTGGTATTTTCTAACGTTTCACTAGTACTGGTGTTAATCTACTAAAGTTACATTTTTATTGTGTTTCACTAGTGTATGTTCTTAAGAGTTAATCTGTGTTACATTTTGTTGCTGGTGTTAATCTGTTTCACTAGTGTACTGTTTAATCAATATATATATATCAATAATAAAAAAAAAAATGTTTCACTAATACTCTGAAGCAAACAATACTCTGAAGCTCTCCTTGTTAGACCTATATACATACATTTTGTTACAGGTTTAATAAGTTGCTTGTTGCTTGCTTGAATAAGTTGCTTCTTGAGAATAAGTTGCTTCTTGCTGGTGTTAAATACTTCTTGTTTAATCTTTATTAAATATTCATTACTAGCTTACAAATCTTGCTAGTGTACTGTTAAATTTTGTTTAATATAAATTTTGCTAGACAAATTATTTTATATAATTATCCTCTTTTAGTAGCATATTGTTCAACAAATCTTGGTTACCAATTTTTAGCTTCATATATAAGACTCTAGGAATTGACACTTCCCATAGACAAGTTTTTTTTTTTTTGGTACCATTTATCATTTCTAGGCTAAATCAAACAGTTAATTGATTTAGTAAAATTCCTTTAATTTTAAAGTTCTAAAGCAGAGATTTGTTTGGGAACAAGCCGAAAGGGCCCTTCTATCAATAAGGCGAAAATTCGTCTAAGCAACTGGTACTTAAGAGTTCCTAGTGAACCTCCGCTTGCTGGGATCCGGCCCCTACAGCTAACCCAACCTTATCAAAACTTGAAAAACTAAAATTTTAAAGCTATTACTAAAATTATTTTAATTGTTGATTTTAGTTTAAAGCCATCTTATTGAGTAAATATAATTTTACAGACTTTAGAAAACATGACTTCCAAGGAAGAGACTTTTTCTGCAAAGCCTGCGAAATTCAATGGCACATATTTCAAAAGGTGACAGAGCCAGATAAAATTTTGGCTTACCACCTTAGGCTTGATTTCAGCCATTGATGGGTCCACACCCATCTCAAATGATTCTGATGAGACTGAGTCTGACGTAGGGGTATCCAAATCATCCTCCTCTTCTAAACCCAAGACCCCTAAAGAAATAGACTACCATTGCTTCCACAGAATCTTAAGCGCTATGTCTGAGTCTCTCTACGACATATTCTTTGAATATAAAAGCGCTAAAGAACTCTGGGATGCTTTGGAAGATGAGTATGGTTGTGATGATGCTGGAATTGATAGATTCAATTCCACCACATTCAACCAATATGTCATAGTAGATAACAAACCTATCAATGATCAAATCCATGAGTTCCAAGAACACCTAGGTGTAAACCCCCTAAATTTCTACTACGATTTTTTTTTTATTTTGTATATATTTTGTACTTCGCATACGAGTTCGCATTGTGGTATTGTGTAGTGCGCGAGATTTACGTGTCGTATTTGCTCGACGAGTGCGAATATGTGTCGAGGTACATATTTTAGAAAAAGATTTTTTTATAAATGTTATTTTATATATGAAAGTACATGTTCAAACAAAGGTAATAAATATTTTTATTTTTATAAAAAGGTTATTTTTCGTCGTTTACAAATAAATTGTGATTTAAAAATTGTGGTTTAATAGTTTGCGAAATTTGAAATTTGTATAGTAACATATTTTTGTTATTATAAAAAGCTACTTTATGATTTAATATTTAAGTAATTACCTTGATTTTTGAAATTAATTAATGCTATATTTTAATATTTATGGAAATGATATTTAAGATTTTGTTTATTGAATATTTGAGTTATTTTTATAATTTAAATGTGGAAAAAAATTTATTTTAAATAGGGATTTTAATTTAAAGGGAAGTTTATCTAGATTGATTTGGATTTAAATCGATTTAAATTAATAGATGATTTATCTAATTAGGATTTAAATCCTCCCAATCCCTATCCAACTGGGAATTTCCACCTCAAGGAGAGGTACTCCTCCAGAAATTTTCCATCCGCAAATTGTGTATCGTGTCTGTGCCACCCGTCTACTACATCCCCACCATACAAATACAATAATTCTATCACGTCCGACAATCCCGGACGTCCACCCAGCCGTGTCGGACACTCCCGGCACGACGACTCAATCCTAAAACCTAACTCAGCCTCCACGCCACCTCTCCTGGCGTTACCCGCCGCTGTCACCTCCATCATCCCGGCCTCCAACAATGCCTGTTCCTCCCCGACCCTGTTCTGACAGCACCCCGTCGCCATCTTCACCACCATCACCGCCACCCGTCTCCATCTGTCACGACCCGCACCCTTATGAGGGGCACGAGCATGTGGGTACGTCCAGCCTATGCCGCAGTATCGGTGGTAGAACGCTGTATATAAGGTCTGTAAATACTACGACTAACAGTATAAAGGTACATGTACAGTATATACACTCCGAGTGGAGGTGACATAGCAATACAGTCTCAATCACAGAATAAAACTAAGGTAGATAGCACAGAAGGAAACATATGATAGATGAAAAGGGAAAATAAGTCCAGTGTCCAACACAAGCCCAGATATATACAACATCACAGGGTCTCAAAATATAACATAGAAGCTACAGTCTGATAATGCTAGCTGGATCGCAGTCCAGTCAAACCTAGCTAATCTACACTACTCTGGGAGTACAAAGTCTAGTGGCTCTACTATAAGGCCACGGTCCTGGACTACTCCATCTAGCTCAAGCCCATAATAGGTCGAGCAGTCCGTCTCAGAGTCATCTGTAATATATCATAACGGTATCCTGTCAGGAAAATGAGCAAGTACAAGCACTAACAGCAGTTCCATGTGAATTGACAAATTCTATAAGAGACAGTATAATAAACTACAAGACAAAGATATATGAAGACTTGGGAACCGTTCGGCAGCTGAGCTACAACCCTTAAACCAAACAAGGACCGGGGTTGTAACCCTTCTCCCGAGCAGAACTTAGTCTCCAATCAAGATACAATATAAAGACATGTAGAACATGTGAGTAACTGAATATCATAGCATGGTGAGAAGGTACTGAATGTAGAACAGAACAGGATATATGATAAGATAAGTAAATATAAAATGTGCCTTGAATTATTAGAGCGTTATGTAATCGGCAAGGGAATCATGGTAGGGTTATCCACTTGGCCCGGCAATCCGCGGTGACCTCAACGGAAAGTCATATCGGGCAACCTGGATAACATGGACATGGAGGTATCTGCTATACCCTACGTGAGGTGAGGGTGGCGCAAGCAAAATAGTGATATGGGGCTTTGATCACATAACTCCTAATAATTCCCCATCCCCGAGTAGTATAATGGACCTGGACATGACACGTCATGACACGGGATTCCCTAAGAGGATAGCTACTCCCTCTCAGGAATCAGTGTCTATACAAGTACAGGGAACAAGATAGGAAATGTACATATATACCAAGAAAATCCAGGAACAACATCTCATGTCATGATCCAACGTATACTAGTCCGTGAACTATCGTGACTGGAATCGAGTAAGACACTACAACTGAATCGGATATAGCAGATATCAAGACAATAAAAACTATCAGTGAATGTACTCGCCTGCTGTCCTGAGCTGTAGGGTATATCAATGCTCAGTGTGGTAATCAGAGACCTAAAGATGAGATATTGCATGTTAATTTAGGTTTAACAAAATTAAGAATGATTCACAATGAATGATATAAAATCTAGGTCAAACTAGGTCTCACTGAGTCACACTAAGTCCTGACAAGTCAATCTAGGTCAAATTAAGTCATATCAAGTTAATCTAAGTTAGACTAAGTCAACTCTAGGCCATACCAGTCATAGCAAGACAAAACAAGTCGAAGCAAGTCAAACAGGGTCAAGAGTTGACTTACAGTTGACTTTTAGGTAAAAAGTCAACTCTGGTCAACTTGGGTCAACTCTAGGTCAACTCTAGGTCAACCCTAGGTCAAACTGGTCAACTATTGACCAAAAGTTGACTTTTGGTCAACTGGTTAACTATAGTTTGGATTTGGTCAAATCTAGACAAAGTGTTGACTCACGGTTGACTTTTGGGTAAAAAGTCAACTCTGGGTCAACCGATCCAAAATTGGTTCAAATATGACATTTGTAGGGTGTACCCAATAAGCCACCCAAGTTTCAAGTCAATCTGAATACCCGAACCCCGTATTTTGAATTTACCCGATTACCCCTTTAATACACTTACCCTTAAACCATTCTAACTCGACGCCAAGTGGCCTTCCCTTAGGAATTCCACTCCGGGCTTCCTAGGGTAGTAGGGTACTAGCCTATACAACCATTACCAACCAAGTTCTCTAGGGTAAGTGGACATCCAGTCCATATTACGGTCCGTATCGCCCGTTTACCCGTTATCTTGAATATCTTAAGATATTCGATGGTACGGTGCGATACCACTCTCCTAATCCCACACGCAACCCCGATTTCCACCTAGGAGCCTACCCGCAAACTCTATTTCACATTTGCTAAGTCCCCTCCAAGTTTCGACGCGTTCCGAAACACGGAACTCAAAATCATCCCTTCACCAAATCTAATTCAACCATTTACTCACTCAACTCTCTCTTTTCACACTCTCTTAGGACTAGTTTTAGGGGTTAGTTTTGTGGGCTAAATAGGTATATATATAGCTAATATATAGGGATATATATATGTATATATATATAGGTATATAGTGGAGGTTTTGGGGGTCAAATGGGGGCCTAAAGGGGGGGGTAAAATGCAGCTGCTGCTGCTGCTGCTAAAGTTGTTGTTCCTGCTGCTACTGCTGCTGAAATTTCAGCAGCTATTGCTGCTGTGTTGGAGGGGGGGGGGGGGGGGGGGGGGGCAGCAGCCCCTTGGCCCCCCCTAGCTGCTGTTGCTTGCCCTCCTCTTCTCCCCTCTTCTCCTCTCTAAATCCCTCATATTCTCCTCTCTAAATCTCTTCTAAACTCCTCTCTAAATCTCTTCTAAATATATAAATTTCCTTCTCTAAGCTCTCATATATATAAATCTCATTCCCTCCCCTCTCTATACATACAAATACACACGCATATATATATATATGATCACACACACACACACACACACACACACACACACACACACACACACACACATATATATATATATATATATATATATATATATATATATATATATATATATATATATATATATATATATATATATATTAACACACACTTAAATCTATATCTATATATATTAACACACACACATATATATCTATATATATATGGACACACACACTCCCACACATGGACACACAAACACACACATATACATATGAACACACTCACACACACACATAAAAATGAAGTTTAAGAGGGCCTAACCACTTAGACACAAATCTAATTTAGCCTAGAAGTGTCCAAATTTGGGAGAAACTCAAGGACACGGTCACAAACTCTAACTTCTCCTAGGACACTCCAAACGGACTCAAACTCGACACGAATAGGGACACAACTATGGAAATCAATCCTACATGGTCCAACCTATATTACATGATGAAAAAAATAGATTAGAGGATAGGTTGTACCTATCGGGAGATGGATTCCCGATTCGAAAGTCCTCCGACACGGCTCCGACACAACGAATTATTTAGGACACACCCACTTCACTTCTTGCTCCCAAAAGCTTGGAGAATTACTACTTGGGATAGAGGAAGAGTTCTATGGAAGAATATTGGAGAAAAAGGAATTATTTAGAGATGATTTCTAGGGAAAACCTATTCTAACTTTTGAGAAAAGCTTGGAGGAGGAGAAGAAGAAGAAGAAAATTGTGATATTTTGAAGTGGAGAAGAAGAAATAAATGGGGAGGGGGTGGCTGGCCATAAAGGGAAGGGTTGGGGCACTTGAAATTACAAGTTTGCCCCTCCCTTAACTTCTATGCTAAGTTAAGTCCAAATTTGGTTTTGTGGGTTAGCTAAAATTAAATAAAAATCATAATTAAGCTTAAATACTCATATGGGATTAGTCCAAACTCCTAAACGTAAAAGTTAAATATGGTGGGCCATGGCTAATTAACATGCTAATCACAACTCAAGTCGAAATTCCCCGGAGTCCCGAATTAACTCGGAATGCGATAAAATTCGAACCCGACTCCTATAATCATTAAATATTAATATTCATGAAATAAAATTTCCAAAAATATTATAAAATAGAAAATTACCATTTTACCCCTAACTTGGAAAAGTGAGGGTGACAAGTCTATCCACCTTAAAAAAAAATTTCGTCCTCGAAATTAAAACCAAACAATAGTAAAATATCAAAATTACATGTCATGGCTTAAAATTTAAAATGATTAAAATCTCAAAAATCAAAGCATGAATTAAATGACTAAAATTATAAAATTTAAAATTACTCTCAAATAGAAACTGGGTGCTATAAGTCTATCCACCTTAAAAGAATCATCCTCAAAAATTAAAACAAGTAAACACAAAAAATCATGCAAATCGATAATCGTATGCGTCTGCCCAATCATCATGATACTCAAAATCTCTGTCATGCCAGTGAGCAAGGCTATGATAATCACAGAGTCCTCAACTACGGTACATACATCTAGAATTATGGTATTTAAAATTTTCGCATTGCCGTATGCTTGGCAACGAAAACCTTAAATTCTCACACCCGAGAAATACGACCATAATTCGACTATATGTCCTCACTATGCCTACTAGCATGACCCTAGAGTATTCTAAATTCTCATAATCGAGACGACCTAGCCCATACGACTTATCTTAGAAGGAAATCACATCACAAGAACAATTTTCATCCAACGATCAAAGAACAGATAGAATCGAAGTTCAAGACAGTTTATAAGAAGGCAATTGCGGGAAGGAGATTCGAAATATCAGAACCTGCTATCTGCTCTACTACTGCCTGAGTGGGCTCAACTGTCATGGCGAAAGCACGCCCCTGCTGGCCTCCTCTAGCCTGCTGTACTCTATCCTGGTCTCTTCGGATTCCACTAGCGTGGCAATCCCTCAGCTGGTGGTCAGGCGCCCCACAGTATAGACAGACGCCCAACCTCTTCCTACAAGCCTCTCTAGTATGCCCCGGCTTCCCGCAGAAGTCGTACGGGGTAGCCGGTCTCTGGCCCTGTCCCTGGTGCGGCTGGACACGTGCTGGTGCCTGCTGAATCTGTAACAGAGGCTGCTGCTGAAATGGCCTCTGCTGATACTGAAAGTGGGGGCGTTTGGCCGATCCTGTACTGGAACTTACCCCCATAGTATCACCGCTCCTCTTCGGCTTGAGGCCGAAGTCCTCCTCTGCAATCTGCACGTCCATCAATATCTGATCGAACGTCGCATCATGGCGACCCGAGGTGCGGGTGTGCACTGCATGAATAAGTCTCCTATGGAACTTACGAGCCTTCTGCCCCTCATCCTTGATCATATCGAGAGTGAACCTTCTAAGGCGGAAGAACTCTGCTGCATACTCGTCCACCGACGAGTTCCCCTGCACTAGACCCACGAACTGGCCCTCCAATGCTGTAAGAGCCACGTCCCGGAAGAACTTCTCCTTGAAGAGCCTCCGGAAGTCCTCCCATGCCAGCCCTCTCACCGACGTATGAGGATCCGTGCGGTACCATGTCAGCACGATGTCGAAGAATCGGCTGGCTGCGACAAAAACCCAAAGTCCTCTAGGAAGCTCTGCTAGCTCCATACTCCGCTGTACGTCCTCTAGCCAGTCGTCTGCATAAAGGATGCCCTCTGTGCCCGTGAAGTCCCTGGAGCTCATCTTCCTAAAGTCTAATACTGTCCCCGGCCTGGACTGCTGCTGGTACGGCTGCTGGCCAGTATGGCCCTGTACCGTACCCGGTGCCACTCTCTCCACGGCTGCTAGTACAAGCTGATGCGAGTTCTCCATGCTCTGCCTCAGCATCTCAATCTGACGGTATGACACCTCCGTCTGGCGCTGCGACGCCTCTGCCTGGGCTCGCTGTGTCTCCATCATCTGCTGAAGAAGAAGGAACATATGATGTGTATCCGTCGGTATCGGTGGTGGTGGCGGCAGTATCTCTGGAACGGCAATCGAAACCCTCTGGAGTGGAGGTGGTAGACCTCCCTGTGCAACTACCAGGGCCTCCGGGATAGTGAAATCACTGGGGGCAGTCTCGTGAACCTCCTCCTCAGCCTGGTCTGATCTCTCGGGCAAGCTACTCGATCCAGTGGCCTACGGGTGCGTCTTCGTCATCCTAGAGACGAATTGAAGCAAAGAGATCAATATGGAACATGAGAAGACATTATCAAAGAAGGACAGTTAATTTAATACAAGGGGAGTAATCATGATAATCAAAAGATCGAAATTTTTTCCTAGGTGTGATTGAGAAACTCCTATCGTATCCTAGGTCCTACGTCCTAATTGCAGGCTCGTAATTAGTACTCTAAGAATAGCACCATTACGAGATCGCACTAATTGCGACACCGGACCTGCGTGGGCCACCAAAAAAATGTGTCACGACCCGTACCCTTATGAGGGGCACGAGCACGTGGGTACGTCCAGCCTACGCCGCAGTATCGGCGGTAGAACGCTGTATATAAGGTCTGTAAATACTATAACTAACAGTATAAAGGTACCTGTAAAGTATATACACTCCGAGTGGAGGTGACATAGCAATACAGTCTCAATCACAGAATAAAACTAAGGTAGATAGCACAAAAGGAAACATATGATAGATGAAAAGGAAAAATAAGTCCAGTGTCCAACACAAGCCCAGATATATATAATATCACAGGGTCTTAAAGTATAACATAGAAGCTACAGTCTGATAATGCTAGCTGGATCGCAGTCCAGTCAAAACTAGCTAATCTACACTACTCTGGGAGTACAAAGTCTAGTGGCTCTACTATAAGGCCACGGTCCTGGACTACTCCATCTAGCTCAAGCCCATAATAGGTCGAACAGTCCGCCTCAGAGTCATCTGTAATATATCATAACGATATCCTGTCAGAAAAATGAGCAAGTACAAGCACTAACAGCAGTTCCATGTGAATTGACAAATTCTATAAGAGACAGTATAATGAACTACAAGACAAAGATATATGAAGACTTGGGAACCGTTCGGAAGCTGAGTTACAACCCTTAAACCAAACAAGGACCGGGATTGTAACCCTTCTCCCGAGCAGAACTTAGTCTCCAATCAAGATAGAATATAAAGGCATGTAGAACATGTGAGTAACTAAATATCATAACATGGTGAGAAAGTACTGAATGTAGAACAGAACAGGATATATGATAAGATAAGTAAATATAAAATGTGCCTTGAATTATTAGAGTGTTATGTGATCGACAAGGGAATCATGGTAGGGTTATCCACTTGGCCCGACAATCCGCGGTGACCTCAACGGAAAGTCATGCTGGCCAACCTGGATAACATGGACATAGAGGTATCTGCTACACCCTACGTGAGGTAAGGGTGGCACAAGCAAAATAGTGACATGGGGCTTTGATCACATAACTCCTAATAATTCTCCATCCCCGAGTAGTATAATGGACCTGGACAAGACACGTCATGACACAGAATTCCCTAAGAGGATAGCTACTCCCTCTCAGGAATCGGTATCTATACAAGTACAGGGAACAAGACAGGAAATGTACATATATACCAAGAAAATCCAAGAACAACATCTCATGTCATGATCCAACGTATACTAGTCCGTGAACTATCGTGACTGGAATCGAGTAAGACACTACAACTGAATCGGATATAGCAGATATCAAGACAATAAAAACTATCAGTGAATGTACTCGCCTGCTATCCTGAGCTGTAGGGTATATCAATGCTCAGTATGGTAATCAGAGACCTAAAGATGAGATATTGCATGTTAATTTAGGTTTAACAAAATTAAGAATGATTCACAATGAATGATATGAAATCTAGGTCAAACTAGGTCTCACTGAGTCACACTAAGTCCTGACAAGTCAATCTAGGTCAAATTAAGTCATATCAAGTTAATCTTAGTTAGACTAAGTCAACTCTAGGCCATACCAGTCATAGCAAGACAAAACAAGTCGAAGCAAGTCAAACGGGGTCAAGAGTTGACTTACAGTTGACTTTTAGGTAAAAAGTCAACTCTGGTCAACTCGAGTCAACTCTAGATCAACTCTAGGTCAACCCTAGGTCAACCTGGTCAAATATTGACCAAAAGTTGACTTTTGGTCAACTGGTCAACTCTAGTTTGGATTTGGTCAAATCTAGACAAAGTGTTGACTCACGGTTGACTTTTGGGTAAAAAGTCAACTTTGGGTCAACCGAGCCAAAATTGGTTCAAATATGACATTTGTAGGGTGTACCCAACAAGCCACCCAAGTTTTAAGTCAATCCGAATACCCGAACCCCGTATTTTGAATTTACCCGATTACCCCTTTAATAAACTTACCCTTAAACCATTCTAACTCGACGCCAAGTGGCCTTCCCTTAGGAATTCCACTCCGGGCTTCCTAGGGTAATAGGGTACTAGCCTATACAACCATTACCTACCAAGTTCTCTAGGGTAAGTGGACATCCAGTCCATCTTACGGTCCGTATCGCCCGTTTATCCGTTATCTTGAATATCTCAAGATACTCGATGCTACGGTACGATACCACTCTCCTAATCCCACATGCAATCCCGATTTCCATCTAGGAGCCTACCCGCAAACTCTATTTCACATTTGCTAAGTCCCCTCCAAGTTTCGACGCGTTCCGAAACACGGAACTCAAAATCACCCCTTCACCAAATCTAATTCAACCATTTACTCACTCACTCAACTCTCTCTTTTCACACTCTCTTAGGCCTAGTTTTAGGGGTTAGTTTTGTGGGCTAAATAGGTATATATATAGCTAATATATAGGGGTATATATATGTATATATATATAGGTATATAGTGGGGGTTTTAGGGGTCAAATGGGGGCCTAAAGGGGGGGGGGGTGAAATGCAGCTACTGCTGCTGCTAAAGTTGCTGTTCCTGCTGCTACTGCTGCTGAAATTTCAGCAGCTATTGCTGCTATGTTGGGGGGGGGGGGGGAGGGCAGCAGCCCCTTGGCCCCCCCTAGCTGCTGTTGCTTGCCCTCCTCTTCTCCCCTCTTCTCCTCTCTAAATCCCTCCTATTCTCCTCTTTAAATCTCTTATAAACTCCTCTCTAAATCTCTTCTAAATATATAAATTTCCTTCTCTAAACTCTCATATATATAAATCTCATTCCCTCCCCTCTCTATACATACAAATACACACACATATATATATATATATGATCACACACACACACACACATATATATATATATATATATATATATATATATATATATATATATATATATATATATATATATATATATACATATATATATATATATATATACATATATATATATATATATATATTAACACAAACTTAAATCTATATCTATATATATTAACACACACACATATATATATATATATATCTATATATATATGGACACACACACTCCCACACATGGACACACACACACACACATACATATGAACACACTCACACACACATAAAAATGAAGTTTAAGAGGGCCTAACCACTTAGACACAAATCTAATTTAGCCTAGAAGTGTCCAAATTTGGGGGAAACTCAAGGACACGGTCACAAACTCTAACTTCTCCTAGGACACTCCAAACGGACTCAAACTCGACACGAATAGGGACACAACTATGGAAATCAATCCTACATGGTCCAACCTAGATTACATGATGAAAAGAATAGATTAGAGGATAGGTTGTACCTATCGGGAGATGGATTCCCGATTCGAAAGTCCTCCGACACGGCTCCGACAAAACGAATTGTTTAGGACACACCCACTTCACTTCTTGCTCCCAAAAGCTTGGAGAATCACTACTTGGGATAGAAGAAGAGTTCTATGGAAGAATATTGGAGAAAAAGGAATTATTTAGAGATGATTTCTAGGGAAAACCTATTCTAACTTTTGAGAAAAGCTTGGAGAAGAAGAAGAAGAAGAAAATTGTGATATTTTGAAGTGGAGAAGAAAAAATAACTGGAGAGGAGGTGGCTGGCCATAAAGGGAAGGGTTGGGGCACTTGAAATTACAAGTTTGCCCATCCCTTAACTTCTATGCTAAGTTAAGTCCAAATTTGGTTTTGTGGGTTAGCTAAAATTAAATAAAAATCATAATTAAGCTTAAATACTCATATGGGATTAGTCCAAACTCCTAAACCTAAAAGTTAAATATGGTGGGCCATGGCTAATTAACATGCTAATCACAACTCAAGTCGAAATTCTCCGGAGTCCCGAATTAACTCGGAATGCGATGAAATTCGAACCCGACTCCTATAATCATTAAATATTAATATTCATGAAATAAAATTTCCAAAAATATTATAAAATGGAAAATTACCCTTTTACCCCTAACTTGGAAAAGTGAGGGTGACACCATCACCAGTACATCCCCATCTCCTCCCCTGCCATTCCTCCTGCCAACCCGCCAACGACGACACCCATCACCGTTGCGGCCACTCCGACCGCAGCAACCATCAACCCGACTACCGTCATCACCACCACAAACCACCAGATGAAAGAAAAAGGGGGAAAACGAAGTTTGCTCACCTCCCCCGCGTCCGGTGAATATCAAAGCCGGAGCCCCGTGCTTCCAGTCTGAGACCGACGACCCGAACAGTCGAGAGTTTCCCGTGCTTCGGATCGCAACCGACGCCGGCGCTCCCTCCAGCGCCACCCTCGTCCGCCTCCGCGCGGCCAGCCCCATGTCTGCCGCCTGCGCCTCCGACGAGCCGCCCCCTCCTAGATCCGAGTGGCACCGCCCCGAGCCTTGCACAACACAGTCCTCCAGCGCGCCCATTCGTATCCCGGCGAGCTCCACCGCCGAAAATCCCTCGCCACCGCCTTGAATCCGTCGCGCCGCTAACTGCCACCATGTCGAGCCTCCACAGGCGCCGCTCCCTCGCGTCCATCGATCTACTGGAAAACCCCTCTCCATCTTCCCTTACTCCGCCGCGTTCCCGCCGGCTAGTCGGACCTCCGCCGACCTCCGCTCGAGAACCCGACCGCCGTGCCGCCTTTATTTCTCCTCCGTCTCCGCGCAGGCGCGTCCGGCTCCGCCGAAGACCTCCGTCCGCCACTGTCCCACGGCTGCCGCACCCTTCCGTGCACCGCCCGCCGGCAGCGCGCCTCCTCCGTCGGCCATCGGCGCCCATTTGCCTTGGTAATCCCGCTCTCCATCTCTTCCCCGTTCTCTCTCTCTCTCTCGCACATATCAATTTGGGGGGAGGGAAAGAGTAACAGTAGATGTTATTATAATCAATATTATTATTAATATATATTATTATTGTTATATTATTATTATTATTATTATTGGAAAGGGATAAGTCTGTATTAATTTATTATTATTATTATTATTATTATTATTATCATCATTATTATCATTATTATTACAGTATTATTTTCAGAAATTTTGTATTATTATTATTTTTCAACTACATGTATAGAATAAATGATAGAGTTACATAGGTAATTTCAAATATTCAAAATTTCCCTAAAATATTTTTTTTTAGATTTATTATATTCATTGAAATATTTTTGACTAATAAAACGTAGATGTCTACCAAAAATTCTACTTTTACAAACTTATATCTGAATACAATTTTGATTTATCAAAGTATTTAATAAAAGTATTTCTCAAATTAAATTAATATATATAACTAATTTCAAGTATTTACGTAAAATTATTTAACTCATAAAATATCCTTTTCAAATATTATAAATATTTTCTAAAATAATATAAGTATTTACTCTCCGTAAATTCTCCCAATTATCCTCATTACTCATGACTAATCATGCTTGCCTGTTTTCTCGCAACCTCGAACCCCTACGTCTCGATTATGGCTATTGGACTATTGGGACATGACAGAATATCGCACACCAGGCGTAACACCAGGCAAGATACCTTGCCACAATTTACTGTTTATAATTCGTCTGCATTTATTTATTGCATATCACTGTGTATTTATTTTCATTTCTTTTAGCTGTACCATATTTACAGTTCCCGATTTACTGCCTGCTCAGTGATATTAGCGGTACCTTGTTATTTATCCTTTGATTGCATATGGACCTAGAGTTAAGGGACTACCACTAGTTTAGTGCATTACATAAACTTTGACACTGATGTGCCACGAGATGTGTGAGTTGTGAGTAGCATATAGCCTACGGACTTGCGTGTTGGCTGATCACTGATGCGTGCAGGACGTGCGTTAGGTCTAACTGTCAATAGTTATATGTTAGAAGACTTGACGGTTAGTAGTGTTACATGGTCGTGGATGCGACATGATAGGTACATTGGGTGGAAAGAACATTTCCTTGTCGTATGGGCTTCGATTGTACTTCCCTTGTAACCCGGTAGCTCCGCTGGAGATACGGGTATGAGCCTCTCAGGTTGGCCACTGTCGTTTTTGAACGTCATGCGCTTAGGTCAATGGTGCCCAAGTGGGGACTATAACAGATCCCATTTACAGCCAGAGCTCATGCGACGAAAGGTTTGTTCTCAACTGCATGTTCACTTTAGTACGGTTAGGTTCCCTTATTTATGTCTTGTCACTTTCTTTGATGGTGGCATATTATATATTCAGTATTTATATGGCATATTTATTGTATCTTGTTATGTCCCTCTGAGGACCTGGTTATCTCTCCAGGTGTGTCTTGTGATTTCTGCAGGTGCTCTAGTTAAGGCCATGACTTGCGCTCTATTCTTCGAGATATTGCTTTTTGGATCGTCATCTCCTTCGCTCGACCAATCATTTTCTTGTACCATTTTTTCTTATTTAAATTAGTTAGTAGTGGATTTGCCTCCGCCCAACGATTGTATACATGACAAATTCAAAGTTGCTTTTATACCATTATTTATCTTTGTGGATGAGATTTAGTGCTTTGGTTACTGCATTTTACAGCTTATGTATACATACGACGGTCCATATACTTCGTATGTATACAGCTGGCATGATTACGTTTTAGTCCTACGTATTTTGGGACTGGGACGTTACATGTTTTTGTGGTGGCCCATGCAGGTCTAGTTTGCCATTTCGGTTACATGACCGTACCGAACGGGCCTGCAATATAGGATTAGAGTCTAGAATCTCATCCACTTACTTGACATCCTTTCTTGATTTCAAATTCCGCACTTTCGTTCGACTTTCTTGATTTACATCTTGCTTGATTCCTTCTACCGTAAATTCTTAGTTTCGTGTTTAGTAAGATGACTACACTAGTATATGCCCATAGGTTAAACACCCGGCTAGATGGATTGCATTGACAATTAATATGCATTGATATTTTATTTGAGTTATAAAGGCATTTATTTTCCTAGAAATATGATTTTAAGGATTAGTTAATTCCAAGTTGGGTAGTAGCATATTACCGCTTTCAAAAGATAGTTGGAATTTTATTTTAATATTATAAGGTGGTATACACAAGAGGATAACTAGATCAAGAAAACAAATTGAATTGACTTGTGTTTTGATTTTTGAAGGTCTTTGAACATTTATGAATTATTGAGTTATAGCTATACATCTTTTAGAGGGATATAAATTTGATTTGGAAAAAATCATAAAATTTTAAATGTGGAAGTATGATTGACCAAAATTTGAGGATGATTGATAAATTTTGGTAAAATATTTTTGAATTAAATTATGTCATATGATCTATGATTTATAAGGTTATTTGGATTTCGAGTTTAAGCCTTGATTATGGATATTTAAATTTTGGTGAAAAAAATATATACGTTTACTTTGAAGAGTAGTTGTGACTTATTGGAAGCTAGATATACACATTTAAAGGATATAGAATTAAATTCGGGAGTTATTTTAAATGTACCATTTTATAGTATGAATTTCGGCTGATAAACTTATTTAAATGTTGAGTTTAAGATTTGAGAAAAAAATGTTCGAATTGCGATATACAAGGGTTACTTTGAGATTGATTAGAAATTTAAATATGGATTAAAGTTGACAGTCTAAGATAATTGGAAATTTTGGCGGAGTATCTTGAAAATTTTATTGAGAAAATTTTGAGGAACTTGAAATTTTAAATTAGATCATATATTGGTAGAGGACCAACTAATGAGATAGAAGTATTCCACATTAGATTGCCATACCACCTATGATTATAATATTGCATATACACAAGTGTAGTTAGTCATCTACGAAAACCATGTGGCCATATCTTTGATTTACTCGATCTTCCCTCAAATCTAGATCTTTTATCGTGACCATCTAATTGTTTGGAACTTAGAAATGATTAGAATCATTCCCTTAACCATACCCTTGTCCATGAGACTATTTTCTCTCTAGAAACTGTGTCCCTAACTCATCTTTACCTCGATCTACGAGATTCTATTAATTATCTTCATTCGTGCCCAAATATTTTATTTTGGTGCATTAATTAGTACCTTATGAAAAACCCACTTTCTATTTTTGAATATTTGGCGTTTTCCATCGTGACTTTGATATTTGGAGCACAATACTAGACTTTCCCTTCCAACAAATTTTACATTCAAGACCTAGACAAGCTCACCTTCATGTAGGTATATCATGTTCCACTAAAACACATCCCCTTGTACTCTATTTTTATGGTACGACTTTCGGGCCATAAAGACTCAACCATAACCCTTACCATGGTACCGATATGGACTCCACCTTGACTCAAATCTTTCGACCCAATGTATGATTGTGACCTCCTAAAATTTCTAAATGCTTAATTTGTGTTTTATCTCATTTGCTTAACCCTTGTCCTTTTATTTCATGCCTTATCTTGTTTACTTAGACCCATACCACCTTTGCTCTCCATGCAACATTAACGACCCTACTTTCTCCCTTCCGATTAAATTGCGTCACCCGTATTTCGCTACGATCCCTCCGTAGTTTATGCAACCTCGTTCCGTTATGACCCTCTTATGTAAAGATGAACTGTGACAATGACATCACTCGGTTAGTAGAGGTTAGATTAGAAAACTCATCGAGGAGAATAGTGGTAAAATTTATTAATGTGATTGAATATGCATAAGTGGAATTTTTGTGGCGAAATTGAGAAAGGTGCTATCATTTTTCGAAGGAGACAAATCGATTCTTCAAGGTAAACCCATTATTGAGAAATTTTTATGAGGTGATAAGTAGGATGTTGATGTAGTAGATCTCGAAGCTACCAATATTAAAAAGTGAAAATTTTTGATATCCTGAGGAAATTTTTTTAAGATGATTACGAATATGAAGTTTCATGACTAAGATAGAGTTTGATTGCTCCGACTAATTGATTTATCAAATTTCAATTTTAAAGAGATTATGAGGTCGAAATTTAGTTTGAACGAAACTATATATAGATATGATGGAAGAAGAAAAATATAGAATCCTTGAATTCAAAACTTTGGTACATATTGAAATTTATATTGTGAGATATAGGAATTGAGAATATATTTTAAGGAATATAAATTTTGTGAGTTAATCTTAAGAAGAAAAATCAAATGAAATAAAGAAGAAAAAGAAAGTGTCTTAAGAATTTTTTTTTTGAAGTTTTATGGATTATGAATATTGAGAAGAAATTGAAGCTTTTGAAGATTTATTACTAATAAAAACCATAGAGATTACTCGAAGATCATGATGATATTTAACGCGACCCGAATATAGAATTAGTAGTCTTAGAATGAGATAGAGGAATTTATTAAAAATCTTTGAGATTTTGGTGATTCTAGGATTGATGGCAGCATGACCAATTAGGCACAGAAGGATGTCATGCACATGATCATTACAAAACTACACCATGGATTTATTCTTTTAGTTATCAAATTGTCAATTTTCGTTGAATGACGTTTCTTCTCTTCGTCTAATGAATTAAATTGTGATTTCTCATAGTTAAACTCTTTCTATCCCCTTCACCCTACCTACCCTAATTTTTTCTAAATTTCGAGGACGAAATTCTTTTAAGTTGGGTAGGATGTAAACCCACTAAATTTCTACTATAATTTTTTTATTTATTTTGTACTTCGCATACGATTTCGCATTGTGGTATTGTGTAGCGCGCTATATTTGCGTGTCGTATTTGCTCGACGAGTGCGAATATGTGTCGAGGTACATATTTTAGAAAAAGATTTTTTTATAAATGTTATTTTATATATGAAAGTACATGTTCAAACAAAGGTAATAAATATTTTTATTTTTATAAAAAGGTTATTTTTCGTCGTTTACAAATAAATTGTGATTTGGAAATTGTGGTTTAATATTTTGCAAAATTTGAAATTTGTATAGTAACATATTTTTGTTATTATAAAAAGCTACTTTATGATTTAATATTTAAGTAATTACCTTGATTTTTGAAATTAATAAATGCTATATTTTAATATTTATGGAAATGATATTTAAGATTTTGTTTATTGAATATTTGAGTTATTTTTATAATTTAAATGTGGAAAAGATTTTATTTTAAATAGGTATTTTAATTTAAAGGGAAGTTTATCTAGATTGATTTGGATTTAAATCGATTTAAATTAATAGATGATTTATCTAATTAGGATTTAAATCCTTCCAATCCCAATCCAACTGGGAATTCCCACCTCCTATAAAAGGAGAGGTACTCCTCCAGAAATTTTCCATCCGCAAATTGTGTATCGTGTCTGTGCCACCCGTCTACTACATCTCCACCATACAAATACAATAATTCTATCACGTACGATAATCCCGGACGTCCACCCTGTCACGCCCCGATCCGGAAGATCGCTCGTCCTCGCTAGATTTCACCTGAATCATCGTCCTCGCTGGGGCGTGATGCCGCACGAGCCTGGAGTTGCGCTCGTGCAAGGCAAGATAACGGTTCACATAGTGATTATCTCAAATTCGTAACATAAGCAGCGGAAGGAAACAAAGAATACAATAAGAATCTCTTTTATTCATAATGAACTGAAGGTTACAAGGCTCTGAATAGCCCAACATATATGCCAATTGGCTACAACGCTCATGGTCTCTCTAGCTCACAAAGGATTACATTGTTCCATACATTATGCCTCTTTATAGCCACCAAGTAGTCTTCGGCCGAACATCTCCATGTCGCAAGTCCGAACGCATATGCGGTAGCTCCTCTTGAACGCCCAGGACTCCATGCCTCGGCACGTCAAAGCCAAGCTCCGCCCCGAGCCGAACATACCTGAACCTGCACATAAACTAGTGGGGGATTAGTGCTTTCGTCCTCGCTTCGTACTGATCAAAACCCGCTCGCACCCAAACCAAACACTAAATCATTTAGTGGAACCTGCATCTTAATTTGGTGATCTTTCTATTTAGCCTTAGGATCAGTTTCATGGCAATGTTTACGCATAACAACTTTATCATAATGTGTCCACTACCGTGTTCCTGCAGCAGATACAGTTAGGCATAATCTGAACATAATCATAGTGATCGTGCACATCTCCGTCCCATATTGCCTAGCCTGCACGGGTTAGAACTTAACATAGAATCATATCATTCACGCAACAACCAACCATAAACTTAGACCAAGCATAAGGGTGGCAGGCCCTGCGCCTGCACCCAACTCTAATCTCAGCCCACCGGCCCTAACTATATGAAGGTCATGGTGTTTCGTACCGTAATGGACTTGGCATCTCTTATGTGTAAGCCTATGATCACTTCGATACGGGTTGCTAGCCCAGTATCCGAAAGATCCCAAACTTACGGATATCATAGCTTATCACAGCACTGGATGGTCGCAATCCGTCAGAATGATGTGCACCATAAATACCACACATAATTCCCTCCTAGGCCGAACGGTCCCGGTGCCCGGGCGTAACCGTCCGAGGGAAGCCGCACCCGTGTACGGGCCATCCGAGTCCATTGACCATACAATACATACCATAGCATACAAGTTATACCGTTCCAACCAATCCTCCGTTCCATAAGTATAGTCTCGCACCATAAATATATTCGCGTCTCATAAACATAATCCACCATCCGTATGGAGAGCTCCGTCGGCGTTATGCCCCAACACATCCATATTGATGCATGACGCCCAACGGCTTAGTCATCTCGTACTCATATTCAATGCGTACCATTTATAAGTTATTCTCAAGCCTAGTTTCGTAGTTACTTAGTTATTTCTTAGCCTCCGTGCCCGGGGGCACGCTCAGCGCCGTAATCGATGTTCTACGTCTAGTGTTCAATGTTCTCGGAGCCGTGCACATGATGCACATCTTAATATCGTCTTTCAATGTTCTACCATCATTGTCCTACCGCGACTCGTACACTTGATACACGTCGCTTCAATTGTTCAATGTTCAATATTCTATCTTAATGTTCAACATATACTTAGACCTTTCGTCGCCGAGCCACGCTCGCTAACTCGATAACATATTACGCATGCACGGACATATTTTATTAGACGTGAAGGAATAGGAAGAGAGAGTCAAGAACCCGCCCACCTTAAGTCGATACGCCTTGCCGTTTCGCCGATTGAAGCGGCTCGCTTTCATAACTTGGTCGCATAGCTAACTCTCGGACTTAGCCATTCCTTTGAACTATTCGGTTGATTTGGCCTATCGTGCCCATACCACGATCCGTAATCCAGCATAAAGGCATAGCCTGCACACCAGATCAACTAATATCAGCACTTGCTCAAACGGAACTTATCCTTTGCATCGATTCGATTTATAGATTCCAATCGACTCAAAGCCTACCTTTGGCCAACGTAACACTTGCATCGATTCGTATCGATACTTCATCGGGTCAACGCAACTCTTCGAGTCAATGACTCATCATAATGCACCGTGCGAAGCGGGGCATTACATAATATACCACTCAAAATCTGGTTCGTCCTCGAACCTAAACCAACACTTAATCCGAGTGTCTCGCCAGATCGTTTCACGATCTCGTGCTACTACCGTTGGAATCATACAACTTAGTTTGGATCATACACATATTTTAGGCATCCCACCAATATATGTATTTCAGCCAAGCTCAGTTGTAGGATGTCGGGGCAACTAACAAGCTCAACTTAAATCTTCAAGCACCAATCAGTCCGTACTTGACTTTCTCAGACCTTAACACATATTCCTAGAGTCCTGCTCGCAATTATCTTCACATATAACTTGATCCAAACCATATTATCGATCTCATAAGTTTCTCGCCGGCCATCTAACGTATGCATTGCATTAAGCCGTTGCGCATCCGATCGCAACAATTCTCGCAATGCCTACTCGTCCAAACGTTTCCTTTCTCTCACATAACTTAAGTCTTTCATCCAATCATTCATAACATTTGGCCTTAATAACATGGACTAAGTCCAACAAGTCCAAATTCCTTTGCCTACCATTTGTACTAAGTCTCGTATACAATTATCTCAACACGATCCACGTTTTCGAACTACCTACGCATCGCGTCTGGGCTACCCCCGCTAGGTAACTTATCCAGACATCGTACTTAATCTCTCATGATACAAGAGGTCAACTTGAGTCTACGATGCTCAAAGGCAACAATCTTTCTGACCCAAGGTCTCTTACGATACGCTCAACACACATAGCCTAACCGTTACTCAATCCGATCTATGACACAACTCTTAGGGTCGTTCTACTATCCGTCGCTCTCGCGCATTGCAGAATTCTTGTAATCGCCTTACCGCATCACTATACTAGGCACGTTCCTCAATATCTATTCGATCATCGACAACCAAGTCTACTTACGCACTCATTCGATCGATTATAACTTTTTTAACCATATCGATCTAGTCGAAGGCTTCTCGCTATCTTTCGAAACACGATACTCGCTCGCTTAGATTTATCCTCAACATGCACTACATTATTCCTCATCCTCGACTAAATTTCTTATGCGACTTCTTTAGGGTTATCCTATGGGACTTCAACATTCACTTGATTTGGCGGTCAAGTCTTCTAGGGTCATCTGTCCCGAAACTACGCTCGATAATTGAAGATCATCAACGAGGGACAGTTAACACGAACCATGCTATATCCTATCGCGGAGCCAAATCAATTCCCGATAATTCCTATAGGACTTTACCCAATTCGACATAATTTACTCATCCACAATTCATCTACCCCCGCGCAACTGATGCGCCGTTGCAACTCGAATCACTCCTGCATTACCGTCGATACTTTTCGAAACCGAGCAACATTTGCTCGCCATAGTACGAGTCCATCTACTCACGTCAATATCTGGCACACTCTAGGCCATCGTACAATCATCAATTCCACCTTCGTATCAAACCACAAGTCCATATCAAATTTGCCACGCCTCGTAAGTTCGATCATCCCCGCTGGATGAATCACCATACCAGCGCTCACGCGGAATGATCGTTCTAATTTGACGTGACGCATGTGCGAGGCTGGTGTTGCGCTCGTTCAAGACAAGAATGTCAACATAGTGGTGATCCACGAAGCAATCCAGACATTTTCGTTTTCATCCAAGTAATACACATCCACTTTTCAAATTCTCCGAAGCGTTCATACCGTTACCATCCAAATTGCCATCAACTTAACTTGCATCTTATTCATCCAACAACAATGTTCAACATAATTTTTGTTCATTCGATCAGAGTATCCCCGAGTTATTGCATATCGTCTTTGATACGCCTCAATACCATCGTCGATATGCATAACTTGAACATCTTCCTTTCTCATAAGCTCAAATTCGTTGCAATCACTGCCATTATCCGAACTCGAATACGAATCAAGTCTTGCACACATCAAGATTCATTCCATTATAACTAACTACCATAATTGCGACACCATTTCTAATTCACATATTCATTCTCATATCCCTAACTTGTACTTCTAAAGTCGTGCTACCGACTCCTCGTGCTGACCCAAATTCATTTGCACAATTCCTTCGTACTTACTCAACACGTTTCCTGAATAAGTCTTCGTACCAACTCAACGTAATTTCGACCGGTCCGACTATTTCCTCGACGTAACATTTCTTTGCTATACTCGGCTTATCGTTCGACTTATACTTAACGAACTCCCGTCCGACGTATCCTTCGTGGACATGACTTCGCGCATAATCGTTCGACTCACTTCATCAAGGCATACTTGCATCGACTTCTATCAAGTCATTCCCACTCGAGTCTCGGTACCACTTCGTCCGTTGAGGACAAACATATCCTAACAACATAATCGTCTCGACGAAATCTATCGTAAGTCACCAAACGGCTTAACGTAGCTATCGTTAAGTGGCATTCCATATACCACTCAGAAATTGAGCCTATCTTTATCGATACAATACTTCGCTATACTGATCGCATAATTGGTATTGCATATACCACTCGAAATCAAGTCATTATTCGACATCGCATTTCGCATAGGTCCGACATCTATTCCTCAATCAACTATCCCGTATGGCGATCCTTCCGATCCCAGCTCTAGCGTTCGCTCAAGTTTGACACGCATTCACTCTAACCATATCTTGGCGATCATATCGTTCACACCCGCAACATTCGTTTATTCACATCTCAACGCGACATACGGCCAACATAAACGTTCGCCTACTTTGAAACTAGCTTCAATGCAGCCAACTTACAAGTTCGCCTACTTAACTCGACTCGTTATTATCGCATCCACGATCTTGTAATCTCGCTCATTGCAACTCATGCAACAATTCACTCTCGACACTTAAGGTCATTGCTCAATCTCGTCCAACATATCGCTATCCATCCGCATAGCCATACAACGCATCATACCATATCGACTCGTCGCACTGATGCAACGAACGATCCACGACTTGCTGCACTCCGTGCAACCAACAACACATAACCATTCGTATAGCCACGTAATACGCATCGTCTCACATATCGATCCGTTGTACTTCGTGCAACCAACAACACATAACTCCTCGCACTTCGTGCGACCAACAACACATAACTCCTCGCACTTCGTGCGACCGACAACACATATATCATTGCACTTCATGCAACCAACATCACCATATTCGTTGCACTTCGTGCGACCAGCATTCACAACTTTCTTGCACTTCGGGAAACCATAATCTTATAACCCGTTGCACTTCGTGCAACCAACACTCTACGATGGCACCCGGAGATAGCGTGATAGTCACGACATACTTGTGGCAGACGTACGCACTTAATATAGACTTATTGTATGGAACATCCAATGTAGCGTCGAACAGATCCATGAGCCATGCGGTTGCGGAAACAACTTAGAGTCAACTGAATTCGATAGCGAAGCAACTGAGGGTCAAAGAGATTCATGTACGGTCCAAAGGATGGAACCGCTCTGATACCAACTTGTCACGCCCCGATCCGGGAGATCGCTCGTCCTCGCTAGATTTCACCCGAATCATCGTCCTCGCTGGGGAGTGATGCCGCATGAGCCTGGATTTGCGCTCGTGCAAGGCAAGATAACGGTTCACATAGTGATTATCTCAAATTCGTAACATAAGCAGCGGAAGGAAACAAAGAATACAATAAGAATCTCTTTTATTCATAATGAACTGAAGGTTACAAGGCTCTGAATAGCCCAACATATATGCCAATTGGCTACAACGCTCATGGTCTCTCTAGCTCACAAAGGATTACATTGTTCCATACATTATGCCTCTTTATAGCCACCAAGTAGTCTTCGGCCGAACATCTCCATGTCGCAAGTCCGAACGCATATGCGGTAGCTCCTCTTGAACGCCCAGGACTCCATGCCTCGGCACGTCAAAGCCAAGCTCCGTCCCGAGCCGAACATACCTGAACCTGCACATAAACTAGTGGGGGATTAGTGCTTTCGTCCTCGCTTCGTACTGATCAAAACCCGCTCGCACCCAAACCAAACACTAAATCATTTAGTGGAACATGCATCTTAATTTGGTGATCTTTCTATTTAGCCTTAGGATCAGTTTCATGGCAATGTTTACGCATAGCAACTTTATCATAATGTGTCCACTACCGTGTTCCTGCAGCAGATACAGTTAGGCATAATCTGAACATAATCATAGTGATCGTGCACATCTCCGTCCCATATTGCCTAGCCTGCACGGGTTAGAACTTAACATAGAATCATATCATTCACGCAACAACCAACCATAAACTTAGACCAAGCATAAGGGTGGCAGGCCCTGCGCCTGCACCCAACTCTCATCTCACTCCACCGGTCCTAACTATATGAAGGTCACGGTGTTTCGTACCGTAATGGACTTGGCATCTCTTATGTGTAAGCCTACGATCACTTCGATACGGGTTGCTAGCCCAGTATCCGAAAGATCCTAAACTTACGGATATCATAGCTTATCACAGCACTGGACGGTCGTAATCCGTCTGAATGATGTGCACCATAAATACCACACATAATTCCCTCCTAGGCCGAACGGTCCCGGTGCCCCGGCATAACCGTCCGAGGGAAGCCGCACCCGTGCACGGGCCATCCGAGTCCATTGACCATGCAATACGTACCATAGCATACAAGTCATACCGTTCCAACCAATCCTCCGTTTCATAAGCATAGTCTCGCACCATAAACATATTCGCGTCTCATAAACATAATCCACCATCCGTATGGGGAGCTCCGTCGGCGTTATGCCCTAACACATCCATATTGATGCACGACGCCCAACGGCTTAGTCATCTCGTACTCATATTTAATGCGTACCATTTGTAAGTTATTCTCAAGCCTAGTTTCGTAGTTACTTAGTTATTCCTTAGCCTCCGTGCCCGGGGGCACACTCAGTGCCGTAATCAATGTTCTACGCCTAGTGTTCAATGTTCTAGGAGCCGTGCACATGATGCACATCTCAATATCGTCTTTCAATGTTCTACCATCATTGCCCTACCGCGACTCGTACACTTGATGCATGTCGCTTCAATTGTTCAATATCCAATGTTCTATCTTAATGTTCAACATATACTTAGACCTTTCGTCGCCGAGCCATGCTCGCTAACTCGATAACATATTACGCATGCACGGACATATTTTATTAGACGTGAAGGAATAGGGAGAGAGAGTCAAGAACCCGCCCACCTTAAGTCGATACGCCTTACCGTTTCGCCGATTGAAGTAGCTCGCTTCCATAACTTGGTCGCATAGCTAACTCTCAGACTTAGCCATTCCTTTGAACTACTCGGTTGATTTGGCCTATCGTGCCCATACCACGATCCGTAATCCAGCATAAAGGCATAGCCTGCACACCAGAACAACTAATATCAGCACTTGCTCAAGCGGAACTTATCGTTTGCATCGATTCGATTCATAGATTCCAATCAACTCAAAGCTTACCTTTGGCCAACGTAACACTTGCATCGATTCGCATCGATACTTCATCGGGTCAACGCAACTCTTCGAGTCAACGACTCATCATAATGCACCATACGGAGCGGGGTATTACACACCCAGCCGTGTCGGACACTCCCAGCACGACGACTCAATCCTAAAACCTAACTCAGCCTCCATGCCACCTCTCCTGGCGTTACCCGTCGCTGTCTTCTCCATCATCCCGGCCTCCAACATTGCCTGTTCCTCTCCGACCCCGTTCCGACAGCACCCCGTCGCCATCTTCACCACCATCACCGCTACCCATCTCCATCACCAGCACATCCCCGTCTCCTTCCCTGCCATTCCTCCTGCCAACCCGCCAACGACGACACCCATCACCGCTGCGGCCACTCCAACCGCAGCAACCATTAACCCGACTACCGTCATCACCACCACAAACCACCAGATGAAAGAAAAAGGGGGGAAACGAAGTTCGCTCACCTCCCCCGCGTCTGGTGAACGTCGAAGCCGGAGCCCCGTGCTTCCAGCCTGAGATCGGTGACCCAAACAGTCGAGAGTTTCCCGCGCTCCGGATCGCAACCGACGCCGGCGCTCCCTCCAGCGCCACCCTCGTCCGCCTCCGTACGGCCAGCCCCATGTCCGCCACCTGCGCCTCCGACGAGCCGCCCCCTCCTAGATCTGAGCGGCACCGCCCCGAGCCTTGCACAGCACAGTCCTCTAGCGTGCCCATCCGCGTCCCGACGAGCTCCACCGCCGAGAATCCCTCGCCATCGCCTTGAATCCGTCGTGCCGCTCACTACCACCGCTTCGAGCCTCCACAGGTGCCGCTCCCTCGCGTCCATCGATCCACCGGAAAACCCCTCTCCATCTACCCTTACTCCGCCGCGTTCCCGCCGGCTAGTCGGACCTCCGTCGACCTCCGCTCGAGAACCCAACCGCCGTGCCGCCTTTATTTCTCCTCCGCCTCCGTGCAGGCGCGTCCGGCTCCGCCGAAGACCTCCGTCCGCCACTGCCCCTCGGCCGCCGTACCCTTCCGTGCACCGCCCAACGGCAGCGCCGGCAGCGCTGCCACCGGCGCCCATTTGCCTTGGTAATCTCGCTCTCCATCTCTTTCCCGTTCTCTCTCTCTCGTACATGTCAATTTGGGGGAGGGGGAAGAGTAACAGTAGATGTTATTATAATCAATATTATTATTAATATATATTATTATTGTTATATTATTATTATTATTATTATTATTATTATTATTATTATTGGAATAGGATAAGTCTGTATTAATTTTATTATTATTATTATTATTATTATTATTATCATTATTATTAAAGTATTATTTTCAGAAATTTTGTATTATTATTATTTTTCAACTACATGTATAGAATAAATGATAGAGTTACATAGGTAATTTCAAATATTCGAAATTTCCCTAAAATATTTTTTTCTAGATTTATTATATTTATTGAAATATTTTTGACTAATAAAACGTAGATGTCTACCAAAAATTCTACTTTTACAAACTTATATTTGAATACAATTTTGATTTATCAAAGTATTTAATAAAAGTATTTCTCAAATTAAATGAATATATATAACTAATTTCAAGTATTTACGTAAAATTATTTAACTCATAAATATACTTTTCAAATATTATAAATATTTTCTAAAATAATATAAGTATTTACTCTCCACAAATTCTTCCAATTATCCTCATTACTCATGACTAATCATGCTTGCCTGTTTTCTCGCAACCTCGAACCCCTACGTCTCGATCATGGCTATTGGACTATTGGGACATGACAGAACATCGCACACCAGGCGTAACACCAGGCAAGATACCTTGCCACAATTTACTGTTTATAATTCGTCTGCATTTATTTATTGCATATCACTGTGTATTTATTTTTATTTCTTTTAGATGTGCCATATTTACAGTTTCTGATTTACTGCCTACTCAGTGATATTAGCGGTACCTTGTTATTTATCCTTTGATTGCATATGGACCTAGAGTTAAGGGACTACCACTAGTTTAGTGCATTACATAAACTTTGACACTGATGTGCCACGAGATATGTGAGTTATGAGTAGCATATAGCCTACGGACTTGCGTGTTGGCTGATCACTGATGCGTGCAGGACGTGCGTTAGGTCTAACTATCAATAGTTGTATGTTAGAAGACTTAACGGTTTACATGGTCGTGGATGCGACATGATAGGTACATTGGGTGGGGAGAACATTTCATTATCGTATGGACTTCGATTGCACTTCCCTTGTAACCCGGTGGCTCCGCTGGAGATACGGGTATGAGCCTCTCAGGTTGGCCATTGTCGTTTTTGAACGTCATGCGCTTAGGTCACTGGTGCCCAAGTGGGGACTATACCAGATCCCATTTACAGCTAGGGCTCATGCGACGAAAGGTTTGTTCTCAACTGCATGTTCACTTTAGTACGGTTAGGTTCCCTTATTTATATCTTGTCACTTTCTTTGATGGTGGCATATTATATATTCAGTATTTATATGGCATGTTTATTGTATCTTGTTACGTTCCTCTGAGGACCTGGTTATCTCTCCAGTTGTGTCTTGTGGTTTCTGCAGGTGCTCTAGTTAAGGCCATGACTTGCGCTCTATTCTTCGAGATATTGCTTTTTGGATCGTCATCTCCTTCGCTCGACCAATCATTTTCTTGTACCATTTTTCCTTATTTAAATTAGTTGGTAGTGGATTTGTCTCCGTCCAACGATTGTATACAAGACAAATTCAAAGTTGCTTTTATACCATTATTTATCTTTGTGGATGAGATTTAGTGCTTTGGTTACTGTATTTTACAGCTTATGTATACATACGACGGTCCATATACTTCGTATGTATACAGCTGGCATGATTACGTTTTAGTCCTACGTATTTTGGGACTGGAGCGTTACACTAGGCAGGTTCAAGCCAAGGGAACTTTCTTTTCTACTGAGCATAAAATGGGATGCTTGATAGATAAACTCCCTCCTTTCTGGTCTAAAGTAGCAAAGGACCTTCTACATCTACAAGGATCTATTACTTACTCTCAAGCTCTACAGAGGATTAGAACAGAAGAGCAATATAGGTCCAAGATCAAAACTAGGTCAAATGCCACAGCTAAGGTAAACCTTGTAGAAAGCCATGCAAAACCTAAGTCAAACAAGCATCTCAAATCCGAGAAAAATTCCTTCCAAAAGAAGCAGAGTTTTCAACCTCCTCACAAAAACCATCATCACCAAAACCATCACCACCAAAACCCTCAATGCCAAAAACCTAGAAACTTTGGTCAGACTCAGGATCAAAAAAGATTTTGTTTTGTGTGTGGTAGAACCAATCATATAGCCATCAACTGCTTCCAAAGGAAGAAAGAACCTATCCAGAACTCCTTCAAAGGAAAAGGCAAGCCAGAGGCTAACATGATTCTGAATGGGTCTTCCAGCTCCTTCAGGTCTGTAAGCTTTCAACCTGTAGTAAACCTGTCTTTCCATTCTGATGATTGGTGGTTGGATTCTGGAGCTAATGTTCACGTTTCATTTGATCGCTCCTGTTTTTTAACCTATCAGGGATCAAGTGGAGGAGGCGTGACCCTAGGAGATGGCTCAACGGCACAAGTTATAGGAAGAGGAAGAATAGATCTGAAGATGACATCAGGAAAATTTTTACCTCTCCATGATGTACTTCATGTGCTGTCTGTCAGAAGAAACCTTGTTAGTGGATCCCTCCTTGTAGCCTCAGGGTACAAAATTGTCATGGAGGCAAATAAAGTAGTTTTCTCTAAAAATGATCTGTTTATAGGAAAAGGATTTGTAAAAAATTGACCTTTTGTTTTATGTACTATGAATAAAAGTTCTAATCTTTCTTTTATTGCAATTGTTGAATCCTTAAATGTTTGGCATGGTAGACTAGGTCATGTGAACTTAGGATCTATCAAAAGGATGATGAACTTAGATCTCATCCCTAAGACTCCTATAGATTATGAACACAAATGTGAGATTTGTGTTCAAGCCAAACACACAAGATTACCTTTCAAATATGTCTATAGAGATTCTGAACTCCTAGAACTTATCCATAGTGATGTTTGTGATTCCAATAGGGTCTTGACCAGAGGCGGTAGGAAATACTTTGTTACCTTTATAGATGACCATTCAAAGTATTGTTACACCTATCTCCTTAAGACCAAAGATGAAGTTCTAGACAGATTCAAGGTCTATAAATCTGAAGCTGAGAACCAGTTGGATAGAAAGATTAAGATATTTAGATCAGATCGTGGTGGAGAGTTTACCTCAAATGAAATGACTAACTTCTGTGAAGAGCACGAAATTATTCATGAGGTAACTGCTTCTTATTCACCACAATCCAATGGAGTTGCTGAAAGGAAGAATCGTACTCTTTTAGATATAGTCAATGCCATGCTTCTCAGCTCAGGTGCCCCTGATAATCTTTAGGGAGAAGCCTTATTGTCAGCTGTTATATTCTTAATAGAATACCCAGTAAGACTAATGATAAGACCCCATATAAGTTATGGAAAGGTCGAACCCCTAGGATTAATTACCTCAAAGTTTGGGGATGTCTAGCTAAAGTAGGAATTCCTGAACCCAAAAAGAGAAAGATAGGACCTAAGACTGTAGATGCTGTATTCATAGGATATGCCCTAGATAGTAATGCCAATAGATTTCTTGTAACCCATTCTGAAGTAAATGAAATCTCTAATAACACAATCATTGAGGCTAGAGATGCAGTTTACTTTGAGAACATTTTTTCCTTCAAGGATAGAACACCTTCATCTTCCTCTAACCCTTCTCTTACTCCGTCTACTAGTTCTCATGACCAAATATCTAATTCTCAATCTGAACAAGTCATAAACCTAGAAGGAGTAAAAGAGAAAGGATTGAAAATAATTTAGGAGAAGGATTCTTTACTTTTTTGATAGAGGGTGATCCCTCAACTTATGAAGAAGCCATATCCTCTCCTGATGCTCCTTTCTGGAAAGAAGCTATTAACAATGAGTATAACTCCATTATGGAGAACAATACTTAGTTTTTAGCAGACGTTCTTTTAGGTAGTAAACCCATAGGTTGTAAGTGGATCTTCAAGAAAAAACTTAGAGCCGATGGTACCATAGAGAAATACAAGGCTAGGCTAGTAGCAAAAGGATTTACCCAGAAGAAAGTATTAGATTACTTTGATACCTATTCTCCTGTTGCTAGGATTTCTTCTATTATAATCCTCCTAGCCTTAGCTTCCATTTATGACTTGCTGATCCATCAAATGGATGTAAAGACAGCATTTCTAAATAGAGATTTAGAAGAAGAGATATATATGGAGCAACCTGAAGGTTTTATTGCTAAAGGTCAAGAAAAGAAGGTTTGCAGATTTGTAAAATCTTTTTATAGCCTAAAGCAAGCTCCCAAGCAATGGCACAACAAATTTGACAAAGTCATTATAGAATTTGGTTTTGTGCCAAATGAATATGACAAATGTTTGTATTCTAAAAATATAAATGAAAGTTGTGTTATCTTATGCTTGTATGTTGATGACATCCTTATTCTAGGACCTTCACTGGAACAGATAAATAACACTAAGAATTATTTATCTAACCAGTTTAATATGAAATACCTAGGTAAAACAAACCTACACTACAACAAAAAACCCTTTTAATGACGCTTGATAAGTGGATTTCATGACGGCTGATAAAAAAGCGTTATGAAAGTTCGAAATACCTTTTTTCTATGACGGTTTGGGCTAATTCTGGACTTTTTATAACGTTTATAAAACAAAACGTTATTAATATTTTAGAGCGGTGGCAAACTTGTAATATTTTTAAGTTCAATTTTTTTGGCAAAATGCTGAGAACAGCCCGCGCTTCAACAAAATTTTTTCTCTCCTCCATTCTGGTCTTCTCCTTCTCCTCCTTTCTTCTCCCTCCTCTCCCCCAACTCTAAATCAAATCAGAGGAAGAACCCATGAATCTTCCTCCTCCTCCTCATCCTTAACGTAACGTTGCCGGCGAGCCGCTAAGAAATAGGAAGAACCCAGGAATCTTCCTCCTCCTCCTCATCCTCCTCCAAATTTCCCAAATTTTTAGGGTTTCCAAATTCTCCCATGTCTCGATCTCTCCACCGCCGATGAGTCCGATCCTCCCGTCGACGTTCCTGGTCCTGATCGACGATTCGATCCCTCCTTTCCCGACATCTCTTCCTCTTCTCGCCACCGATCGGTTCAAGCTCTGTGCCGATTTGGCAGCTGTGGTCAAGTCTTCCGGCTATAGAGGAGATCTCAGCTTCAACCAGGTATATTTCTATATAAACTCGTCTCCACTCCTTTACATTGGAAAAAACATGGGAACTGATGCTAAAATTGCGGTAAAATTTGTAAATTTTGGGTCTCTCCTGTAGTTTATGTATATAAAGGTCGCTCCTTTAGTACATTAGGAACATGCAAATTATTGTTAAATTGGAGCACAGTATGTAATTTTGGGGGGAAACACTTTTGGAACCAAGTATTGGAGAAATCCAGTCACTCCTTTGTTGAAAACATGTAAATTTTTACTGATTGGAGCAAAATATGTGATTTATATTTCTATTTAAAGTCCACTAATGTGAACTGATGCTAAATTGGAGCAAAAAAAAGTAAACGTTTAGAGGAAACATGCTTGGGACCAAGTATTTTAGAAATCCAGTTAGCCAAATTTTTTTTAGGCTAAATTACAACTTGATATATATATATATATATATATATATATATATATATATATATATATATATATATATATATATATATATATATATGGGCCTTTAGGTCAAGCACCTTTAGCTAAAGTTGTTAGAATGAAACATATAGTCCTTAGAGGTTCGAGTAACGGAAGAAGCAAATTTTTTTTGAGGAATTACCTTCTTCCAAAAAAAAGAAAATTGTTTGCTAATCTTTTTATTTGTATTATAATTTTTGCTTCCAATATATATATATATATATATATATATATATATATATATATATATATATATATATATATATATATATAAAATTTGTATTATAATTTTTTATTTGTATTATAATTTTTGCTTCCAAACTTATCGTCTTCATATATATATATATATATATATATATATATATATATATATATATATATATATATATATATATATATAAAATTTGTATTATAATTTTTTATTTGTATTATAATTTTTGCTTCCAAACTTATCGTCTTCCAATATATATATATATATATATATATATATATATATATATATATATATATATATATATATATATATGGGCTTTTCAAGAACCCCGCAATAATTGTTTGCTAATCTTTTTATTTGTATTATAATTTTTGCTTTATTCCTTGAGTGGGGACCAGAAAGGGACTCGAGCTCAAATGCCTTATATATTGGATTGAGTTTGGTAATGGTGTGTCACTTTGTGAGCTTTGGTGGGGACTTAGCTGGAGTGCTCTTCTTGCTAGATCTCACATTCTTCCATTCACTTTCGTCTTCTTTTTTCTTTTCATACAGCTGGACCCGTGTACTTTGTTTTTACCATGTGCTTTTTGGACTAAACATAAGTGTTTTTTTGCTTCCTATTTCTTTTTTTTTGCTACACTGTTTGCTTGATAACTCGGAAAAGTTTTTTGAAAATTACTGTTACAACCCTTGAGGCGATCTTCAAGTTGGCCTCTAATTTTGAAGTCGGGTGGGAATGCTTCGTCCAACCCGTCGTCGTCGTCCAACCCGTCGTCAATTACTGTTTAGGATGTGAATGAATCAGATTTGGGCTGGATCTGTCCAATATCCGAAACTGAACCTACTAGGTTATTTCTTCCTGAAACAATAGCGAATCTGTTAACTAGACGAGGGTCTAAACCCGTTCCATGTCCAATAAGCATTCAGGTTTTGGTGGGGTTTGGATATTTTTCATTTCAGCGAGAGAAACGGGAGAGTTCTGATTTGGGTATACTGCTAGTTCCCTTTAGCCTCAGTGATGGACACTATTGTTTACTGGATCTACGTGCATTTCTATTGGAGGTTGAGTTATTAAGAGAAAATAGGGTTATGTTATTGTGCTTGATCTACAGCCTTAAATAATGTCCAAAAGACTTGTTCCTATTATGGAAAAAAATTGTGTACATGTTTTTTTTCAACTTTATATATAACTGCTAGTTGTTTCTACTGTTTTTTTTGTTATATAGTTTGTTTAGTAGGGTCATTAAAATGATCTTATGAAATTGTTGACCTTGGGTTAGTTCGTGCACGTTGAAGAAACAGAACTATGTAATTTTCTTTGATTAGGTTTTGTCGAGTAATTGATATAGTTAAGTGAAGGTTACTATTTATGTTTCATCTTATTGAAATAATAATGAAAATATAACCCTCACCCCAACTCTGGAGTTTTGATGGAGTCACAGGGACTTTGACACAGTATCAGAGCCACCGAATTTCATAACCATTTCAAGCAAATTATGTCACGCCCCGATCCCGGAGGATCGAAAACTAGCCACTGGGCGTGATGCCGTACAAGTCTAGATTGCACTTGTACAAGGCAAAACCATTACAGTTCCTGGTAATTCTCAGAAAACATCAAAACGCAGCGGAACCAAGCAGATAAATTGAAGTCACACAATTTATATAGAAATGTATCTCTTTATTGATAATCAAAATGGATTACAAGACTTGCAGCGAAATACAGAGTTTACAACTGATTACAAGACTCGCAGCGGAATACAGAGTTTACAACTGTTTACAAGACTTTTGAATAGCCAACTGAATGTATACACTTGCCCTTTAGGCTACAATGAATATACTGATTTCTTTACAATGAACTTGCCAATATGGCTACAATCTCACTGGTACAACTGAGTTCCCATGTTCCATACATTATGTCCCGTATAGCAGAAGACATCGTCTTGCAAGAAGAGCTTCTGCACACCCATCCGATTCATCGATGCCAAGCACTGATTCACAGGATTTCCCCCAAGCAAACACCTGTAATATTGCCCACAACGTGGGTCAGTACATCATCAATGTACTGGCGAGCGGTGCTGGCCCAACTCACCTAAGAAGACAACACTAAGTAATCATGTTATAGCACATTATTAACAGTGGTCTTTCTCGTTGCCTTAGGGTCAATTTCATGTTATAGCCGACAAGAAGTAAAGCATGCAAATCTTATAGCCAACATAATTAAAAGCATACTGTTATCACTCTTTGGTGATTCTTACCCACGGTCGTATAGCCATCCCTGTACATTTATAATACTTACTCTGCCTGCACAAGACATTGTTAGAAACAATATCATGATTCAATATGAATATCACCGTTCAGGTGATTCTTACCAACAGCCGACTTCCTTCCCTGTATTTGAGTAATAACTTACTCTGCCTGCATAAGACATCATTAGCACCTGACCTATCTATATGAAGGTCACTGGCGACACGCCATCCTGGACCGTCTTACAGGTATACAGCGCCCTTGCCAGTGCAGGTAGCTAGCCCCACTGCAAGTCCTGTATACCGTGCTACTACTTCAGCACTGCCACTACTTCGGCATTGGTTTTCCCTAGGACGAACCGGGTTCCATGGCCCAGGAATACCGTTCGAGAAACCACCTTGTCGACAAGTTGTCCATGACCATGCAACTATATGCAACTTATCTAAGAAGAAAACATATAATGCATGATAAGGAAAACTAAGTAATTCGGCCACCATTCTCATTCGTATTGCCATCTTGCCATCTAGCCATCTTGCCTTGAGCCAATGCTCACATTATCATCTGCCCAATCCAGGGTCTTGGCGTAATCAACATTCTACATCGGCGACAGGATAATAGAATGTTGTTACCCAATGCATTGCCACATCTTTGATACCAAACATCTTTCCAACCAAACTCAATGTACTCACCGCCCAATTCCTGGGACTTAGCATATGTTTAGCATTCATTCATTTGAATGCAATTCAAGCATACTCACTGCCCAGTACTTGGGTCTTAACATCTGTATTGCCATCTATTCATTGAGCTAAAGCTCGATATACTCACCTGTCCAAGTATTTAGGACTTTGCCTTCACCTGTCATGCAATTCATCGCAACAGCGTACAAGCATACAATTCACTTAGCCACAACAGTTTACGTTCATGTGATTATTATCTTTCATTATCTTTCCAAATTCCATGCAAGGTGTTATTGAACAAACTCAACTAGAAACATAGCATACTCATCCTTATTTTAAGCGTGAAGCTAAAGGATCTTTGAAAGGTTCAACACTACTCACATTCATAGAACGATTCCCGCCACGATCGCATAGACTTCCAAGCGATTCTTCATATAATCCCAAGTCCAACAAGGCTTCATCGAACCAACCATCCATCATAAGGCATCTTGCGGGTCGGGGCACTACAAATTATTTAATGCAACTTCTGATTTATCAGTGATTCTTCATATGCACATTGTACAGTTCATCGGGGTCAATTAAAGACCAGTGATCATGTTAATGAACTCGTTCATAATTTTTTCATCTACATTTTAAAGTCTTCATGCTAATGCAATAAATGGTAAATACTTTAGTACAATCTCTTGCAATGTCGAAAGAATTAAACAATTAGCCTTATCCTAGTTGGAGCATTTGTTAAAACAATCAGCCTTATCCTAGTTTTCATATTATCATGTTATTTTTAAAAAAATTGACATCTGAGTTATTGTTAGAAGATCGAGCTTGAAGAAGTTAAACATCTTTTGGTACTTTTAGGTTTGTTTTTTGGATATAAGTCAGTCACTAATGAGTATGATCTAATTATCTACTACTCAATACTTGAAGCTATTGGGAAAGTTAACGATGAACCATCAAATTCAGTTTGTTAAGGACCTGGTATGATTTTCCTCTTCATGGTGTTAATTTATGTTATTAATTTGTCAACAAGCTGTTCTTACCTAGTAACATTGGCTTTCTCTGTCTTTTTCTATACTGAAACATCACTTAGAAGCTTGTTTTCATGATTTAATTAATAGCAACTTGTGTGCACTTATTGCAATCAAGGTATTATATAGTTTTCCACATATATCCTCCACTTCTTATTTTATTTTTGCACAAAACAAAAAATTGCAATCTTTCCTGGACTCTTATTTGTCAAACTGATTTGCACTTCTTATTATATTTTTTGTATCACCGGAAACAAACATGCTAATACTCCTGTCTTTGTTGTCCATTTGAACAGCCCTGAATGTATTGAGTCTTTCTGTTCTGACGTGGAAGCGGATCATACAGATGTCAGGATACTAATGCTTGCCTGGTATTATGTTTTTTAACTTAAAAGTCTATGGAATTTCATTGAAGGATATTATCTTCTTCTGAGTTATTTACATTTTGCTGGAATTGACTTGATCAGGAAGATGAAAGCTGAAAAACAAGGATACTTTAACCTGGTGTCTCTATTTAAAAAGCGATGCATGTTTTGTTTATGGTGTTTTCAGGAATTACACTTTTTTTTGTTTCACTACTTTTTATAGTTTAATAATATTTAAAATTTATTGATTTCATCCTATGTGTTCAACATTATGGCAGGAAGAATGGCGTAGAGGCCTCAAAGCACTACGGGCCGATACTATCAGCAAACTCAAGAAGGCACTACCAGAATTGGAGAAAGAGGTTGGATGGAGACTTTTGATTATGTATTCAATTTAGGCTTATTTCTACACCTTAGCATTTTGTTGCACTTTGTTCTCAATTGTGAGGGAACCACTACTGTGTGTTTTACTGTTGTAAATATATATATGTATTTGGATATTCAATGTAATGAAGATGTTGATATGTACTCTATTTTAAGAAATGTAATAAAGATGGTGATATATAATGTTAAGTTTTTGGAATGTAATATATACTGTGCAGTATAGAGCATTATAAATATGCTAATTTGAATAGTATAAAGTATTATAAATGTGGTGTATTGAGCCTATACATATTATCTATTCATGACGTTTTAAAATTGTTCTGAATTGTGCACTATATATTAACTATTCATAACGCTTTTATAGAAACTATTCATGACGGTTATTTTATGACGCTTTTAAAAAACATTTATAACACCCGTTTTCATAACGGTTGCTGTGGAGAAAAAAAGCGTCATGGTTCGTCATTAATGACGCTTTTTAGCCGTCATTAAAAGGGTTTTTTATTGTAGTGCTAATCCTAGGAATGCAAGTATCTAAATGCAAAGAGGGTTATACTCTATCTTTAGCACATTCAATTGAGAAAATGCTAAGGAAGTTTGAGTATTTTGACAAGAAACCTGCCCTTACCCCTTATGACAGTAATGTTATTCTAAAAAAGAATGAAGGATCACCTATAGAATAATATAGATATTCGCAAATGATTGGGTCCCTCATGTACATAACTAACAGGACCAGACCTGACATTGCATTTACTATTAGGAGACTAAGTAGATATACTAGTAACCCAAATCAGTCACATTGGACTGCATTAGACAGAGTATTTAGATATCTTAAGGGTACTTTAGATTATAAACTTTATTATTCTAGACACCATGATATCATAGAAGGTTACTCCGATGCAAATTGGGTAACTGATTCACATGATGTAAAATCCACTACTGGATATATTTTTATCCTAGTAGGAGCTGCAATCTCCTGGGGATCATGTAAACAGACTATCATTGCCAGAAGTACAATAGACTCTGAAATGATAGCTTTGGATACCACCTGTACAGAAGCCGAATGGCTCAGAAATCTTATTATGCATATACCTGTTTATGTTCATCCTATTCCTGCAATTTCTATAAACTGTGATAATAAATCTGTTATAGAACTACTAAAGCATGATTCTGTGAATGCTAAGATGAACAGGCACCTGCAGTTGCGCTTCAAGTCAATAAAGAGCCTATTGGACAAATATGTGGTCCTTGACTATATAAAGTCAGAAAAGAACCTTGCAGACCACTTGACGAAGGGTCTGTCTAGGACATTGATCCTAGAATCATCGAGGGGGATGGGGTTAAGCCCGTAGTATAGTCACCAGCAGTGGCAACCCAACCGAGCCTGACTGGAGATCCCAAGAAGCCGGTTCAATGGGTAGGAACAAGCTGGACTATGTGACTATTATGGAACACTGACCTGAGATTAAATTCTCTTTAAAATAAAAGCCTAGGAGATTGTATATATGTACATTCATACCCCATCCCTATGGTGACAGTGTTCCTTTTATGATATGGATAGGTTGAGTTTTAACTCTTAATAAGTCCAAGCATGATATGCATGGTTGATTCCTATCACCAACCCTTAAGGACTTCCCTATATGAGAGGTCATGAGGGCCGCGACTATAGGACAGGGCGATCCTAGACAACTCTCATGAATGTGTAAAAGTGCGTATGGCCAACCAAACGTGCCATCCGATAGACCCAAGTACCTTTAGCGTACTATGTGTGCTATTTTCTGAGTCTGGGTCAAGAAGACTGATTCAAGGCGTAGTCCATCAAGCTCTTCTCCAGACAAAGACAATAGTCAATACGTGAGATTCAAGGCTGTAGTCCATCTCATTTATACATAGTATACAACTGCCCAGAAATTCTCTTACTCTTTTTTTATCTTTCTGTCTTCTATTGCCTTTGAACTTGAGCTTTGGGGGGGGATTGTTAGCTATTGCTTAGCTGAGAGCAAAAGCTCAACCCCAAACCTTTATTTTAGTCCCACATCGGTTGGACAAAAGTAAACATGTGAGTATATATTACTACTCCCTCTTTTGCTTCATTAAAAGTTGTGTGTGGAAGCTCCATGGGCCACACGCGTGCGCCGCCGCTGTCGCCCGGCCCGGCTCGGCTTGGTTCGGTTCGGCACGCGTAACGGGTGCGGGTACGTGCCCACATCTGTGGGTGCCGAATGCCGATTCGATTTCTTCTTCGGATTCGGGCTAAGACCCTAAAAACCTTTTGCTCCTTATTGATTTTTTCTTTACCGTTACTATTCATTTATTTTTATAACGTTGGACACCTCAAAATCTTGTCCAGGTTTAATGTACCACGTTTTTATATTTCTCATTACTTTGTAACGTTAAAATATTATTGTTCATTATTTCTGAACGTTACAAAGAGCCACCATCAGCCTATATAAGTTCGTTCTTCTTTCTCTTCCAGTACACAGAAAATATTATTCTCGAAATTCTCTAAATTTCTCGTCTCCTTCGTATTACTGCTGCTATTCATCGTTGCTCTAGGCAGAGCTAAGTCAGGGTTATTCTCTCAGCGTCGTGTACGACAACGAGATTCCGGTAGAGCAGAGATTTTACCACTAGGAGCGTTCGGATACCGTCTGCACATAGACTCAGACTATCTCTTAGGGCAGCGCTACGTGCGCGACTTCCCCGGTAACATTTAATTATTTTATTTTTCTTGCAGTTTATAAACGAAGAATTGTGAAGAATTTCCAACAACATATAACTGGTATGTGTATGCTTTGGCTGAGGAGAAAAATTGATGAAATATGTGTGTGTGTTTGGCAATAAAGATAATAAGATATTGAAGGGCATGAGTCTTTTTTCTTTATGTATTTATTTGGGGATGGAATCAATTATGACGATTGCAAATATTTACGCCAAATATTTGACGCCAAATATTTGGCGTAAATATTTGCAATCGTCATAATTGATTCCATGGCCAAGTGTTCGGGTAGTAGGACCAAATATGTATATGGGTTATGAAATGGTAGCAGCAACATGAACTAGGGATGAAGCAACGGTTTGGTTCGATTCAGACCTAACCGAATATATAAAAATCGAAATAATCGTAAACCGTATTCCTCAAAATCGAAAACCGAATCGTTTCAATAAAAATCGAAGAAAACCGATTCGGTTCGCATTTCGGTTCGGTTTCATGGGCCAATGTGCCGGGCCTTCAAATTTTTAGCAAAATAAGCCTATTTAAATAACAAACTTTTAAAATAATATGACATTATTGTATTTATAAATTATTATATTAAATATAGTAAAAAATATTAGTCTATATTAATTGAGGGTATAAAGAGAGAGAGTGCTCAAAGAAGCACAGACAGAGAATAGGAGAAGAGAGTGCACTCAGTTATGGGTTAAAAATATTAATATATACAGATTGAGGGTAATTTGATAAACTACTAAATCTAAATCGGTTTTCGGTTCGGTTCGGTTATTCGAATCAAGAAACGAAAACCAAACCGTTATTTCAAATTTTCTAACCGAAAATCGAACCGGTAACCGAAAAACCGAACCGTTTGTCATATTTCGGTTCGGTTTTCAACCGTTATATGCTCACCCCTAGCGTGAATGGTTAACTTCCATGAGCACTTGTTTGAGAATGAAAGCTTATATATATATATATATATTATATATATATATATATATATATATATATATATATAATGGGATATGAGCCATAGGCTCATACTCTTATATGAGCCATCCCATGTGGCTTTCATGTGTTGGCCCAATGATTGTATCATGTTTTTGAATATGGTTAATCTGTTAAGTTTAGCATTTCATTATCACTAATCTTCATACTATCACTATAGCGTTTCTACTTATACTTATACCTTTGGTGATATATGCTTATTATTTTACATATTAGTGATATGAGGTTTCATTATATATATCTTAATTTAATTGAGTTACCAAAATCAAAACTATGTTTTGATTATGGTTATTCAAATAAGTTTAGCATTATAATATCACAAATATTTATGTTATCACTATAGCGCTTATACTTAAACTTAGCATTGTCCTACTGTGCTTTATCTTATCATATTTGCTACATATATATTGCTTTGTTCGTCTAACATGTACATACAGAAAATCAATAAGCAAGATCAATATGGACATATTCAATGAAAAAATCATGGTGGGCCAAAGACGACGGATCCCACAAAATTTCTCTGAACCATCCGACGACATCTCTGGAGCCACGCACTCGGGGGTTCTGCTGCCCGGTCAGCGGACGGGGGTCGAGGGGACAGCGCACCCTATAGGAGTTCGGGGGCGAAGCCCCAGAAAGGTATTCAGTTTTCACAAACTGGATATCTTTGGACAGCTGCCGTCAAGGAAGAAGCCAACAACTATCAAGGAAAGAAGCGATGCCATGCCATCATCATTTCAAGACTCTTAAGAAGCCTGCACCTGCTACAGTATATCTAGAGTATATATGAGTCTTAGGAATAATTGTAAACACAAGAAATGGATGGTAAAATCGAAAGCTAGGGTAGAAATTAGTCTAGGATCATTTTCGGGTGAAAATCGGCATACCGACGGTATACCGATTTTTGTTCACAGAAAATTTCTGTCCACAAAATCGGCATACTGACGGAATATCGATCTATACCGACGGTATACATTTCAGTAACATTAAAAATTCAACGATCGGATTTCGAACATTTAATGATCCCAACGGCTATATTTCTAGCCGTTGCAATTCCATACCGGTATTCCGACGGTATACCAGTTCGTATCGACGGTATACCAATCGCTGAATGAAAAGTTGCCTTTGAGCTCTTTTCAGTACTTTGGTTATAAATAGTCTTGAATCCCTTCATTCAAGGTTGATGCTTTGAGGCTAAAAATTTCTAAACCACCAAAGTCTATCCACAAACAACTCTACAAAGCTTTCATTTGCCATCCACAAATTGTGTTAGAGTTATTGAGTTAAAAAATGAGATATTCATCTTGTTGTATAAGGAGATCAAAACCTATTGTGAAAGGTTGAAGTTGGAGAGTCTTCGAATTCAAACTCTCGGTTGAAGTTGGAGAGTCTTCGAATCTAAACTTTCGGTTGAAGTTGGAGAGTCTTCGGATCCAAACTCTCGGTTGCAGTCGGAGAGACCTTCGAACTAAAGCTCTCGTATAAGAAGTTGGTGAGCCTTCGTATAAAAACTCATGTTGTACTATTTGCAATAATAGTGGATTAAAGCCGGAGAGAGTTTCGGGACTGGAGTGTCCCTTGGGAGGATACCGGGATACATCGGGTGTCGGTATTGTTTTGCTTCTTCTTTTGCACTTATATTTTTAAATTGTCCATTACCTTGGGCTAAGTGCTTGATTAGTTAGCTTGACCATATTCATCCCCTAGGGTTACTACATTCACGTGGACCAATAAAAATAGAGTGACTTGGATGAGGAAATTAAGATAGATATAAATAAAAGATCTCATAAAAGATTTGATAAATAATAACTTACCAAATTTTTGCATAGAAACAACTTGCCAAATATGTTTGCGTATTAATTTAAATAGATAAAAATATGTTTGCTTAGGAATTTAAATAGATAGAAATATGTTTACCTAACCAAATATGTTTGCTTAGGAATTTAAAATTGACATTAATATTAAAATTAATATTACAATTAAAATTAATATTAATATTAAAAAATAGCATTAACATTTAAATTATAATTATAATTATAATTAATATTAATATTAATATTAATATTAATATTAATATTAATATTAATATTAATATTAATATTAATATAATTAACATGCATAATTATATTATAATTAACATTAATATTATAATTAAATTCACATTATTAATATTTAATTTAAAATTAATATTATTCATTAAATTTTTATGGGATCTTTTATTTCTAGTTAAACATATTTGGCAAGTTGTTCTTAGACAAAGATATGATAAATTATTATTTGTCAAAATTTTTATGATATCTTTTACTTCTATCTATTTAAATTTTTTTCTTCCAAGTCACTATTTTCTTATTGGTCCATGTGGAATGGCTCATATAAGAATATGAGCATATGATTCATATTCCGTTTTCCCATATATATATATATATATATATATATATATATATATATATATTCAAATACGGTATTCTGATTACGGGAACAATGCGGGACTCTCCTTGCCAACTTGTTCACCCTTCCAAAACAGACCACTTCAAAAAAAAAAGCCTCTCTCTTGATCAAATGAGTCGGGGGCTGTTTCATTACGACGTGACTACGTGCGAGACCAAGGTGGTCCCTGGCGTCCATGGCTTCATCATGCAGCTAAACAAGGGCAGGCACCTCAATAAGAGGATTACAGAGTTCCGAAGTCAACTTCACCAAAGTTGGTAAAGAGGAAGTTCTCTTCTGCTTGAAAGGCGACATGGACAACAATAGAGCTCAGTTCTTCGAGAGTGCTCTGATCATTGCGACGGCCTCGCCTAGAGTTGTCGCCGTAAATGTATGAAACTATTTCACTATACCCAGACAGTACTATTATTGATTAGAACTTTGGTGTAATGACAAAGTCTTTAACGTGATATTACTAAAAAATTTAACGTTTTTGGCGACTATAGGTAAGTTCGATCGAGTACGGCATATTCTGCTGATTCTGCAAGTGCTGGAGGGCTTGTCACAAAGGATCGAGGGGCAGAGCTGTTGGAGTGGGTGGGGTTCCCAACCTATGTGGAGAATACCTCGGAGAGCGACGAGAGTCATCCGTATGTCAGAGAAGCTCGGGGAGTGCATGGATCCTATTTTGGAACATATATGGTAAGGAAATATATGATTGGATTTTCATATTTACTTTGATTATATATTTATGATTGACTCTTCATATAGTAGCTTTCCATATAATTGGGCTTCCAATTATGGCAAGCTAATTATGATTGGATTTCCATTAAATATATGATTGATGCATATTGAAAGTTTCCATATATATTGGCCTTCCATGTATGGATTACTAAGGGCTTATAAAAGGGTGATGCATGCTAGTTGTAAAATCATCTCAAAAACAAGAGTGCTTTACAATCTTTGAGAGAGAGAGAGAGAGGATTAAGGACTATTGTGAATGAGAGATTGCTTCGAATAATTTTTCAGCATCTCTTGTTCTTCGGAGTCCGCAATAAAAAATTTTCTTCTTTTAAGTGAGTTGTGGTGATCCGTTTGGATCGGAAGGAGCTTGTAGAGGGTGTATTCTCTTTATTCAATTAGTGGAGGTTCTTCAGGGTTGGACTCCGACCGTTCCGTGGTTTTTCTCGTAAGGATTTTCTACGTCAAAAATCTTTGTGTCTGCGATTGTGTTTGGCATTTTTTGTTTGTGTGCTTTTGCTCGGTTCTCTCGCAGGACTTTCTGGTTTGGGGGAACGGTTTCCGTGCTTCGTTCCCAACAAGAGCTTACTGCTTGCGTTATGGATAGCGATAGAAGGTGTCAGCCCCTAGTTCAGGGTCGTTTATAACAGTCCGGCGTCTTCGCTAACATCAACCACCTACACTTGCAAGCCTACTACTTGTCGATGTCCTTCCCGTAGAGAAGGCGCCAACCGAAAGGATTCCTACGGTGAGAAACCTCCTTGGCGGCATGACGGTATCGATCTTGCAGAGCTAACCCGTGAGGGGCCTAGTCTACGAAGGCCAAAACATGTTGGAGGATATAAACGATATCGTCACCAAGTCCTACGTTTGTCTTCAAGAAAACAACATCCCCTCCAAGTAAGTTCTTAATAGTCTATATTTTTCAGCTAAAATTGATCTATGGTCCTTATCTAAAGTAATGCCCAAAAAAAATAAATTGCCAGTCTTTGTCTTTGTTTTTGTTTCTGTCAGTCTTCCTCGGTCTTCTTCTCGGTCTAGGTCTTCTCCTCAATCTCAGTCTCAGTCATTAGCCGCCTGTCACGACCCGCACCCGCTTTTCGGATACAAGACGTATCCAAGCCTGCCTATGCCGCAGAGTCGGCGGTAGAACGCTGTCACGGCCATGATGCTCAAAATCACATAAATAACTTTATTGCTCATCCACGTTTCTAAAATTTATTACAACAGTTACAAGTTTTATATTTGAAAGAAAATACAAATTCTTACACATATTTGAAATGGCTACAACATCTATCTAGAGTCTAAGTTTTGGCCTGCAAGTACACCCGTATCTCCCAATGCTAAGTGAAGCCACAGCTAACCTGAAAAATATTGGTTTCCAGTCAGGAATGGAACAAGCACACAAACCGATGACAAATCAAAAACACAATAGAATTCACAAGACATGAAAATAACATATGGAAAATGGAAACTAGAAAGTAACTGATGTCATGGCAAGCGGAGAAGAAAACAAGGAAAATAAATAAAAAACAACTATCTATGTGTTTTGAAATATCAGTTTCGACATGTAAACGACTAGGGGGTAAATCCGGCACCCTGCACGTGTCGTGTGCAGCTGCTATTATTCAAGAATAGACATTTTGGGATGGGTAAGGGGTAATTCACACGTCTACTAAGATATTTCTCCTTCCGACTAGTACTCATGGACTCGGACCAGTCACAAAACACGAAAATATGATAATCACAAAATATAGTAAGTAGAGATCCATGATACTAGTTTTCGTATGACGAGCGTGTCAACAAGCAGCAAGACATGTATAAATATAAAATGTATAAACTACTATGAATCGAAAAGCAATCAGAAAGTGTACTTGCCTGAGGTCCTTTGCTGGTGAAACCAATAATACTATACTACTCAGTGAGCCACAATAGTCAAACTCGTACAACAGTCTCCGGATGCTGAAACAGACATTACCAACATTTTTTAGAATAGTCAAATTAGCTAGGATTGCCTGTCTTTAAGTCCAATTCTGGATATAGGGGCAAAACGGTAATTTCGGGTCAAAACGGTGTCCGCCGTTGGACCCGCTTTATAACGAAAAAGCGTGCCAAAGTCTATGGTCTATAAAGTCGTCAAACTATATGTCTACAGGTCCGATTTTCCGATACGAATCCAACCGTATGTCCAAACTTGGATTCCGGTGGACCGTGTACAAAATCTCCCGTTGAGTCGGACCGTAGGGCCTACAAAACGGTGATCCGATCAACTGTAGCAGAATCAGACCAAACTTAGCATACAGGACCAGAAAAATGATATGGTCCTGTTGGTGTAATTTCATCTCGATCTGACGAATGTGCACAAAGTAATTGAGAAATTTGCACAGAGGCCGATACGATAAATTTTGACGGATACGCATCAAATTCATCACGCACACACAACCAATTTGAATTCCGTCAAAGCCCACACGTCCGTGAAGCCATTACGCACCTTTTAATGCTTTCGGTTCACGACCACGTCGCCCGGTTTGGCGGGACGCACGTCGTATCAGAGGTTTTTCTAGTTTTTCGAAAACAGTTTTATGTTGTTTTTCCTAATTTTTGTAAACCAATAACTTGATATAAAATAGATAAAAGTGAAAAATACCAAGGCCGTTTAGAAGATGTATAGGTTGTCTATAAACCTCTTCAAGTGGATTTTAGAAAAAATTGACATCCTGTGTGCAATTTGTCTTACAAAATAGGGGTTTGCCCAAGTTCATAATGTCCTGTTCTTTTCAAAAAACTGGTTTTCTCCTGATTTTGTTTCGATCTTTCATCGAATCGGGATCATTTCAATCTGAAATGTTTGATGGGCTTCCTAGATGGTTACATGGGTTGTCCGTAGGATTTTACGAAATCAAAATCGATGAACTGGATGAGTAGGAATTCAGTCGAGAACATGGTACCTTGTCACGATATGTTGCTGCCGCTGCTGTTGCTGTCGCGCTCTTTCAAGTGCGCGGCCGGCCGACTCCGGCGACTCGTACGACGGCATGCGATCGTGGGTGGCCGCCCAGGGTGGCTGGGATCGGCGCTGGTGTAGGTAGTATAACGCCCCAGAACCAGAATACTGGAGAGCGGGGGCGTATGTAGCCAGCTACGTATATTGAAGTGCAACCCACCTCTCTATACGGTCACGGCTGTCTAGATACATGAGGGTTTAACTACAAGCCATCAGTCTCCTACGGTCATGAACAAGCCTATAGTCTCAATCTCAAGCAATAATAGTTACAAGATGTCAGAGCACCAAATATACAATAGTAAGGCGTCCCATACATTACATATTCGGATGATCATGAAGCTAGTCATACAAAATGTCAATACTAGCAAGAGTTTTAGTCATACATGATTAATTTTACAATAGAGTGGGAGAGCCAAAAAATAAACCCACTCTTTGTCAGGGTTACGCCTGGTGATCACCATCTGGCTGGAAGGTACGTAGATCCTCTAGAACTGCTCCGATATCTGGCCATACAAAACCAGCTGGGTCAGACCCCAGAAAGAGCAAGTACCACAAAGGAGGCTTCACTTAGGAACTAAAAGCAGCATATCATAAATGAATATTTAAAGATAATTATAAAGATACTGATAATAACAAGGACCACAATAATAAATTGAGTACGAGAAAACCATTCAAGTAGCCAGGTCGCAACCCTTAAACCAAATAAGGACTAGGGTTGCAACCCTTCACCTGAATAGAAACTCGTCTCAAATACTGCTGGTAAAGTAAAACATGATGAGCTTGACATAGGGTAAAATAAGACAATAAACGAAGAGAGGATAAAGAACTGCTCCAGGAGCCAGGTTACAACCCTTAAACCAAACAAAGACCGGTGTTGTAACCTTTCGCCTGAACAGAACCTTACCCCTAATCTTTATTGTTAAGGCAAGCATAGATAATCATGTATTATCATAATCTTGTAAAAGATGACGAGCATGAAACGGGGTGCAATAGGATAATAAATGAGGAGAGGACACAGAACTGCTCCGGGAGCCAGGTTGCAACCCTTCACTGAACAGAACTGGTCCCCTAATCATTATTGTTAAGACAAGCATAAATAATCAGGACGATATATGATAAAATAACTATGGGACTATTCAAATAGCCAAGTTACAACCCTTAAACCAAACAAGGACCGGGGTTGTAACCCTTCATCTGAACAGAACTTGGTATCTCATCATTTATCGATAAGTAAGGCACAAGAATTCTTGTTATGTTACAATCTTGTACAGGATCAAGACAAATTAGACTGGCCTAGACTCTATCCAATCAATCACGGCCAAGCAATGAGTACGGCTTGATACTTTAACTAGTTAGGGTTAGCACAGGCCTAGTTACTAGCAAAATGCAATGAGGTTATTCCAACAGCCACAAGCCCTACAGACCATCGAGGTTATCCAGACGCAATTAGGGGATTGAATTCATGTGTCCAAGAAACGCATGTACCCTTAAGTAATTCGGTGGTTGTAACACATGACAGTGTGCTGAAAATGTTCCCTACTCGACGGTAGGCTACAAATCCCATGATGGGGCACCCAGATAACGGTATTGCCTGTAGCTCGAAAATCCCTCCATGACTACTGGATTTCTAGTTATTAGCCTTAGTTAATTTCAGCAGGTACCCCTGACCGTGGTACTCAGGGGTCCCCATCCTAGACATGATGCAAGACAATACTGATTTATTTGTACAAACATAATCGTCCATGGTGTCCAAACCATTTATTATAGTCACGTCATGCAAGCCGTCGCAATAGCTTTCAATAGTTCCCATCATGCTTGCTTGTCATATCCTGTCATGTCATGTTATGTTTTCTCCACACCATGCCATGTATCATTATTGATCCGGTCACATCACTCAATCCGTGCTTGTCAAGTCATAAAAACTGCAAGGCTTTAGAAAGACAATCGGATGCACAAGGGCTCAAAGCTCTACGCAAGGGAGCCTCTACGCTAGGCTAAGGGCCTCAAGCGTAGAGTGGCTCTACGCTAGCGCAAGCAAGGGTACACGTGGGTGGTGTTTACGCTAGTCGGGCTTTACGCAACGAGATTATACGCGCGTAAGATTTTACGCGAGTAGAATTCTACGCACGCAAACTTTCGAGCAAAACTCTACGCGGGTGAAACTCTACGCGAGTGAAACACTCGAGCAAGACTTTACGCACGCGAGAGTCTGCTCAAGCCAGGGTTTACGCGAGTGCAAATCTACGCGAGCGAAAGAATCCCTGCGTAGAGTTGAACTCAGCGTAAAATGAATACGCTAACACACAATTTCGTGTGCGTAAAGAGGGCACTATGCGGTCACGTAAAAACGTGTGCCTAAAAAGGCTGCATGATACGCTGGCACGCAATACGTGGACGTAAAAGGCTGAAAAATATGTTGTCACGTAAAACGTGGGCGTAAAGGCTAAACACTACGCTAACACGTTAGGACGTGTGCGTAAAAACTTCGTCTTCTTCCCATGGCCAAGACAATCATGCGTAAAAGCTCAGGAACTCGAGGAACTCCATCTCGACCAAGATTTGGTGAAGTCCGGCCATGTCAAAACCAAACTTGCGTAAAAATCATGAGGCCTACTACATGGAACTCTCAGTTTTCGAAAACAGGCCAATTTAGTATATCAAAACCAAGAAGTTCAAAATGCTAGAAACTTAGATCTACATGGAATAAGCCATGGAATTTGAAAACGCTAAGTACTAAAGTGGCATAGAATCTTATGGAGAAGAAAATAGAACATTAAAATTGAGTTCCTCCATGAAGCAAGTTGCACTTGCCTAAACCTCTCTCTGGTAGGTGAGGAGAGTAATGGTGAGGAAGAAGAAGTAATGGAGAAGAAGTAATGAGGAGAGAGAGTGTTGGGCGGCTATTAAAGGAAGGGTGAGGGGGTAGGTGGGGGTTGGTCCACATGAAAGAATCAATCCAAACCGAACCAAGCCAACCAAGCCGAACCAAGCAAGTAAAATACCACAATAAGCCATGCAACGGGACGTGCAATATACGTACACGTATACCAAAATACGTAATACGAACTATGGTCGTTGCAACTCTACCCACCTTAAAAGAATTTCGTCCTCGAAATTTAATTAAGAGGCTAGAGCGGCAAGGATAAGCTATACTAATCACAGGCAAGCTATAACAAGGCAATCAATCAAGCAATCATTCAAGCTAGAAACTGAGAGAATAAGGCATAAGAAATACATTTTCCCTTACGAGTCAAACAAGTCGGGATATCGTGATCGGATATCATCCTCACGCTCCCACGTTGACTCACCCAAAGAGTGATGACCCCAAGCAACACGGACTAAACTAATAGTCTTGTTCTTGAGTATCTTCTCTCTCCGGTCCAATATAGACACGGGCCTCTCCTCATACGAAAGGTTGGTACCAACAACCAATTCTGAATGATCCAGGATATGGCTCGGGTCTGGGACATACCGTCGTAGTTAGGATACATGGAACACGTCATGCACCTCACGTAGCGACGACGGAAGAACGAGACGATAGGATACATCACCTACTCGCTCCAGAATGTCGAACGGTCCTATATACCTAGGACTAAGCTTTCCCCGTACGCCGAAATGAATGACGCCACAGTTAGGCAAAATCCTCAGGAATACATGGTCGCCGACCGAGAATTCAAGAGGATGCCGATGGGAATCGGCCCAATGGCGCTGGCGATCTTGGGCAACTCGAAGATGATCTCTAACTCTCCTGACCACCTCAACTGTCTGAACAATCATTTCCGGACCGAGCATTTGTCTCTCTCCAACATCATCCCATGCTAGCGGAGATCTACACTTCCTACCATACAGTGCCTCGAACGGTGCCATCTGGATACTGGCCTGGAAACTGTTGTTGTAAGAAAACTCTACCAGGTGCAGGTGATCTTCCCACGAACCACCAAAGTCAAGTGTACAAGATCTCAATATATCTTTCAAGGTTCGTATGGTACGCTCTGACTGACCATCTGTCTGCGGGTGATAGGCTGAACTGAACTGGAGGCGGGTCCCCAAACTCTCTTGCAGGCTACGCCAAAAGTGCGACGTAAATCTGGAATCTCTGTCCGAGGTGATACTGACTGGTACATCATGAAATCTGACGATCTGCCTGAGGTACATGTCTGCTAGCTGAGCCGTCGACTGACCAACTCTGAATAGAAGAAAGTGAGCTACCTTCGTGAGCCTGTCTATAATAACCCAAATAGCATCTCTACCGGCCGAGGACCTAGGTAATCCAGTTACGAAATCCATGGTTATATGCTCCCACTTCCATTATGGAATTGGCAAGGGCTGAAGAAGTCCAGCTGGCCTCTGATGTTCAGCTTTAACTTGTTGGTAAACCAAACACCGAGAGACAAACCGGGCTATCTCCCTCTTCATGCCATTCCACCAAAAGTGCTGACGAATATCACGATACATCTTTGTGCCACCGGAATGAACAGAGTACTGAGAACTGTGAGCCTCGGCCATGATCTCCTGTCTGATATCTCTACTGGGTACACAAGGATGCTTTCCATGTCGAAGTGTACCATCCTCATGAATGCATAACTCTGGTCTTCGTCTTGTCTCACACTCTGCTCTTAGCCGCTGAAGCTTAGAATCTGCTGACTGTGCCATCCGGATCCTCTCGACTATACTGGACTGAACTTGCATACTGGCCATCAATGCCACACTGGTAGGAAGGACAACTTCTATGACCATCTTCTGAAGATCTGCTAACAACTCTGGTTGTGCTGTTAGGAAATAAACTCCGTGTAACGCCCCAGTCCCAAAATATGTAGGACTAGAAACGTAGACATGCCAGCCGTATAATAAATATACGTAAGCTGTAAAATGCAGTAAACCAAGAGTAATCTAATCTCATCCACAAGTGAAGAATAAAAGATATCATAAAATCAACTGTAATAAGTCTTTCTACAATACGTTGGGCGGAGACAAAGTCCACTACCAACTATCTCAAATAAAAGGTACAAGAAGGAATAGATGAAATAACAAGACTAGCCAAGTGCAATCATCTTCGAAAGGATGGAGAAGATCACGGTCTCGACTAAAATACCTGTAACTATCACAGAAGCACACACCTGAAGAGATAACTAGGTCCTTAGAGGGACGTAACAAGATACAATAAACATGCCATGTAAATACTGAATATAAATATGCCACAAACAAAAATAAGTGACAAGACAACAATAAGGTAACCTAACCGTACTAAAGTGAACATGCAGTTGAGAACAAACCTTTCGTCGCACCCTTGCTGTAAATGGGATCTGGTATAGTCCCCACTTGGGCACCAGTGACCACAGCGCATGACGTTCAAAAATGACAGTGGCAAACCTGAGGGGCTAAATATACCCGTATCTCCAACGGAGCTTCCGGGTTACAAGAGAAGTGCAATCGAAGCCCATACGACAAGGAAATATTCTCCCCACCCAATGTACCTATCATGTCGAATCCACGACCATGTAACACTACTAACCGTCAAGTCTTCTAATATACAACTATTGACAGTTAGACCTAACGCATGCGCATTGGGGATCAGCCAACACGCAAGGACCTCTACATGCTACTCATCTCACACATCCTCGTGGTACAACTGTGTCAAGGTATATGCAATACACTACAAACGGTAGTCTCTTAACTCTAAGTCCATATGCAACCAAAGGATAATAACAAAGTACAGCTAATATCACTGAGCAGACAGTAAATCAAGAACTGTAAAAATTGGAAATAAATGAACATTGATATGTAATAAAATGCAGACTAAATATAAACAGTATAATGGCAAGGTATCTTGCCTGAGATTATGTGCAAAAAAAAAAATCCAGTAGCTCGAACAAAATAAACGAAGCAAGAAAAGCCAAATCCCGCAGATGACTCCGGATGCTGCAACAAACATCACGAACGAGTTTGGACTATAAGATATGCCTAGGAAATGCCTGTCCAAAAGTTAAATTCTGGAACAGGGGCAAAAATTATAATTTCGGGTCAAAACGATATCTGCCGTTGGACTCGCTTTGCACCGAAATGTTTGCCAATATCTGTGGTCTCTAAAGTCGTCAAACTACATGATGACAGATTTATTTTGATGAGACGAACCCAACGGTATGTCCAATTTTGGATTCCGGTGGGCCGTGCATAAAATCGTCCGTTAAGTAGGATTGTGGGCCCGCCAAAATAGCGTCCTGATCAACCTTCTCAGAATTGAACCAAACTTGGCTCACAGGACCAAAAAAATATTTCGAGTCCAATGGCGCAAGTTTCGTCGTGATTTGATGAGTGTACACGAAGTTGTGACTTAATTTACAAAGGGTCGATACGGGGGTATCTCGACGGATACGCACTGATTTCGTCGCGCATATGCAACGAAATCGGGTTCCGTCAGTTCCTACACGTCGACAACATCCATACGTGCCTTTTGATGCGTATAGTGCGCGATCACGTCTCCCGGTTTGTCGGGATGGACGCCGTATCGGGGTGTTTTTCTACTTTTTGAAAACAGAATTTACAATTTTTCGTGAAACTTTAACAACGTGTAACTTTCTACATACTAGATGAAAAGTGAATCCAGAAGGTGCGTTACAATCTCGGTTATGTTGTCTTTGACTTTCCTTAATTAGTTTCTACAAAATTTTAATGTACGTAAAGAAAAGTGGCCGACAAGTTGGTGTTTTACAATAGTTTTTAATGTACCAGAAAAATGGTTTTTCTCCAACTTCGTCTCGATTTTTCGAGCAAGTTGGATGGCCATGTCAAAATCCACCTGGAAGATCTCGAAGAGGGTCATGTGGGCTTTCTACATGAATTTATGGATCAAAAATCGGAGTAGAATTGACAGAGAAATCGATCGGGGAAGTGGGATACCTTAAAGTGGAAATCTGTTGTTTTATTGTTGTTGTTGTCGCCGTGACTATCGGAAGGCGGAGATGCTGTCGCTCTGACAAGGCTGGCACATACGCTGAGGAGAGGGATGAGGATGGAGGAGAGAGGAGGAAGTGGAAGAAATTTTAGGGTTTAATTTGATAGGAGTATATATATGGAAATAAGGAAGATGGAGGAATTGGCCTTTAAATAGGCTATTGTAAATAAGGGGTCGGCCAACAAGCTTGCTGCTTGTAAGGGGCCGCCCCTTTTGTTGCAGCAGCTGCTGCTATTCCTTTTGCCATTGTGTGGTCGGTTCCCACTTTGGTGGGGCCGACCACATTAGCTTTTTTTTTCTTTTACTTTTTATATATAACTTATTATATATATATGCATATATCTAAATATACTCCTCTAAAATTATCACAAATTCAAAAGGAAAAATCTAAATCTTATCTATCCATATATAAAATTAATTTAAAACATAAGTACATATATATTTAATTTCATTTGACGATAAATCAACTAAAAAATAAAATAATACCTAATAAAATAAACAATGTTTATTAATCACCGTAAAATAGTTTTAAATAAAATAATAAAAATAGTCTAATGGGAGAACTTTACTACACACCCTTATTTGGGTCCAGAAAAACTGTATCATTTTGTAAGATATTATTTAATAATAAAATACCAATAATTGTACACATAATTAAATAATTAGAAATTGTACATGAAATTCTAAAATAATTTAGGAAATATTTTTACATACATAAAATATGTCCACATGGCCATCTTGGTCCCATCATATGTCAAATGGGCTTAAATTTGGTTCGGGCCCAGTTCGGGCTGGTTTAGTCCAACCCGGTCATAAAAAAATAATATATTAAATAATATCTAATTAAAATAATTTAATAAGCCCATTCACAACTTGGCCTGATTTTCCTAGTTCGGTCTTCACCATGGCTAGGCTTCCCCCATCATGGCTAGCACACTAGTCAAGGCACGCTGCTACGTCTTCCGTGCCAAAATTCATGGTAGTCTTGTGTTCCAAAATTCAACAATGCCTAAGGTCATTTCTAATAAAATAAAAAAATCATAAATTGCAATACTCCCAAAAATTTAGGGGTTTTACATCCTACCCAACTTACAATAATTTTGTCCTCGAAATTTAGGATTAATAGGATAGATAGGGTTGAGGGATAGGAAGAGTTCGTCAATACCAACATACGATTAAATTTTTGGAGGAGGCGATGAAGCGACGTTCTACACAACTATGCATTAGAAAATTGTGGAGTCGATATATACAAAATATATCTTGGTTATGGAATTGAATAAGGGTTGCTAATGAAGGTGACAAAATTTGATAACTCGAATCAAAATAGTGAGAAATTTTGTAGATCAAAGAGGATAATTAGACTTTTGGGAAATATGGTTCCTTGAGGGAAAACTGGATACTAATCGTCTTCGTTGAGAGTTTGATTTGATTAGAATCATTCTCGAGTGCTCAAGAATAATTGGAAGGGTACGCTAACAATTCTAGGGTTGAGGAAATGAGGAGTAGTTAAAAGCGAGGATATAGCCACATGAGTCGGTCGGTGGCTATCTATATTTCGTGTGTATAAAACTGATAGGGCAACTAAAGGTGATACTTTGAGTCTATCTATTAAGTACAGTGTCCGGTCTTTCTAAAGTAAGTAAAGTCCACAACAAAAAGAGTTCAAAGACGATGCTATTTAGTACAAAATACGAGGTTCATAGGCGACGAAAATAATTCAAATGAGAGTTGTCAAGGCTGTCGCGGATGAGACTCTAAGGCAAGTTTAACTATGTCTCCATCCACGTAGAATAATTCATGAAAAGCGAACCAAAGTGCAATAGGTTGATCAGACCATCATGCACCAGTTCTGATTAGACAATATATTAGGGGGTGCACCCAATAAAATATGTCATGATCAAGTTTGGTAAAGAAATAAGCTTACAATACTGAAGCTACATTAGCAGCATGAGATAGTCAAAATATGAGCAAGGGAGGTACTGATGAAGGAAATTTTAAATAGTCCAAGATCTTTTAAAATCAAGGCTCGCCCGAAGTGTGGGCCTATACAGTTGTCCTAGTTTTCTTTACTTACGATTTGGTTGTCTAGATAAGTTAAGGTCCTCTGAATTTCTAGTCTAAGTGAACTCATCAATAGGGTCACAAGGACAAAGGGTTTGTTAGGTCGTCATGTATTCTACCCAACTTACAAGAGTTAAACTAGTAGTGTGATGGGACAATGGGTCAAGCAATCAAGATAAAGCACAAATTTAAGCATTTACGGAATTAAGTAGAACAAAATCACATATCGGTCGAAAAAATTGTGTCGAGATGGAATCCCTATCCGTGGTCAAAAATATATTGGTATCATGGTAAAGGTTATAGTTTAGCCATTTTGATCAGAAGGTCATATCATGAAAATAGTGTACAAGGAGACGTGTTCTAGTGGAACATGATATATCTACATGAAGGTAGGCTTGTCTAGGTCTTACATATAAAATTTGTTGGAAGGAAAAGTTTAGTGTTGCACTCCAAATATACAAGTCACGGTAGGGGACGCCAGAAGATCAAAAATAAAAAGTGGAAGTTCACGAGGTGATAATTAATGCACAAAAATAAAGAAGATCAAGTTAAAGCATGAAATAAAATTAATTAAAGAATCCAGTAAAAATAATTTAGTAACACAATTCCGGAGAGAAGATATTCTCCTAGATGAATACAGTTAAGGAACCATTAACTCATTATTTAACTTGCATATGGGTTAGAAGGTCGCAATTAAAGATCTTGAATTGAAGGAAGGTCGAGTAAGTCAAGGTGAAAATACAGTCACATGGCTGGGTAGATGACTAACAACACTTGTGTATATACTACTATCATGGTCATGAGTGACATGGCAATTAGTGTGGAATACTCAGTAGGGTTATCTTGGGGTCTACCATTAAAATTTTAGCTCAAGTTTCCTCCAAAAGTTTCAAAAATAAACTTTCAAAAATAAACCACCAAAATTTGTATTCACTCCAAGCCGTTCAAATTTATCAAAAAAAATTTAAATCACTTTCATAAATCTCAAAGCAAATTTTTTTTTTCATGTTACTACTGACTTTTTCAAAATTTTACATTTTCCATTCAACTTTCAAACTCAAGAGCTCATAAATCATGAATCTATATATAAAATATCCATAATCAATCATAACTTTAAAACTCTACAAAAATTAATAGCTCCCCAGATAAAATTTCTAGCACATGCAAAGCAGTCTCAAAATTTTAGCTCAATATTTTAATGCACTCATCAATTATAACTTCTATTCATACTAAGTCATTCCAACATAATCACAACTTTTAAATGGTAACTTTATTTGATCAATCAAAACAACCTTATCACATCATTAATATATTTTTATTTTATTTTAAAATTTTTGATATTAGCAATCCAACATTTAACTAAATTTTCAAATAATCTTATCAGTCATAAAATCATTCTTTTTTTTACGAAATTTGATATCCAAATTCACAATTTTTTAAAAAAACCAAAATCTAAATAGATTTGTAAATCCTCAATCATAGGACACAATTTAGAATAAAGAAAATTCTCAAAATCATTTTTATAACCTTCAAATATTTTAAACCAAAATTCACCGTCATTACTTCCACTTAAAATTTAAAATTTACTAAACACGAAATCGCAAGTTGTACAACTCAAATTTAAATAATTCCTACGACCATTTTTAAAAGCTAAGATCCTTTTCAAACCAAATTTATAACTGTTCAAAGGTGTATAACTATAATCCAATAAATGATAAATATCAAAACTCGAAAATCAAATAAATTTTATATTTGTTCAAAGATGTATATCTATCACCAAAAATTATAATTATCACAACTTGAAAAGCAAATCAATTGTATACTTGTTCAAGATGTATAGCTATAACCCAAAAAAAAAAATCTATCACCCAAAAATTATAATTATCACAACTTGAAACGTAAATCAATTGTATACTTGTTCAAGATGTATAGTTATAACCCAATAAATCATAAATATCAAATCTCAAAAAGCCAATCAATTTCTTAAATCAAGGGTACAAAGATTCTAGCTATTTTTTTTCCTTCCTGCAGTGTCAATCGTATGGTGTTTACTATTTAAAAATCTCGAGATTAAAACCTTCCTTGGTAGTATCCTACTTTACAAATTACTAATCATTAAATCACACTTTCTTTTTTAAAAAAAACTTTTAACTCAACTAGAGTCTTAAATGTATTCCAATTGCCCATATAACCATTCTAGCCATGTGTTTGACCTATGAGCATATACTAGTGTAGTCATCTTCCTAGTTGACACTAAGCACGAAAATAAGAATCAACGATAGAAAAGGAATCAAGCAAGATGCAATTCAAGGAAGTCGAGCGAGAGTTCGGAATTTGAAGCCAAGGGAAGAGGTCAAGCTGTATGAATGAGATTCCTAGATTCTAATCCTATGTTGCAGGCTCACATCGGTACAGTAACGTAACCGAAGTGACAAACTCGACCTGCATGGGCCACCACAAAAACATGTAACGCTCCAGTCCCAAAATACGTAGGACTAGGAACGTAGACATGCCAGCCGTATAATAAATATACGTAAGCTGTAAAATACAGTAAACCAAGAGTAAACTAATCTCATCCACAAGTGAAGAATAAAAGATATCATAAAATCAACTGTAATAAGTCTTTGTACAATACGTTGGGCGGAGACAAAGTCCACTACCAACTATCTTAAATAAAAGGTACAAGAAGGAATAGATGAAATAACAAGACTAGCCAAGTGCAATCATCTTCGAAAGGATGGAGCAGATCACGGCCTCGATTAAAACACCTACAACTATTACAGAAGCACACACCTGGAGAGATAACCAGGTCCTCAGAGGGACGTAACAAGATACAATAAACATGCCATATAAATACTGAATATAAATATGCCACAAACAAAAATAAGTGACAAGACAACAATAAGGTAACCTAACCGTACTAAAGTGAACATGCAGTTGAGAACAAACCTTTCGTCGCATGAACCCTGGCTGTAAATGGGATCTGGTATAGTCCCCACTTGGGTACCAGTGACTACAGCGCATGACGTTCAAAAATGATAGTGGCAAACCTGAGGGGCTAAACATACCCGTATCTCCAGCGGAGCTTTCGGGTTATAAGGGAAGTGCAATCGAAGCCCATACGACAAGGAAATGTTCTCCCCACACAATGTACCTATCATGTCGCATCCATGACCATGTAACACTACTAACCGTCAAGTCTTCTAATATACAACTATTGACAGTTAGACCTAACACATGCGCACTGGGGATCAGCCAACACGCAAGGACCTCTACATGCTACTCATCTCACACATCCTCGTGGTACAACTGTGTCAAGGTATATACAATACACTACAAACGGTAGTCTCTTAACTCTAAGTCCATATGCAACCAAAGGATAATAACAAAGTACATCTAATATCACTGAGCAGACAGTAAATCAAGAACTGTAAAAACTGGAAATAAATGAACAGTGATATATAATAAAATACAGACTGAATATAAATAGTATAATGGTAAGGTATCTTGCCTGAGGTTATGTGCAAAAGAAAATAATCCAGTAGCTCGAACAAAATAAACGAAGCAAGAAAAGCCAAATCCCGCAGATGACTCCGGATGCTGCAACAAACATCACGAACGAGTTTGGAATATAAGATATGCATATCCAAAAGTTAAATTCTGGAACAGGGACAAAAATCGTAATTTCGGGTCAAAACGATATCCGCCGTTGGATCCGCTTTGCACCGAAATGCGTGCCAATATCTATGGTCTCTAAAGTCGTCAAAATATATGTCTACAGATTTGTTTTGATGAGACGAACCCAACGGTATGTCCAATTTTGGATTCCGGTGGGCCGTGCACAAAATCGTCCGTTAAGTGGGATTGTGGGCCCGCCAAAATAGCGTCCCGATCAACCTTCTCAGTATTGAACCAAACTTGGCTCACAGGACCAGAAAAATATTTCGAGTCCAATGGCGCAAGTTTCATCGCGATTTGATGAGTGTACACGAAGTTGTGACTTAATTTGCAAAGGGTCGATACGGGAGTATCTCGACGGATACGCACTGATTTCGTCGCGCATATGCAACGAAATCGGGTTTCGTCAGTTCCCACACGTCGACGACATCCATATGCGCCTTTCGATGCATATAGTGCGTGACCACGCCGTCCGGTTTGTCGGGATGGACGCCGTATCGGGGTGTTTTTCTACTTTTTGAAAACAGAATTTATAATTTTTCGTGAAACTTTAACAACGTGTAACTTTCTACATACTAGATGAAAAGTGAATCCAAAAGGTGCATTACAATCTTGGTTATGTTGTCTTTGACTGTCCTTAATTAGTTTCTACAAAATTTTAATGTACGTAAAAAAAGGTGGCCGACAAGTTGGTATTTTACAACAGTTTTTAATGTACCAGAAAAATGGGTTTTCTCCAACCTTGTCTCGATTTTTCGAGCAAGTTGGATGGCCATGTCAAAATCCACCTGCGGGATCTCGAAGAGGGTCATATGGGCTTTCTACACGAATTTACGGATCGAAAATCAGATTAGAATTGATAGAGAATTCGATCGGAAAAGTGGGATACCTTAAAGTGGAAATATGTTGTTTTATTGTTGTTGTTGTCGCCGTGGCAATCGGGAGGCGGAGATGCTGTCGCTCCGCAAGGCTGGCACGCACGCCGAGAAGAGGGATGAGGATAGAGAAGAGTGGAGGAAGTGGAAGAAATTTTAGGGTTTAATTTGATAGGAGTATATATATGGAAAGAAGGAATATGGAGGAATTGGCCTTTAAATAGGCTATTGTAAATAAGGGGTCGGCCAACAAGCTTGCTGCTTGTAAGGGGCCGCCCCTTTTGTTGCAGCAGCTGCTACTATTCCTTTTGCCATTGTGTGGTCGGTTCCCACTTTGGTGGGGCCGACCACATTAGCTTCTTTTTTTTTTTTCTTTTACTTTCTATATATAACTTATTATATATATATGCATATATCTAAATATACTCCTCTAGAATTATCAAAAATTCAAAAGGAAAAATCTAAGGGTGTGTTTGATTGCAAGGTGGAAAATACGTGGAAAAGAAATTAATTCCATGAAATTATTTTCCTAGGAAAAAAATTCCATGGAATTTTAAAATTTTCCATGGAAAACTTAATTTGGTTGTTTGATTGTCATTATTTTCCACGAAAAATAGTTATTTTCCATGGAAAATGATATTTTCCTATGGTTAGACAAGTTTCATTTTCCACCATTTTAGAAGAAAATATGGAAAATGATAGTTTTTTGGAAAATAATTCCATGAAAAATATAAGCTATCAAACACTACAATTGGTGGAAAATTTGTGGTGGAAATATTTTCCATGGAAAAAATGCCCAATCAAACACAGCCTAAATCTTATCTATCCATATATAAAATTAATTTAAAACATAAGTACATATATATTTAATTTCATTTGACGATAAATCAACTAAAAAATAAAATAATACCTAATAAAATAAACATGTTTATTAATCACCATAAAATAGTTTTAAATAAAATAATAAAAATAGTCCAATGGGAGAACTTTACTACACACCCTTATTTGGGTCCAGAAAAACTGTATCATTTTGTAAGATATTATTTAATAATAAAATACCAATAATTGTACACATAATTAAATAATTAGAAATTGTACATGAAATTCTGTAATTTCGGAAATATTTTTATATACATAAAATATATCCACATGGCCACCTTGGTCCCATCATATGTCTACATGGGCTTAAATTTGGTTCGGGCTCAGTTCGGGCTGGTTTAGTCCAACCGGGTCATAAAAAAACAATATATTAAATAATATCTAATTAAAATAATTTAATAAGCCCATTCACAACTTGGCCTGGTTTTCCTAGTTCGGTCTTCACTATGGCTAGTCTTCCCCCATTATGGCTAGCATACTAGTCAAGGCACGCTGCTACATCTTCCGTGCCAAAATTCATGGTAGTCTTATGTTCCAAAATTCAACAATGGCTAAGGTCATTTCTAATGAAATAAAAAAAATTATAAATTGTATAAATTAATTTTTAAGTCTTTTTAAATAACAAAAACAAAAAAATACTCCCAAAAATTTAGGGGTTTTACACTCCAGCTCTCCTACTCAATGCATCTGCTACTACATTGGCCTTCCCTGGGTGATACTGCAGGTTGACATCATAATCCACAAGTAGCTCTAGCCATCTCCTCTGACGCATGTTAAGATCCTTCTAAGTGAAAACATACTTCAGGCTCTTGTGGTCGGTGAAAATCTTCACCCTATCTCCATACAAGTAGTGCCTCCATAATTTAAGCGCAAACATTACTACTGCCATCTCCAAGTCATAGGTTGGGTAATTCCTCTCATGATCACGAAGTTAGCATGACGCATAAGCTATTACCTTTCCATGCTGCATCAGAACACATCTCAAACCTCTGCCTGAAGCATCACAATACACTGAAAATTCCCCGGTTCCATCTGGAAGCATGAGAATGGGAGCCGTCATCAAACCTCGCTTCAACTTCTCAAAAGAATCCTGGCACTCTGCTGTCCAAGCAAACTGCACATCCTTGCGGGTCAACCGGATCATTGGTGCTGAAATCTGAGCAAAGTCTGAAATAAATTGCCGGTAGTAGCCGGCCAAGCCAAGGAAACTACGGACTTCTGCAACTGTGCTGGGTACTGGCCATGTCTCAATGGCTACTATCTTCTGAGGATCCACTTCCACTCCTCCTCTGGTGATGATATAACCTAAGTACGAAATACGATCTTTCCAGAACTCGTATTTACTGAACTTGGCATACAACTGGTACTCTCTGAGAGTCTGGAGGACAACTCTGAGATGCTGCTCATGCTCCACCTCACACTTGCTGTAGACCAGGATGTCGTCTATGAACACGATCACGAACTGATCCAAATAAGGCATGAAGATACGATTCATGAGGTCCATGAATACAGCCGGCGCATTGGTTGCTCCAAAGGGCATAACAAGGAACTCCCAATGCCCATACCGGGATCTGAAAGCTGTCTTCGGGATGTCCTGCTCTCAGACTCTGATCTGATGGTATCCTGACCGCAAGTCAATCTTCGAGAATACTGCTGCCCCCTTGAGTTGATCAAACAAGTCATCTATCCTCGGGAGATCGGGTATCTGTTCTTGGTTGTCACTGAGTTTAAGGTACGATAATCTACACATAACCTGGACGTACCATCCTTCTTTTTCACAAGAAGCATCGGGGCTTCCCAAGGCGATCCACTAGCACGAATGAATCCTTTGGTCCTGAGTTCTTCAATCATCTTGTACAATATCTCTAACTCTGACGGCGCCATCCGGTAGACTCTCTCTGACACTGGAGCTGTCCCTGGGATCAAGTCTATGGTGAACTCGATCTCTCACTCTGACGGCATCCCTGGAAGCTCTTCTGGGAAAACATCTGGAAACTCCTCGACTATCCGGGATAACTGCACTGCTGCTACAGCCATCCGTAATACTGGAGGAGAAGGTTCAACTTTGCCTCGGGAAAAGAAAAACTCTGGCTCGCCTGAATTGCTAAAAACAACCCTGCTAATATGCCAGTCTATCCTAGCATACTGGTCTCTCAACCAATCCATCCCTAAGACCACATCATAGTCGGCCATCGAAAACTCTATCAATCTAGTGGGGAATTCTCTACCGCTAACTACGATCCGACATGAGGAAAATACTCTATCTACTCCCACAAGTCCGTTACCAGTAAGTATATTGAGCCTTACTGATAATGACTCGGGATCCAGTCCTATCCGTGTCGCGAATCGTACATACATAAATGAATGCGAGGCACCAGAGTCAAATAATACTGAAGCTGGAAAGGTGTTGACGAGAATAGTACCTGCCACTACTTCACCTGGTGCTAATCCTTCTTCTTCCATGGTTAAAGCTAGCACTTGACCATGCCCTCTGGGTACGGATCCCCTTTGCTGAAAACCTCTCTGTCTGCTCTGGATCAGGGCTTGGACTTGGGCATACTGCTGCGGTCTCTGCTGCTGGGGTCTCTGCTGCTGGAATGCCTGGGCCTGCGGCGGCAATGGCCTCGAGAACGGGAACTGCTGTTGCTGCTGGACTGGTGCTGGTCCTCTAACTGAAGGACTAGAGAAGGCTGATGAAGATGAACTCCCCATGTTCGGGCAGTTTCCAACCCTGTGGTCCGGGGTACCACAAACTAAGCAGAAATCATGTGCTCTGCGACACTCTGATACCACATGTCCTGGCTTCCCGCAGTGAGTGCAACTCATTGCGGAAGACTGCTTCTGCTTCTGCTGCTGAGGGTACGTCAGGGTTGAATGTTGAACCGACGTCACTGAGGCCACCCGCCTCGGAGCTCTAATGGTCAAAGCCCTAGCCGCCGGGGCTGGTGCTGATGACTGATTCATCTGGCCGTGGGATCGCTTCCGACCCCCGGTCCTATCCATAATCCTCTGGGAGGTATACTCATGTCTCATGGCTGCTCTCAACACTGCATCAAAAGTCTGATGCTCAAACTGCTCCACTGCCAATAGAATCTCTAGATGGAGCCCCTGCTAGAACCGCTGGGCTCTATCGAACTTGGTCGCCACCAAGGTAGGAGCAAACCGACTAAGTCTCAAAAACTCGGCCGCATATCCGTCGACCGTCCTGCCCATCTGCTTCAGATTGGTGAACCTCGTCTATAGGTCGTATCGAGCTACAGCATCAAAATACTTAGTCTGGAATCTCTCTCGGAATACTGTCCAAGCAATAGGTGCCACTAAACCAACGGCCCACGTCGCCCACCAGCTGCGGGCTAGATCCAATAACTGCAGGCGCACTACGGCCACCTTTTCGTCTTCTGGAGTCCTGGCTGCTTCTAGAATCACCTCTGTGTCCTGAAGCCATGCATCTGCGGCAATAGCATCTTCACTGCCGTCAAAGAATGGAGGGTTCAAGCGCTTGAAGCTATTGGCCGCGTTGTTACCCGGATGACCTCCTCTGGTCAGAGAATCTGCCACTGTCTGGTGTAAGACATCTCCTCGACGGTCTTGGAAAGCTAACAATGTCCTGATGAGACCCACCAAGATGCCATCATCAGGCTCTGCAGGCTGGACGGGCTGAACTGGTGGCTCTTGACCCCCAGTCGGCATGACTCTGGAGGCTACTCCTGAATGCTGGGCTTGATCTCCGGGTTGCTGCTGGTCGACAGGAGGTGCTCCGCCTTGCCGATCGGTAGGACCAGGAACAATGCCGCTGAAGAAGACGACATAGGGAACAATAAGAAAGGACCAGGACAGATCAAAGATACAAGCATGTGATCAGGTCAAGATTTCAGGGATTTAGAAGATATGAGTAGAGATCATGGGCGAGTACTGATTGAGACACCTATTCGGCAAACCCTCACATATCTTGATTCACAAGACCTGCATGAGCCACCACTTAAACCATGTAACGCCCCAGAACCAGAATACTGGAGAGCGGGGGCGTACGTAGCCAGCTACGTATATTGAAGTGTAACCCACCTCTCTATACGGTCACGGCTGTCTAGATACATGAGGGTTTAACTACAAGCCATCAGTCTCCTACGGTCATGAACAAGCCTATAGTCTCAATCTCAAGCAATAATAGTTACAAGATGTCAGAGCACCAAATATACAATAGTAAGGCATCCCATACATTACATATTTGGATGATCATGAAGCTATTCGTACAAAATGTCAAGACTAGCAAGAGTTTTAGTCATACATGATCAACCCTAGAATTTGTCAATCATGTTACAGCCTGTAGGCAGACAGTAAATAAAGGTGCAATCAAGCTAAACACGTGCTCGTCGGCTAAACGCCTCAAAAGATTAATTTTACAATAGAGTGGGAGATCCAAAAAAATAAACCCACTCGTTGCCAGGGTTACGCCTGGTGGTCACCATCTGGCTGAAAGGTAGGTAGATCTTCTAGAACTGCTTCGATATCTGGCCATACAAAACCAGCTGGATCAGACCCCAGAAAGAGCAAATGCCACAAAGGAGGCTTCACTTAGGAACTAAAACCAGCATATCATAAATGAATATTTAAAGATAATTATAAAGATACTGATAATAACAGGGACCAAAATAATAAATTGAGTATGAAGAAACCATTCAAGTAGCCAGGTCGCAAACCTTAAACCAAACAAGGACCGGGGTTGCAACCCTTCACTTGAATAGAAATTCGTCTCAAATACTGCTGGTAAAGTAAAACATGATGAGATTGACATAGGGTAAAATAAGATAATAAACGAGAGAGGATGAAGAACTGCTCCGGGATCCAGGTTACAATCCTTAAACCAAACAAGGACCGGGGTTGTAATCCTTCGCATGAACAGAACCTTGCCCCTGATCTTTATTGTTAAGGCAAGCATAGGTAATCATGTATTGTCACAATCTTGTAAAATATGATAAGCATGACACGGGGTACAATAGGACAATAAACGAGGAGAGGACACAGAACTGCTCCGGGAGCCAGGTTGCAACCCTTCACCTGAACAGAACTGGTCCCCTGATCATTATTGTTAAGGCAAGCATAAATAATCAGGACGATATATGATAAGATAACCATGCGACTATTCAAATAGCCAAGTTACAACCTTTAAACCAAAAAAGGACCGGGGTTGTAATCCTTCATCTGAACAGAACTTGGTATCTCATCATTTATCGATAAGTAAGGCACAAGAATTTATGTTATGTTACAATCTTGTACAGGATCAGGACAAACTAGACTGGCCTAGACTCCATCCAATCAATCATGGCCAAGCAATGAGTACGGCTTGATACTTTAACTAGCTAGGGTTAGCACAGGCCTAGTTACTAGCAAAATACAATGAGGTTATTCCAACAGCCACAAGCCCTGCAGACCATCCAGGTTATCCAGACACAATTAGGGGATTGAATTCATGTGGGTACATCGTCCAAGAAACGCATGTACTCTTAAGTAATTCGGTAGTTGCAACACATGACAGTGTGCTGAAAATGTGCCCTACTCGACAGTAGGCTACAAATCCCATGATGGGGCGCCCAGATAACGGGATTGCTTGTAGCTGGGAAATCTCTCCATGACTACTGGATTTTTTGTTATTAGCCTTAGTTAATTTCAGCAGGTACCCCTGACCGTGGTACTCAGGGGTCTCCGTCCTAGACATGATGCAAGACAATACTGATTTATTTGTACAAACATAATCGTCCACGGTGTCCAAACCATTTATTATAGTCACGTCATGTAAGCCGTCGTAATAGCTTTCAATAGTTCCCATCATGCTTGCTTGTCATATCCTGTCATGTCATGTCATGTTTTCTCCACACCATGCCATGTATCATTATTGATCCGGTCACATTACTCAATCCGTGCTTGTCAAGTCATAAAAAGTACAAGGCTTTAGAAAGACAATCGAATGCACAAGGGCTCAAAGCTCTACGCGAGGGAGCCTCTACGCTAGGCCAAGGGCCTCAAGCGTAGAGTGGCTCTACGCTAGCGCGAGTAAGTGTGCACGTGGGTGGTGTTTACGCTAGGCGGGCTTTACGCAACGAGATTATACGGGCGTAAGATTTTACGCTAGTAGAATTCTACGCACGCAAACTCTCGAGCGAAACTCTACGCAGGTGAAACTCTACGCGAGTGAAATACTCGAGCAAGACTTTATGTACGCGAGAGTCTGCTCAAGCCAGGGTTTACGCGAGTGCGAATCTACACGAGCGGAAGAATCCCGGCGTAGAGTTCGAATGAACTCGGCGTAAAATGAATACGCTAACACGCAATTGCGTGGGCGTAAAGAGGGCACTACGCGGTCACGTAAAAACGTGTGCGTAAAAAGGCTGCATGATATGCTGGTACGCAATACGTGGGCGTAAAAGGCTGAAAAATATGCTGTCACGTAAAACGTGGGCGTAAAGGCTAAACACTACGCTAACACGTTAGGACGTGTGCGTAAAAACTCCGTCTTCTCCCCATGGCCAAGACAATCATGCATAAAAGCTCAGGAACTCGAGGAACTCCATCTCGGCCAAGACTTGGTGAAGTCCGGCCATGTCAAAACCAAACTTGCATAAAAATCATGAGGCCTACTACATGGAACTCTCAGTTTTTAAAAACAGGCCAATTTAGTAGATCAAAACTAAGAAGATCAAAATGCTAGAAACTTAGATCTACATGGAATGAGCCATGGAATTTGAAAATGCTAAGTACTAAAGTGGCATAGAATCTTGTGGAGAAGAAAATGGAACAATAAAATTGAGTTCCTCCATGAAGCAAATTGTACTTGCCTAAACCTCTCTCTGGTAGGTGAGAAGAGTAATGGTGAGGAAGAAGAAGTAATGGAGAAGAATTAATGAGGAAAGAGAGTGTTGGGCGGCTATTAAAGGAAGGGTGAGGGGGTAGGTGAGGGGGTAGGTAGGTGTTGGTCCATATGAAAGAATCAATCCAAACCGAACCAAGCCAACCAAGCCGAACCAAGCAAGTAAAATACCACAATAAGCCATGCAACGGGACGTGCAATATACGTACACGTATACCAAAATACGTAATACGAACTATGGTCGTTACAGGTAGGGCTAGAGTTTTCCTTCATTCTCTCGATCTCGATCTCTATCTCTCAAATATATATATGTCCTGTTGTGCAATAGAGTCGGGGGGAGGTCGGGCCTGGCTCGGCTGGGCTTCTTGGCTGGTTTGGGAGTGCTTGGGGCTCGGGCTAAAGGGTTGGGCCGGGCTTGCTGTTGCTTCTTTGTTTTCCTTTTTATTAGAATATATATATATATATCTACATATATATAAATACCTACGTATATATATATTCACACACATATACATATATATTTATCTATACATACACATATATGATGATATATGCGTATAAATTGTAAATCACAATATAATAATTAAATATTACAAGTATAACCCTTAATTACAATATTGGAATCTTAATTTATATACTAGGATATATATATAATAAAATTAGATTATTATGCTTATATATATTTATATAAAGCCTAAATTTTATATCAGGAATATACTCATATATATGCACATGTACACACCTATATAGCCTACATAAATCCCAAAATACATGTTTAAGGAAAAAAAAAAATATATATATATATATATATAAACATTTACTAGACCACTACATAAATTACGAAGTACGCACATTCATGCAACACATCTATTATCGTGAACGTCTTTGGTCGCTCTACAATATTACATGGGCCCGGGTTTGGTTCGGGTCAAGTCCGGACTAGTTTGGTACAACCGGATCATTTAAACGTCAAATAATATTAATAATGAATAATTAAACTATTTATAATGGTCATGTCACAACTTGGCCTGATTTTTCTAATTAGGACATCACTATGGCTTGGCCTTCCCTACCAGGGCTAATACACTAGTCAAAGCACGCCACTGTACTATCCGTGCCACGATTTCTAGTCACCTTGTACTCCAATTCCTAACCATGGCTAAAATCATCTACCGTAATAATTAACTAAATAATTATTTACAAAAATCTAAAAATTACCATTTAAATAAAATAAATTAAAAAATTCAAAATTTCCGGGAAGAGGAGTTACAAATCTACCCACCTTAAAAATAATTTCGTCCTCGAAATTCTAATTCATAACTATTCCTTAAAATTCAAAAAGAAAGTCTACCTTAACCTTAGTCTCCTTAAATTTTAATTCATCAAAATAGTTTATATCCTCCTCCTAGCCATTTTGTAACTACATAACCTCGAAGACTTTTACCCACCTTTGGTCACACTACTCCTCAAACTAAGATCTTATAATCTTCTAACTAGTTGCTAACAATCCAACCAACAGATATCTACTGCATATGGCATCTATAATCCTCTCCTATCTATCGAGCAACCCAAAATTTAACAAGCAACAAATTTACACAAGTAGTTAAGAATTATTGATAAATTCTAATAGGCATGACCATTCGTCGCTCTGAAATAGGAAGGACGGGAAGATAACGAAGAATATTCGAGAGCAATTATGAAGTTTCATGAGCGGTAGCGGGTATTCAATGATACAGATAGAAAGTAAGTTTATGAACCTATTGACTTATTTGCTAGATTGGGCTACTCTAGTCCAATCACTTGCTAAATCGAAGAACCCTTCGTTTCTTAGAGGGGCTTACAATCCGTACAATACAGAAGTTCCGTTCTCGAAATTAATCTAAACAAGGTTCCATAATAGAATAGAATTTGAGAAATCAAGATTGTGATCTTTTCCGTGGTTATTTAAACACACGGACAAGGGATATAAATGCAATATAAGATCGTATCGCGACTTTCAGGTAGATGGAATAAGGGTTACGAATGACTTCACATTCAAAGAGGTGGAGACTACATAATAGGTATAGGGACCTATTTCAAATAGTTCGGTTTTATAGTCCAAATATGGTGGTATGTATGGATGGGTTTTACTGGGTCTTAATGAGTTCCTTGATTGGATATCACTCATTGGTTGGATGAACCTTAGATTTTAATCTATATTGACTGGACAAGATCCCAATGATAAAACTATTTCTACTAGGTTAGGGTACCCTAGAATAGGTTTCCACCTAAGTGGTTGAGCTAGTTGCCAGTCAGGTTGGTTAGCTAGGTTCCTAAAGCCCAAAAATGCGCCTTCAGTGACCTTTGTTTTTAAGTAGCATATGAGACCTCAATTGGGTGGTACACTAGTGGCATGTACGTATTGGGCTTCAATTAGATCACAACCATATATTAGATCGGAATATTTGAGTCGAGGTTTAGTCTCTAATTGTAATCGGAAAGTATATCGGTATTATGGTAAGGGTTATAGCTAGTCCTTTTGACCTGAAAGTCGTACCACAAAAATAGAGTACAAGAGGATGGATTTGAGTAGGACATGATATACCTAGATGAAGGTGGACTCGTCTATGTCTTGTATGTGAAATTTATTGGAAGGTAACAGCTGGTCTCGTGCTCCGAATATTAATGACACGGCCGGGGACACAAAATAATCTAAATGGAAAGTAGGAGTCCATAGGGCACTAATTATCATCATAATGGAAATTATTCTAATCAATCAGTAATCCTTGTATATCCCAAAATTTTAGAAGGCTTACAGTCTACTCACCTTAGAAGCTAGGACATGGTTTTAGGAATAATGAGGTTAGAAAGATTCCAAAGTCCGAATATTGTACCTCGACTCTTGTTAATAAAGAATAAGGCACGGCGTAACGGGATACGATAGATATAAGTCAAGTCAAGGATCATTCCTCAATAAATGGAAAACGAGTGTGTACAATGACACATGGTCGATAAAATAGAATGATCTACTCGTCCATAGTATACAAGAGCTATCGACGGGGTAACCAACTCTAAGGCACATCATATGAAAAGATTTCTAACAACTGAGTCGTGAATTTCTATTTATGTCGAGCCTGCCAGACTATTGTCACAAGGGTTCTAGTGGTATGGGCTGTAGTGATTATGTAAAGCTATGGTATTGGCTAAGCTAGTGATTGTGGTGTTCCAATACTAGTTAGGTCTTAATAATAAAATTTATATAACCAGGGTAATATTTGTTGGAAACCAACCTCGGGATGGGTGTCTACCATAGTCATGGTAAATGATTGTCCTTACCTTTGTCTATTCATCTCATGTCTAAACTGTGGGCTTTGGTCGAGGAAAGGTTTGGTTAAGGCTTAAGGGTTGCTAGTTAAAGCTAGATTCAAGCAAACAATTAGGAACTCACAACAATTGGTTTCTTGAGAATAGATAGTCTCATAGGTTGGCATTTTGACTAAGGGTAAAATCCTAATCATTCTCAAATTCAAATGGCTAGTGTCACGCCCCGCTCCCGCAGGAGCGATCGTCCTCGCTAAGACGTGATGCCGTACGGGCCTAGGTTGCACCCGTGTAAGGCTAAGTCCAGAAACGGCCAATTTGAGCTAGGCCACAGAGTCGCACAGAGTGTCCCCATTTGCAGCGGAAAGTAAATGAACATAAATTGAAATAAATTCAAACTCTTTATTGACTTTCAAGAAGTTTACAAGCGGTGCTAGGCCGAGTTTACAAGTCTCTCAAGCTCTCTCTCTCTGAAACATAAAAGGCGTACCAAGTGGCTTACAAGATGGAATGATTCATAGCGATGTTCCAATACATTATGTCCTGTAAATGGTGCTCCAGCTCCTTGCACCGCTCCAAGGCTCGAGAGATAGCTCCGTGCCTTAGCACGTTCAAGGGAAGCTCCGCACTCGCCGACGTTTCCTGCTTTCTGCAAGCAGACTGTGGGTTTATCAGTACATTATTATGCACTGGTAGGGAGGCTAGCTCGCCCACAATGCTATCATTACCAAACACGTTCCATTTACTTTTGTGCACCGTCTATCATTCATTGTCTTTCTAATCTTACCTTAGGATCAGTTTCATGGCATATGTCATAACCTATCCCGTGTTGCCAATTTCAAGTGTCGCATGGAAATACATGCACGACTTACCCATACTTACCGTCCGGCCTTCCCTGTCCAAAGTAAACCAAGTTAGTCAACAATTCATAGGAAATAACTTAACGTGATTCATGTGAACTTTCAATGTCAAGGGCGTGTCCCTGCCTCGGGTCCTAGTGCATCGTAGGCGTATTTTCTAACTCCTTTGCCGAAGTACTTTTGATCATTTGTATGTTACATTCAATGTCTGTTCAGAGGGTGCTTCATTAAGTTAACTTAGATTACTTTGATTTCAATGCAAGGACTTGCACGTGGATTGCCACCAGCAAAGCCCACTTAAATCTATATGCACCGGTCGCTGGCATGTCAGCCATTTTGGACATTTTCCCCTGTGGCATTTTCATCTATCAAGCGTGATGGCTGGTACACCTTGATAGACTATTGAATAACCGGCCCTACGTTTGGTTATGTGCCCAAGCCCGCACACCTGTCCGCCCGTAGGCCATGATTTCGCCTAGGCCGACCACGAAAACGTCGTTCGCTGTCCTTGGAATCCCTTTTCACTCGTGCACGAGCCGTCCACGACCATTTCGTATTTTATTGTCATTTTAACTTAATGGCTGTCTCCGAGCCATAGGCTAACCCTTAGCCATAATGCGTTATCGACCAGGTTGGCGTCCGTGCAGCACGGGTAGCGAGCCCCGTTGTACGTGTCCGTCACACCTGTCGCTAACCATTCCTTTCTTTCTTTTCTTTTCTTCATTCTTTCTTTTCTTTCTTTCACTTGTTCGTTTGTTCATTGATTCATTTCATTCTCTTATTCATTCATTCATTCATTTATATATTTTACAACTCCCTGTGTGGGAGTCGCCTTGGCGACCCATCGGTCCCATAGTCTTTCAATGTTGCTATACTCTACTCGGAACGACTATGTTGATAGTCTCTCCGTTTCATTGTTGTAAACCATTCATTGTTTCATTGTTGAACGCATAGGGACTTGAACGTAAGCTTGTGCCTTAGCACGAGTGTGGAGCGCAGTGCAAGAGTTCCCATATTTTCCATGTTCCTTTCCATATTCTATACAAGCATGCAAGGTAGGATTATTCCCTTAGCTAGGTGCGTTGAGTCATTTATTAGCATGCACGGGGTTATCGCCTAGCGATTCTCGTGATAGTGTCCGTATTGTTATGTGTCTAGGCTAAGCAAAGACGGGTTCATCGGAGCCACCCACCTTAGCGATGTTCGCATCGGCCGAGCGATACGCCGAGCGCGCCTTTGAAACTCTAAGTCTGGATTCATCTTGACGGGCCAATGTAAGCCTTATATTTATTCTTCATCTGGTCGATGCCAACTCTTCGGGTCGACGGCTCGTTTGAGTCGTTACACTTGCCGTTTGAATCGGCGTTCCGCTAGGACGGAGCGGGTCATTACATAATACACCACTCAAAACAAGTCTCGTCCTCGAGACTTCCTGAGTGCGGGTCATCCTACCGTTCCTTTACTCATCGCCGTGTGCATACCTTAGACAATTCCTATCGAATGGCTTTACCGTTTGATGGCATCGAACTATACTCGATACCTTTCCAAGTTTCGTGTCGCATACGTTTGGTCGATTTTATTGAATGGCTTTTTATTCATCTTTAGAGTTGATGGCACTTATTCAATCGTCTCGTTTCTTTGACTTGGTTGCTATTTTGATATATCATAGGACTGAAACGGTCACACGAGGTGCGTTGTAATTCTCAAACATGAGAGTCGTAGGCTGAGGCAAACTCACTCGTTCATTCATGCGCATCGCAACACCCACTTGCAGCTGCATTCGAGTTCATCATTTCGCTGAGTTTGGATCGTGCACGCATTCAAGGCGTCCTCCGAATACGTACATTTCAACCAAGCTTAGCGATTAGCAAAGTCGGACAAGCTACTCGTGATAGTTTCGATTTGCCGATCGTTTTGCTAACTTTGATTTAAAACCGAACTCGCATGCATCTCACTATCGTTTATCTCGGTCATCGAGATGGCCCAAATCGCTTCTCAAGCACTCTTGTCAACCAAATCAATATGATTTCTTCTTAGCGGAGTCGACCAAGTTTAAGCAATTTCCGTCCGATTCAAGACCAAGTATTACAATATCATCGAGTACGTCTTCCAATAAATGATTCAATTCGTTATCCCAACTTTACTTACGTATCATCCATTCCTATCTTTTCCTTCGTTTGGGGCCAATCTCGCCGTCGTTCACGCACACTCCCAGTCCCCGTCCTACTCTAAGTCTTGTTGCCCAAATCTATCGTCCTTCCAAACGATACTGTAAATGCCATCGTACAGGTTCAATCACTCGGCATAGGGTCATCCGCCTATCCGTTAGGTCATCTCACAAGGTCATAGTTACACGTCAAGTCCATTGCTCATCGTACAAGGTCGTTGTACGACGCTCGCCCCAAATCCTATGGTCAAACCATTTGTTCGCTTGTACGGGAGTTTCTACCCAAGTTTGTTTCACTCAAATTTCTAAACATCAAGCAGTGTTCCTCCTATTCGCATCAACACATTCTTCGCTCCATGTCTGAGCTCGTTTAGGAAAGTCATCCTACGATAGGTTGTCCTCAATCAAATCCTTGATATGTCAATCTCGTGCGTCTGCACTAGCAATTTCCATAGTCTATCTCTTCAAGTAGGTTTGATATAATTCACCTATCCATCCTATCCAATTCACGTAGTCGATCACAAGGTCGTCTAGCCTTGCAATATGTCGTGCCCCGATCTCACGCAAGTCTGATTATCCACGGCGGACATGAATCACCATGTAAACATTCCCGCAGAATAATCGTCCTCATCAGGACGTAACTCTTGCGTTGCATCTAGACTTGCTCATTTTCGATACGCGAATTGGGTCTACTCAATCCTCAAGTTTCCTCATTCTTCAATTGCAAGTCCTAACAATCCTCGAGTCCACCTTCGCTTCAAACCACAAGTCGAAGCAATCAAAATTGTCATGTCATGATATTTTGAGTTCGACCATTCCCACTGGACATGAATTACCATGCCAACGCTCACGCAGAACAATCGTCCCAAATTCGACGTGACGCATGTGCGAGGCTGGAGTTGCGCTCGCGCAAGACAAGATCGTTGTCGTTGTGGTTATCACCGAACAATCAAGTCACCTTCCTCTCCATCCAACATTTATTTCTATCCAATCCCCAACATAGCATCTTTCGAAACCATAACTTCTAACACGGTCATCATTCATCGAATTAGAGTACCCCCGAGTTATCGTACATCGATCTTTGATATGCCTCAATACCATCGATGATGCACATAACCTGACGATCTTCCTTTTGCAACAAATTTCGAATCATGCAACTTAATTCCTCAATTCGCATTGTCTCATGCTAGCTCAAGTCTTTGAGCAACATCCATTCCAAATCCTTAGTCATTCTCGTATCGCCAAATCAACGTTTCCTATGCACGCTATCTTCTGATCGTGCTATCTTCGATCTCGTCCATGGTTATTTCACCTTAACTCAAGTTTCAATCCCTTCGACTAAATTCAAAATTACATGCACGATCTTCTATGTTTCCTCGATCAAGACCTCCATTCGTCTCATCGTTCCGACTCTCTATTCAATCGTTTTGTAATTCACACTACGCATTCTTAATTCGTCCGAACGATATCTCGTTTGAGACTATCGAAGTCAAAACCAACTAAGTGTTACTCGTTCTATGGCTTGCGCGATATCATCGCTTGCCGCTATACTCGTTCTATCCATAAATCCTTTAGTCTCGCTCGAACGATTTTCTATAACGTCCATACACCACTCAGGGTTTGACCCACTCGATTGGTCGTTGACACTCACTCTTATTCTTCTTAGAAGCTATCACATATACCACTCGGAGTTAAGTCATTCCACCAATCCTCGAAAGGTTATTCGACTCCCGATTGACATGTCTAATTGCGCGTTCGCTCATTCCTCAAAATCTAAGAACCATTTCCCCGTGTTCGCTTTAGCGCCGGTCAAGTAGCGTCTCTATCAACATACGTTCTAAGTCTCACTTATTCTCGTCCGAGCGATAGTCGGTCTCGCTCGCAAACTCGTTCGCACCAGAAGGTCTAGGTGCGCGATACTCCGCACAACTTAGCCAAAAGGCTGCGTACATAACTATCCCGTTCGAACTATACTTCGGTCTCGCGTACTCGTTCGCTATTGTCAGCGTAAGGTTATTCAAGCACGTCTTGCGTTTGTAACTCTTAGCATCGATTCCTTTCCAACTCAAGTTCGTCACGATTTGGAACAAAGGCCTTCGCCTACCAATCCCGTTCAACCAAGTACTTGTACGAGCTTTTGAAAATATTAGACTTATTGTATGGAACATCCCAAGGCACAACGAGAGAGAGCGTACACTTCTTTTGTTTCCAAACCGAGCTTTTAAAACTGAAAAAATCGAAATGAAGTCCAAGGACGTAAAGCCGTGCTCTGATACCAATCTGTCACGCCCCGCTTCCGCAGGAGCGATCGTCCTCGCTAAGGCGTGATGCCGCACGGGCCTAGGTTGCACCCGTGCAAGGCTAAGTCCAGAAACGGCCGATTTGAGCTAGGCCACAGAGTCGCACAGAGTGTCCCCATTTGCAGCGGAAAATAAATGAACACAAATTGAAATGAATTCAAACTCTTTATTGACTTTCAAGAAGTTTACAAGCGGCGCTAGGCCGAGTTTACAAGTCTCTCAAGCTCTCTCTCTCTGAAACATAAAAGGCGTGCCAAGTGGCTTACAAGATGGAATGATTTATGGCGATGTTCCAATACATTATATCCTGTATATGGTGCTCCAGCTCCTTACAACGCTCCAAGGCTCGAGAGATAGCTCCGCGCCTTAGCACGTTCGAGGGAAGCTCTGCACTCGCCGACGTTTTCTGCTTCCTGCAAGCAGACTGTGGGTTTATCAGTACATTATTATGCACTGGTGGGGAGGCTAGCTTGCCCACAATGCTATCATTACCAAACACGTTCCATTTACTTTTGTGCACCATCTATCATTCATTATCTTTCTAATCTTACCTTAGGATCAGTTTCATGGCATATGTCATAACCTATCCCGTGTTGCCAATTTCAAGTGTCGCATGGAAATACATGCACGACTTATCCATACTTACCGTCCGGCCTTCTCTGTCCAAAGTAAACCAAGTTAGTCAACAATTCATAGGAAATAACTTAACGTGATTCATGTGAACTTTCAATGTCAAGGGCGTGTCCCTGCCTCGGGTCCTAGCGCGTCGTAGGTGTATTTTCTAACTCCTTTGCCGAAGTACTTTTGATCATTTGTATGTTACATTCAATGTCTGTTCAGAGGGCGCTTCATTAAGTTAACTTAGATTACTTTGATTTCAATACAAGGACTTGCACGTGGATTGCCACCAGCAAAGCCCACTTAAATCTATATGCACCGGTCGCTGGCATGTCAGCCATTTTGGACATTTTCCCCTGTGGCATTCTCATCTATCAAGCGTGATGGCTGGTACACCTTGATAGACTATTGAATAACCGGTCCTACGTTTGGTTATGTGCCCAAGCCCGCACACCTGTCCGCCCGTAGGCCATGATTCCGCCTAGGCCGGCCACGAAAACGTCGTTCGCTGCCCTTGGAATCCCTTTTCACTCGTGCACGAGCCGTCCACGACCATTTCGTATTTTATTGTCATTTTCACTTAACGGCTGTCTCCGAGCCATAGGCTAACCCTTAGCCATAATACGTTATCGACCAGGTTGGCGTCCGTGCAGCGCGGGTAGCGAGCCCCGTTGTACGTGCCCGTCACACCTGTCGCTAACCATTCCTTTCTTTCTTATCTTTTCTTCATTCTTTCTTTTCTTTCTTTCACTTGTTCATTTGTTCATTGATTCATTTCATTCTCTTATTCATTCATTCATTTATTTATACATTTTGCAACTCCCTGTGCGGGAGTTGCCTTGGCGATCCATCGGTCCCAGAGTCTTTTAATGTTGCTATACTCTACTCGGAACGACTATGTTGATAGTCTCTCCGTTTCATTGTTGTAAACCATTCATTGTTTCATTGTTGAACGCATAGGGACTTGAACGTAAGCTTGTGCCTTAGCACGAGCGTGGAGCGCAGTGCAAGAGTTCCCATATTTTCCATGTTCCTTTCCATATTCTATACAAGCATGCAAGGTGGGATTATTCCCTTAGCTAGGTGCGTTGAGTCATTTATTAGCATGCACGGGATTATCGCCTAGCGATTCTCGTGATAGTGTCCGTATTGTTATGTGTCTAGGCTAAGCAAAGACGGGTTCATCGGAGCCACCCACCTTAGCGATGTTCGCATCGGCCGAGCGATACTCCGAGCGCGCCTTTGAAACTCTAAGTCTGGATTCATCTTGATGGGCCAATGTAAGCCTTGCATTTATTCTTCATCTGGTCGATGCCAACTCTTCGGGTCGACGGCTCGTTTGAGTCGTTACACTTGCCGTTTGAATCAGCGTTCCGCTAGGACGGAGTGGGTCATTACAGCTAGAAGGTCCCAATAGTAGTTTGAGGGTCGAGAGGAGAACGAGTAACTCAAGGTAAGGTTCTAATCACATGGCTGGCCGATGGTAGCTACACTTGTGCATACAACTATCATAGCCATAGGGGATACTCCGTATCTATCTACCAATTAGGAGCTTTCGTCTTTCCAAATCAGTAAAAGACAAAAACAATAAAGAGTTCAAGAAAGATGTCACTGATGTAACGCCCAGTCCTAAAATAGTAGGACTAGAAATGTATCATGCCAGCTGTATACATACGAGTAAATATACGGCTCGTATGTACACATAAGCTGTAAATGTAGAAAGCCAAGACACTAAATCTCATCCACGAAAATAAATAATGATATAAAAGCAACTTTGAGTTTGTCATGTACACAATAGTTGGGCGGAGACAAATCCACTACCAACTAAATTAAATATGGAAAAATATACAAGGAAGAATTGAGCAAGCGAGAGCAATGGCGAGTCCAAGAGCAATCATCACGAAGGAAGGATTGGCCTTAGCTAGAGCACCTGCAAGAATCACGAAAACACACACCTGGAGAGATCACCAGGTCCTCAGAGGGACGTAACAAGACACATAATATCATGCCATAAACTGAATAGTAAGAGCTCAATAGAAAATATACATGAGTAAAGGTTCCTAACCATTCTATGTGGAATGCACTTTAGAAGACAACGTTCTATGAAGGAGCTTAGGTGTTCAGCATAGATGGAGAGAGAGAGAGAGAGTGGCAGTAGGTAGCGCTCATAAGAGATACTATCGGCCATGGGCAGAAAGTAGCGCTCATCCGAGTCACTATCGGCCCCGGGGCAGTAAGTAGCGCTCATACGAGACACTATCGGCCCAAATCTATGTGTGTATTGAACATGTAGCCCCTACGCTAATAACTGTCTCCTCCCTCCCCATGATAATATACATGCGTCGTCTCTACGATACTGTTTAATCCTTAATAACTGCCAAGTCTTCTACACAAATCTATTAGCAGTTATATCCTAACGCACGGCCTGTACGCACCAATGATCAGTCAGTACGCAAGTCCGCATCAATATGCGACTCACAACTCACACACAATCCGTGGCACATCGTAACAGTTTATGAGATGCACTAAATATACGGTGGTCCCTTAACTCTAAGCCAATTGTATAAAGTATAGTAATTTGCAACTACATAGGGTTTTGAAAGAACAACATTATATTTGCAAAATAAGAAAAAGTATGCATGATATTGAGCAAGAAATTAAACAGTAAAGGCAAGGTGTCTTGCCTGGTGTGTCGCCTGGTGGTACGATGATCTGACAAGTCCAATTTGTCCAAAAGCCATGTTTGAGGTACAAGGGTCCGAAATTCACGAGAAAATAGGGAAGGGCGATTAGTCATGATCAATGATGATGACCAAAAAAGAAAATTTGTATAATAATTATATATAACTATTTTAGAAACCATCTTGATAATATATATATATATATATTTTTATTACTCAAAATATTTCTTGAAATCTAAAAAATCGTTTAGACTAAAACTTTATGTTTGTAAATATATAATTTAGGTACAACTTTATATCTCAAAAATATTTTAGATAATATATGAAAATACTAGAAAAATATTTTATACTTTGGAAGCTAAATTTGCTGGATCAAAATATTTTAATGTAATATTTTGAAATATAAACATTATTTTTTTACCAAACTATAATTTAATTAGGTATATTAATATTTTAAAGTCCATAGTCATACGAAATTAATACAATCATATTTTAGGTTTTCAACCCAAACTATCTGTACTATAGAAAATTAATTATATGTATTTTTGAAAGCAACATACTAAATATTAATAATAAAACTAATCACAATACTAATGATAACATTTATTAACACTAATAATAATACTAATAATAATAATGATAATAATAATAATAATAATATTAATGATAATAAAAATAATAATAATACTAATGATGATAATACATATAATATATGTTCAGCCCCCAACCCTTTCCCCATTTGTTCCGTGAGAGAGAGAAAAAAATGGAAAGAAAAGTTTGGGAGCGGGTTTCACCTGCTGTCGTCGGCGGTCGACGCCGGGTTCCACGAGGCGGCGGCGGTGGCGCAGCTGCGACGAGGGGCTTGGGGGAGATTGGTGAGGCGGCTGATGGCGGATGGCCGTGCGGCACGGTGGCAGGATAGATCTTTGGCGAAGGTGCGGGGGTGGCTCTCCGGAGAAGGAGCGGAGAGACGGCGGTCCAGATCTGGCAAGATACGCGGAGGGGGAGTGAGGATCACCCGGTCTGGGCGAATCGTCGGACGGAGGCGGACGCGCCTGGCACGGAGGCGGCGGCCGTGAGGAGTTCTGTGGAGGCGCGCGACGGTGATCCGAGGACAGGCGAGGGAAGTCGTACGGCGGGGATACGGGATCGAAGGGGATCGAGCGGTCCTGTGCGGCGGCGGAATCGACCTCGTCGGCGCTGGATCGGACCTATCTAGGGGGACAGGTAAGGTTCGTTCCCCTACCTTTGGATTTGTTGAGGCGGTCGAAGGTGTCGCCGGTGGTGGTTGTGGCCTTGGTGGTTCCTGAGGAGGGGTGGTTGGAACGGCAATGTAGTGGTGAGCCGGGGAGATGACAATGATGGTGGTGGTCTTGGCGGAAGGCAGAGCAAAGATGGGTGGTGGCTGGTTTGGTACAGCGTGGATGGGTTCGGGTGGCTGGATGCTGCCGGGGCTGTGCCGTGCGGTGGCAGCGGGGTGGTTCTGGTGGTAGGCGTGGTGAAGGTGGTGGTGGACAAGGAACAGCGGCACGGTTAGGGTTCGGGTTAGGTTAGAGACTGGGAGGGATGTGTCCGATGGGCTATGGAACAGGGGTGCGTCGTGTCCGGGATGTCGGACATGACACGAATAATTGTATTGAAGCTGGAATAAGATTCACAGACACGATGCACGCTGACTTGGGCTGGCACGGACACGATACACATTTTTGTGGAGAATTTGTGGATGTGTGGAATTTATGGAGGAGTACCTGCCTATTTATAGGATGTGAGAATTCTCAGTTGGATAGGGAGTTGGGGGATTTAAAATCCTCTATAGATAATATCATATTAATTTAAATTCGATTTAAACTTTGAATCGTTCCAATCCAAATTTAAATCATAGCTAACTCTCCATTAAATTTTAACTCCATTTAAAATAAAAGTTTTTCAAATATAATTTACCATAATTAATTAAATTTAAACCAAAATAATATTTTAAAATAGTTTTTCGGATAATAAAATATTAATATTAAATAAATTTCGAAAATAGAATAAATTTATATGTCTCGTATAAAATGAACATTTGTATAAAACCTTATTTTTAAATTACTATTTATATAAACTTTCATGACGTAAAATAAAATAAATTGAAAAATTCCAATATGACGTATTTTACAACTTTAAGTAATCGTAAATATTTATTATTTATTATTCGAAAATCAAGATGTTTTTACAAAAATATGTATCTCGCACATATTCGCACTCGATGAGACATACGAAAATGTGAATTCGTATGCGACGTCCCATACGACAATTTCGTATGCGACGTATAATACGACTATGCGACGTACAAATACGTAAAAATTTTAAATACCAAATTTATATAAAAACAATTAAGTAGAAATTTAGAGGATTTACATCCTACCCAACTTACAAGAATTTCGTCCTCGAAATTAAGAATAAGTAGGGGTGAGAAGGTACGAGGGTAAGGCAACACAAATCTTTGGGCGAGGCAACGAAACGACAAATATGCTTTAGAAAAATCGTGATTTCGATAATGACGAAATATTCACGATTTTGGAATTGAACGAGGGTTGCTAGTCAAGGTAAAAAAACCCATAATAGTACGATGGAAGTAGCTTAAGTGGATATTTTGGGGACTTGGGGATAGGGCTCTTTGGAGAAGGTTGCATGGTAAGCGTCTAGGTTGAGGGCACGAATGAAAGGATGATAGGAATCATTCAAGTGATTAGGGGTCACGATAGAAGATATAGGGTCGTCTAGGTTTAGAGTTGAATCATCTTCAAATTTCAAAAAGGTCATGAAAGTTGAATCTAGGGTCGAGGAAAAAGGCAAGTAGCTCAAGACGGGGATAGTTATATTGGTTAATCAGTGGTTAACTATCCCCACGTTTATACAAATATCATGGTCATAGGAGAATGGTTTGGTCTATCTATCAATCACAAGCCTTATCTAGAATAGTTAAAAGACGAAAGCCAACAAGAGTCCAAGGGAGATGTTTTCGAATGCCAATATATGATTCAAAGGTGGTTGTATAATTCCAAGTGAATTGCCAAGGTAATCGCGGAGGAGACTCTAGGAGCAAGTTTACTATGTCTCCATCTACGTAGAATGATATACGAAAGGCGAACCAAAGTGCAATAGGTTGATCAGACCATAGTGCACCGGTTCTGATTAGACAATATGTTAGTGAGCGCGCGCTCAAATAACAAATGTCCTGAACAAGCTCGGTAAATGGGTAAGCTTGCAAAACTAGGGCTAAATTAGCAGCATAAGATAGTCAACTATAAGTAGGGGGTAATGACGAAGGAATTTACATAGTCCAAGATCTTTTAAAACCGAGTCTTGTCCGAAGTTTTGGGCCTATACAGTTGGCTTGGTTGGCTAGATAAGTTAGGGTCCTTTGAATTCTATGGTCTAAGTGAACCTATCAATGTGGTCCACAAGAAAAAGATTGGTTAGGTCGTGAGGTATTCTACCCTACTTACAAGTGTTAAACTAGTAGTGTGATGGAACAATGAGTTTAACAATCAAGGTAAAATACAAAATTAAGCATTTAGGGAGTCAAAGTAGAACACGATCACCTATCGGGTCGAAAGAATTGAGTCATGGTTGAATCTTTAATTAAAGTCAGGAAGTATTTGGTGTCATGGTAGAGGTTATAGCTTAGCCATTTGACTGGAAAGTCATATCAAGAAAATAGAGTACAAGGAGACGGGTTTTAGTATGACATGATATATCTACATTAAGGTGGGCTCGTCTAAGTCTAACATATGAAGTTTGTTGGAAGAAAAAGTCTAGTGTTGTGCTCCAAATATTCAAGTCACGGTAAAGGATGCCAAAATATCTAAAATAGAAAGTGGGAGTTCATGAGGTGAATATTAATGCTCAAAAATAAAGGAGATCAAGCTAAAGCATGCAATAAAATTAATTAAAAATCCAACAAAATAATTTAGGATCACAGTTCTAGGGAGAAGATAGCCTCTTAAATGAATACAGTCAATGAACATTTAAATCATTATTCAAATTGCAACTGGGTTAGAAGGTTACCATAAAAGATCGAGATTCGAGGGAAAATCGAGTAAGTAAAGGTTGAGATACAATATAGTTTGGTAGATGACTAGCAACACTTGTGTATATACTACCATCATGGTCATGAGTGACATGGCATTTAGTATGGATTACTTCCAATTCTTTAGGGCTATCTTGGTGGCCTACTATTAAAATTGAAAACTCAAATTTCCTCCAAAAGTTCCTTAATAAATTTCTCTAAAATGAACTACCCAAATTTTGTATTCACTCCAAGCCGTCAAATTTAATCATGACCAAATCAAATCCCTTTCCAAGTAAACTTTTATCACGTTACTACTAACCTTTCCAAAATTTAACATTTCCACTCCAACTTTTAAACTTAAGAAAATCATGAATAAAATTTTTTATATCACTTTATAACTTTAAAACTCCAAAAAAATTTCCAACAACCCTCAAGATAAACTTTTAACATATCACGAATAATTTAAAATTTACAGCTCAATATTTTAACGCACTCATCACATAACTTCTATTTCTAAGTCATTCAAACAAAATCACAACTTTTTAAATGGTAAATTCCTTTAATCAATCAAAATAATTTTTCACCACATCTTTAGTAATTTTTTCCAAAGATTGTAATATTAGCAATCTAATTTTAAACTCAATATTCAAATGATCTTATCAGTCTTCAAATAATTTTTTTTTTCTCCCAAAATTTCAAATCAATCTCGAATAACCTTTATTGTGTCACAAATCAAATCTATATATTTTTTTCTTCTATCATTAATCTAAATCTTAAACTCAAAATTTAAATAGGAGTTATCAATCGTAATTCATACAAGAGTTTAAAGTGGATCCTCAATTTGATTATATATCCTTCAAAAAAAATTTAACCAAAATTCTTAATAACCTTACTCCAAACTTAAAATTCAAAATTTTATGAACTTATTAATTGGGAACCATACAACCCAATTTAAAGCCAAGCTTTATCAACCGCCCTCATAATCTTACATCAGCATTTAAATTTCATAAATTTTTTTCGACTAACTTTATATCTATTCAAGGATGTATAGCTATAATTCACTGAATCATAAGTATTTTTCAAAGACCTTCAAAAATCAAAACTCAAAATCAATTCAACTTCCTTTCTCAATTGTATATGGATTCCTCTATCATTTTGTAGATAAAAATAAAGTTCTAAAATCCTTCGAAGTTATTAATGTCGCTACTACCCAACTTGGAATTAACTAATCCTTAAGTTCATACTTCTAGAAAAATATGGTTCCACTTATCCTCATATCTTTATAACTTAAGAGGATCTCAATGCATACTAGTTGTCAATGTAATCCTTCTAGCCATGGGGTTGACCTATGAGCATATACTAGTGTAGTCATCTTTCTATCAAGTGTGGAAATAAGGATTACGGTAGAAAAAGCTCAAGCAAGATGTAGATCAATGAAGTTGGACAAGTGATTCGAAAAATTTTAGTCAAAAAAGAGGGTCAAGAAGGTGGATGAGATCCTATACTCTAATCCTATATTGCAGGTTCGTTTGGTACAGTCATGTAATCGAAATGGCAAACTTGACCTGCATGGGCCACCACAAAAATATGTAACGCTCCAGTCCTAAAATAGTAGGACTAGAAACGTATCATGCCAGCTGTATACATACGAGTAAATATACAGCTCGTATGTACACATAAGCTGTAAATGTAGAAAGCCAAGACACTAAATCTTATCCACAAAAATAAATAATGATATAAAAGCAACTTTGAGTTTGTCATGTACATAATAGTTGGACGGAGACAAATCCACTACCAACTAAATTAAATATGGAAACATATACAAGGAAGAATTGAGCAAGCGAGAGCAATGGCGAGTCCAAGAGCAATCATCACGAAGGAAGGATTGGCCTTAGCTAGAGCACCGACAAGAATCACGAAAACACACACCTTGAGAGATTATCAGGTCCTCAGAGGGACGTAACAAGACACATAATATCATGCCATAAACTGAATAGTAAGAGCTCAATAGAAAATATACATGAGTAAAGGTTCCTAACCATTCTATGTGGAATGCACTTTAGAAGACAACGTTCTACGCAGGAGCTTAGGTGTTCAGCATAGATGGAGAGAGAGAGTGGCAGTAGGTAGCGCTCATAAGAGACACTATCGGCCATGGGCAGAAAGTAGCACTCATCCGAGTCACTATCGGCCCCGGGGCAGTAAATAGTGCACATACGAGACACTATCGACCAAAATCTATGTGTGTACTGAACATATAGCCCCTACGCTAATAACTGTCTCCTCTCTCCCCATGATAATATACATGCGTCGTATCCACGATACTGTTTAATCCTTAATAACTGCCAAGTCTTCTACATAAATCTATTAGCAGTTATATCCTAACGCATGACCTGTACGTACCAATGATCAGTCAGTACGCAAGTCCGTATCAATATGTGACTCACAACTCACACACAATCCGTGGCACATCGTGACAGTTTATGAGATGCACTAAACATACGGTGGTCCCTTAACTCTAAGCCAATTGTATAAAGTATAGTAATTTGCAACTACATAGGGTTTTGAAAGAAAAATATTATATTTGCAAAGTAAGAAAAAGTATGCATGATATTGAGCAAGAAATTAAACAGTAAAGGCAAGGTGTCTTGCCTGGTGTGCCGCCTGGTGGTGTGATGATCTGACAAGTCCAATTTGTTCAAAAGCCATGTTTGAGGTACAAGGGTCCGAAATTCACGAGAAAATAGGAAAGGGCGATTAGTCATGATCAATGATGATGACCAAAAAGAAAATTTGTATAATAATTATATATAACTATTTTAGAAACCATCTTGATAATATATATATATATTTTTTATTACTCAAAATATTTCTTGAAATCGAAAAAATCGTTTAGACTAAAACTCTAAGTTTGTAAATATATAATTTAGGTACAACTTTATATCTCAAAAATATTTTAGATAATATATGAAAATACTAGAAAAATATTTTATACTTTGGAAGCTAAATTTGCTGGATCAAAATATTTTAATGTAATATTTTGAAATATAAACATTATTTTTTACCAAACTATAATTTAATTAGGTACATTAATATTTAAAGTCCATAGTCATACAAAATTAATACAATCATATTTTAGGGTTTTCAACCCAAACTATCTGTACTATAGAAAATTAATTATATGTATTTTTGAAAGCAATATACTAAATATTAATAATAAAACTAATCACAATACTAATGATAACATTTATTAACACTAATAATAATAATGATAATACTAATAATAATAATATTAATGATAATAAGAATAATAATAATAATACTAATGATGATAATACATATAATATATGTTTAGCCCCCAACCCTTTCCCCATTTGTCCCGTGAGAGAGAGAAAGAAATGGAAAGAAAAGTTTGGGAGTGGGTTTCACCTGTGGTCGTCGGCGGTCGGCGCCGGGTACCACGAGGCGACGGCGGTGGCGCAGCTTCGATGAGGGGCTTGGGGGGAGATTGGTGAGGCGACTGATGGCGGATGGCCGTGCGGCACGGCGGCGGGATAGATCTCTAGCAGAGGCACGGGGGTGGCTCACCGGAGAAGGAGCGGAGAGGCGGCGGTCCAGATCTGGCGAGATGCGCGAAGGGGGAGTGAGGCTCACCCGGTCTGGGCGGATCGTCGGACGGAGGCGGACGCGCCTGGCGCGGAGGCGACGGCCGTGAGGAGTTCTGTGGAGGCACGCGACGATGATCCGGGGACAGATAAGGAAAGTCGCACGGCGGGGATGCGGGATCGGAAGGGATCGAGCGGTCCTGTGCGGCAACGGAATCGACCTCGCCGGTGCTGGATCGGACCTATCTAGGGGGACAGGTAAGGTTCGTTCCCCTACCTTTGGGTTTGTTGAGGCGGACGAAGGTGTCGCCGATGGTGGTTGTGGCCTTGGTGGTTCCTGAGGAGGGGTGGTTCGAACGGCGAGGTGGTGGTGAGCCGGGGAGATGACAATGATGGTGGTGGTCTTGGCAGAAGGCAGAGCGGAGATGGGTGGTGGCGGGTTTGGTACAGCGTGGATGGGTTCGGGTGGCTGGATGCTGTCGGGGCTGTGCCGAGCGGTGGCAACGGGGTGGTTCTGGTGGTAGGCGTGGTGAAGGTGGTGGTGGACAAGGAACAGCGGCACGGTTAGGGTTCGGGTTAGGTTAGAGACTGGGGGAGATGTGTCCGATGGGCTATGGGACAGGGGTACGTCGTGTCCGGGATGTCAGACACGATACAGATAATTGTATTGAAGCTGGAATAAGATTCACAGACACGATGTACGCTGACTTGGGTTGGCATGGAGACGATGCACATTTTTGTGGAGAATTTGTGGATGTGTGAAATTTATGGAGGAGTACCTGCCTATTTATAGGATGTGGAATTTCCCAGTTGGATAGGGAGTTGGGGGATTTAAAATCCTCTATAGATAATATCATATTAATTTAAATTCGATTTAAACTTTGAATCATTCCAATCCAAATTTAAATCATAGATAACTCTCCATTAAATTTTAACTCCATTTAAAATAAAAGTTTTTCAAATATAATTTACCATAATTAATTAAATTTAAACCAAAATAATATTTTAAAATAGTTTTTCGGATAATAAAATATTAATATTAAATAAATTTTGAAAATAGAATAAATTTATATGTCTTGTATAAAATGAACATAAAACCTCATTTTTAAATTACTATTTATATAAACTTTCATGACGTAAAATAAAAAAATTGAAAAAAATCCAATATGACGTATTTTACAACTTTAAGTAATCGCAAATATTTATTATTTATTATTAGAAAATCAAGATATTTTACAAAAATATGTATCTCGCACATATTCGCACTCGACGAGACATACGAAAATATGAATTCGTATGCGACGTCCCATACGACAATTTTGTATACGATGTATAATACGACTATGCGACGTACAAATACGTAAAAATTTTAAATACCAAATTTATATACTAAAAAAATTTAAAGTAGAAATTTAGATGGTTTACAACTGAATATAATTACATGATACAAAGGCGAATGTATAATTCAAGAGAAATTGTCAATGCAGTCGTGGATGAGATCCTAGATACCTTGATTTCTCAATCCATGTGGGATAATCAAAGAGAGAGCAAACCGAGTGTACTAAGGTTGATCAGACCGTACTACATCGATTCTGATTAGACAATATGTTAGTAGGCGTCCCCAATAAACATATGTTTTGAATCAAGCTCGATAAAAGAGTAAGCTTGCAAAACTAGGCTGTAATAGCATCATTGGTCAAGATAGTCAAAATACAAGTATGCGAGATTTTTGAAAGGAGGCACAAGTAGTTCGAGTTTTGTGAGAATCAAAACCTTACCTGGTGTTCTTGCTTATACAGTCATCCTACTATCTTCTTATCCATAAGACCTTGGTCGACTAATGGGTTATGGACCTCTAAATTCTATATTCTAGGTAAACCTATTAGTGTCAGTCAATTACCTCATTAATAGATCACAAGGACCACATAATGCTAGGTTGGGAGACATGCTACCCAACTTACAGAACTTTTTACTAGTATTGGCTTTGGATCTTATGGGACATACAGGGCATTTTTTTATCCTCTATAGTATCCTAAACTTGTAATCACATCTGAAATTATTTTACCGAGAATTATGCCTCGCCCGTATACTCTGGTAGTGGTAAACCCTTGGTTCCGTAATTTAAATGTGATATGCTATCAGGTACTCTACCTTATATTGACACAAGGTCTAAAGAGGTCAACGAAGACATAGTTTTAGTAATGATCCATAACCTATGATTCTTTGAAATAATTTCAACTCTTTGGGCCGTGCCTCGCCAGTGCGCTAGCTAGCTGCAGTGAACCCATACTCTCCATTCTTAAGCAATTTGCGATAGTGCGCTGCTGTCTAGCCATCGCAGTTATTAAAATTACTCCAACTATATTCCTAAGAACTTCAAGGAACTGCTAGAGATTCAAACTAATTGACTATGATAGAAAGCGTAAACATCTACCTATAAGTCTCAATCCTTAAAATAAAAGATTGATCGGGGAGGAAATAACTGAAGACAAGAGAAGTAAGAACATCCTAATCTTTATTTTATATGTATTTCAAATGGCTGAGGGAAAACTTTGAATCAAATCTACCTTGAGATTCGTATATGAATAGCAAAATCTGAAATTATAAACTAATTCCTTACGGCAAAATAGGATTCTAAATAGGCAATTCTAACTTATGATATAAGGTTTATATCTAATAGGGCAAAAGAAAATTGAACAGTTTATCAAGATTAGAGCCTTAATTCTAGGAAAGCCTAACTTACCAAGTAAATAGTATATCCATATTGGATCATATCGTCATATCAAAAGTAATAGTGTATCTATAGAGATCTGGCAAGCTATCAAAATTTAATAATTCCTTATCTAATTGCATGGCCTATCTGACAACCTTAACTACCCAACGGTCAATTTGAACAAGGGACTCCTAGTCCTAGTCATTCTTTTAAATCAATTTAACTCTAAGTTGTGAATGAACATTTTCTAGTCGCAGGCTCGTAATAGTACGACTAACTTAAGTACCATCACGAGCTTGCATATTTTGCAAAAACTGACCTGTATGGGCCACCATAAAAACTTATCACGACCCGTACCTGCTTTTCGGATACGAGACGTGTCCAAGCCAGCATACGCCGCAGAGTCGGCGGTAGAACGCTGTCATGGCCATGATGCTCAAAATTACATAAATAACTTTATTGCTCATTCACGTTTCTAAAATTTATTACAACAGTTACAAGATTTATATTTGAAAGAAAATACAAAATTCTTACACATATTTGAAATGGCTACAACATCTATCTAGAGTCTAAGTTTTGGCCTGTAAGTACACCCGTATCTCCCAATGCTAAATAAAGCCACAACTAACCTGAAATATGTTGGTTTCCAGTCAGGAATGGAACAACCACACAAACCGACGACAAATCGAAAACACAATAGAATTCACAAGACATGAAAATAACATATAGGAAATGGAAACTAGAAAGTAACTGATGTCATGGCAAGCGGTGAAGAAAACAAGAAAAACAAATAAAAGACAACTATCTATGTGTTTTGAAATATCAGTTTCGACATGTGAACGGCTAGAAGGTAAATCCGGCACCCTGCACGTGTCGTGTGCAGCTGCTATTATTCAAGAATAGACATTTTAGAATGGGTAAGGGTTAGTTCAAAAGTCTACTAAGATATTTCCCCTTCCGACTAGTACTCATGGACT